>CM042430.1:10696201-11274236 GCA_023631565.1 Gymnocephalus cernua
GTCATCGAGTGAGTCTCTGACAGCGTTTCTAGAGAACATAACATCATAATTACTGGAAAAGCAATAAACTGTAAAGCTCTCTCGGTTCAAGGATGAAGGATAACCTTACAGCCGATTTAAAGCCAACTGTGGCCCATAACGAAGCAGTGAATAAGGTTTTTCTGTTATGTAAATGAGTCTTCTAAGATGTGCACTTGACACCTCAATATGACCTCAGCATATTCTCATTTAATATCGCTTGGATTTTACTAATGAGAGCAGAGAGACGTGAACGAATGATAATAAATATCATCATCAAATAAATGAGCTTGTGAGCGAGTGACTCACATCTTGAGATAACAGGGGGCCGACTCGTCATAATGACGTGAGGCACGCTCCTCTGCCATTCAGGGCTCTGTTGATGTGCATCCTCTGAGGAACAAAAAACCTTCCAAGTAGCAGTAAATCTCCGCACTGATTGATGGTTGTCTGGAAGTGTATAGTTCCCATAGCCTGGTGGATGACATATTGGATGAACCATGCTCTCAATTAATTTAAATTTACAATAAAATATATAACCCAGACTATAGAGCACTATCTGTTACTGACAGCAGATACACCGCTTTCCAGTTCTGCCCCGTCATCACAACCGCAACTATATTGATCACCAGCATTTTAGAGGAAATTATAGTTAGGATTATTGAGATTAAATACAGCCATTAAATGCAGATGGGATTGGGATGGTTTGGTGGAGCAGCCTTTTCCAAAGCACATGTTTGTATAGACAAAGATGTTAATGATTGCTGCAAATGAATTAAGGACCATCGATTCTGAACGGCGCTCAAGGACGTTCACACCTTCAAACTGCCTCTTGCGCACACACAAACAAATAATTTATGTGCACTCTTTCGCATGTTAAATTGTGTCTGCTCCGTCTTAATGTTACTAACAAGTGCTTGCATAACCACGCAATTATGCAACACAAATAATGAGTGTCTCACCTGCCATTTGTTGAGCAGTGCAGCAGGTGTTAAACCTCTGTTCCTGTTCCTGGCCTGTGACTTGTGAAACTGTTCAGAGGTAGAGCTGTGTTTGGAATATAAATTGGTGCTTTTTTTCCCTCAGTATCAAGTGTGTGTTTTGGGGAGTGTGTGTGTGAGCAGCAGTTGTTAACAAGACTAATAAGATCAAGGCCAGGCGACTACAAAGCTTCAGTGGCACTCAGCTGGGATGTTGGGATTTCTTACAGCTCCTAAAACTAAAAAAAGCATCTGATAAACAAATAATCCTGGTTTAAATTATGAGTTGACCTGATTTATTTAGTATTTTGTTATTCAGAGAGTCTTCCTCCTGGAGCAATACATCACAATCTCTGTGCTTGAATTGGCTGAGCTGAATATTTCACACAGCAGCTTCTGTAGAGGGAGTGACACTGATGTTTTGCAAATAACTGTGCAGTACCGTTACAGTGATGATACAGAATATATTACAAAGGTTTCCTTTTTTACTGTTTTCTTACAAATCTGCATGGGAGCGTCTCAAAGCGTGGAGTCTGTCCCAAAAAGCTGCCCTCGAGAGCTGCGTTCATACAGTGTGGGTCCTAACACAGGTTGCATGTTGGGTGCAGTTTTATCGGGCAGATTTTGCCCTGACTTCATTCAGTTAATTTACATGTCTATTGAATTATGACAATAATAATTGCAGTGTGATTAAGGCAATTAAAAACATGTAAACAATATTATCTCTGTGTATAAATATAATTGAAGTGTGAAGTTCTTTGATTATAATTGATGTTTGTACACCTTGATTACATTTGTCAACTTGTGGTTTACTTGCAGAGTTGATTTTCAAAATATAATTTTACATACAAGTAAGGGGAACTGTTGTCTGGGCTATTTTTCATCCCTACTCTGACTCAGACAAACTCGTGGGTGTTCTCTTTTAATAATAATAATAATAATAATACATTTTATTTAAAGTCGCCTTGGCACTCAAGGACACCATACAGTGATACATAAGACATTTAAATACAGCAAGAAAACAAAGTATATAACAACAATAGCAACAACATAAAGAGGCAGAGCAATTGACATGAAGTGGAATAGGCAGTTTTAAACAGACGTGTTTTGAGTCTGTGAGGTTACTCTAGGACCTAGAGTACCCAGCATTACCTAGAGTCTAGGTAATGCTGGGTGACATATAGCAGCTTCTCTGAAATGCATACTTGAATTGATTTGAAGTGGCCGTCTGCAACTAAAGATGAAGAGGATTGCAAGTTTCAATGCATATCATAATGTTAATGGTAAAAATAACAGCTTCTTAAAATATTTAAAATTACAATTAAATTAGCCAAACAAGTCACACATCTTTGGTAATATTTAGCCGTCATTTTCTTAATTTGAGGAGGTTCTGATTAATCACATAGACAAGTTTAGCTAAGCTCACTGTTCACCATTCCTTCACACTGCATATAGACATTAAAAGGGAAATGATTTTCTGACGCTGGTTAAATATTTAACCAGAGAAAATCAAGGGCACAGTGCAACTTCAGTATGCCTGAGCAGGTCAACGTGATTTGTTTTAATATGGCTTATACAAGCAAAACATGTATAAACAGATCGTGTTCAAATCATTTTGTGGATGATAAGTTTGCCAGTTAGATTTTCACATATTTCTGTCAAACAGAATAGGTTAACCAAGACATTTTTCAATCCATTTACTGATGTAAATCATCACCTGGAGGTAGCTTTAGCCACTGTAGATTTCCTGGACTGACTAGTGAACACTGTGTTGCTGGGAACATCAGTCAATCAGTTGTCTCTTTTCTTCCCAACAGGTTCCATAAAGCCTGCAGCATGGTATTTTGTAATTGTAACAGAAATTGGCACTTTTGAGCATGTAGTGGTGCAGAATCGCAGCTGATGATAATGGGGCTGGAGGATTTGTTCTGATTTGGAAAGTTAAAAACAAGGAATTTAATGAGAAGATTTACATGCAATCAGTGTAAGCAATCAAGTAAATGACTTAATCTGGCTAATATAAAACGGGACATTCACAATCAGTGAAATAACATTACGTTTTTCTGGTCCCAATTGTTCTTTGGTTGAGACTTGGAGAAACATTTCATTGCATACTAGATGGTACACAAACTCCTTTAGTTATCTGGGGTATGTAACCATGGCAACACAATGTTTAGCTCTAATTAAACAAAGCCAGTTTTGATGGACATTCCAATAAATCATGCCAGTCCAATTAGCAGGACAAAAAGAGCATCTCCCCGAAATATAGAGCATAGAGGCAGCTTAATTCAAGTGGCCACTGTTGTACACACTTCAAACATAGTGTGCAGACAGACAGCAGTAATAGTGCTTGAGCTTACACTACTGTAGGACAAAAACAGATAGCAAGAGAAAACAATTAGCCTCCGTCAAAAGATAAACACACAATTTCAAAACTATTTTATTTCCATGCTGTATCTTGTTGGCTAGATTGACCTGCATGGGCTTGTTCAGTGTTGGGAATGGAAAGTGTGCAGCGCCGGTGACTTTACGATGAGGACACTACAGCTGGGCCCAGGTGTTAGTTATTAGCTAATTAGCTCCAATGTGTGAGCCAACTGCTCATGTAGTAGTTAGTCTTTTTTTATTTTTACTTGGCTGGTGATAGTCTATATATTTTTTTATGTTAATACATCCCATGAAAATCAAAAACCATCATGAATGTATCAACCTTTGCTACTTTGGCCTGAGTATTTAAAGCCCGATATATGTTATTCCTCTGTGTCATAGAGCTCCATCATTCTCCAAAACCTCCTTAAAAACACAAGCGCTGACTGACAGTATGTGTCTTCTGTACAACACTATCATTTCTTCTGACTCAGTCTCACTACACCGTTGGGTAGCCAGTATTTGTCTGCAGTTAAAATAGTCCACAGCAAATGCTGTTTGATAAAATGATGTTTACCTTTGTTGCTAATAATTACCTTTTTTTAATCAAACTATAAACATATTTGTGACCCACTAAAAACAAAACAACCAAACAGTTTTGAAGTTGTTGTAAAGCAGAGCCTGGTAACCATTTTCTCTTCTTGCTTTCAGTGTGGGTGTTAAGCCAGGCTAAATATATCACATATCTACGTATTTCTCTATTGATTAGATTAAATAGAGATGAAATTAATATTGATCTTGTGATATGAGCTGTATCTTGGAGAGCGATTGTGTCCTTTCTAAAATGTTGAATTATGTAAATCTTTGTTTCAGTACATCAGAACTGTCAGCCACTTGCAAAGAGGTTGTGCCCTTCTGTGTGGTGATGTGTCCATGGTTGCTGACATATTTCAGCCTTGATGTGGCTGTGCTGCTTCTTCCTGTAATCAGAGCATCTGATGGATGATCACAGGGTTGGCACTGCTGCTCAAGGAGAGAGTGCAGGGCAACACCATCTTTTATGTAGTGTCTCGCTTGATTGGGCCACACAGTGTTAAATATGCACACACACACACACACACACACGCACGCACGCACACACACACACACACACACACACACACACACACACACACACACACACACACACATCCAATAATGTCTACACAGCATTAAAGACACAAAGACACTGCTCTCATTGCTGATATCTGTGCAGGATTGCTTGTGTTTTATTCCTTGAGATAACATCTGTCTTCTCCTAATCTTGCTTGGGTACGCACACACCCGCACGAGCGCACACACACACACACACACACACACACACACACACACACACACACACACACACACACACACACACACACACACACACACACACACACACACACACACACACACAGTAACATTGTGGAAAGCCTTGCCATCAGGTAGAGTGCATCATGGACAGATTGGATTAGACATCAATACATTTAGGAAAGTCAAAGGAAGAACAAAGAACACCTGAGGAATCTTTGATTTTAGACAACTTAATTCAATGAACAAAACCCTCTATTTTGACATTACTGTGCACTAGAAACTGATGACTGCCATTTTACAAAGTATGTATGGGAACACTCCCAAAGGGCTTTGTTAATCTGTTGTATTTCTTACTATACCTTTCTTTTCCCACTTTCATCCGCCTTTCCTTGCTTCTTCCTCCTCCAGTCTGAACCCATACAGCTATGACGAGAGCTGTGTGTCCAGTAGCGTGGACCACCTGCCCCTGGCTGCCCTCCCGCTCCTCGCTATCGTCTCACCTCGCTACCAGGATGCCGTTGCCACAGTGATCGCCCAGTCCAACCAGGTCTACCACAGCTTCCTGCAGTCAGAGGACGGCCAGGGATTCATTGGTCAGGTCCGTCTCAAACTTCTTCTGGTTGGAGAGGAGAGGAGAGGAGAGAGTTCACTCTAGTCTCTCATCATTGAATAATGAGCGGGAGACACTTTAATTGAAGTCAATGATTGTCAAAGGAATTTAAGATTGCTTTGGAGTGGGCTGTGTATTCTGTGGGAGCTCAGGCCTTCAGGGGGCTCCAGATGTCTATTGTTTAAGCAGAACACATTTCACTCTCTTGTACATAACAACTACTAGGCTCTTGGTAATAAGCTGTATTTTCTAGTGAGATAACGATCCGTGAGCAGAGTGTTCACAACCGATTTGAATTTGACAGCATTAGGTTAGGGCTCTGAAACACAACTCTTTGGTTTTATAATTAATAATAATAGTTTTAACTCAAAGTGTAATTAAAAGGCAGGTCAACAACTGGCTGTGGCTCAGAAGGTAGCAGGTTGTCCTTTAATCACAAGGTTGGGGGGTTCGATCCCCGGCTCCTACTAGCTGAATGATAAAGTGTCCTTGTGCAAGACACTGAACTCCTGATGGGAAGGCCAGTGTGTTGTGTGAATGAGAGGCAAATTGTAAAGCACTTTGTCCAGTTCGATATAAAGGCGCTATATAAATGCAAGCCAGTAAGTGGATTTCACAAGTAATTGCCGTTTTCATTTATTTTTCTATTAGCTGCTGTAGATGAGCTGCTGTAGTGCTTGTTTGAAATGAAAACCCTCAGGTTCTCAGGCCTTGAAGGCCCATTAGAGCGAGAGCCACTGGTCAATTCATTCCTGATGAGCCAATCAACAACAACAAAACACATACAGTCAAGAGGTCCACGTTAACAACCCCAACAGGTGATTACAGTTAGGTAATTACACCAACACATGTGTTGTGATTAGGGCTGGGTATCCTCAAGGATGAGTTGATTTTCGATTCAATATCAATTAAGTTAGGAACATTTCAATTACAATACCAATTTAGCTTCGATACGAAAGAGATTCTACAGTTGTACAAGGTTCCCCCTAACCTGCTGCATTCTTAAAGTATCAATGTTTATATTAAGAAGTGACCCCAAAGCAGTTACATTAATGCATTTTTTATTCAACATGAACACACAATAAAGTGCAGCTCTTCAGACTCTACAATCAGTGAGTATTGAGAGACATTTCATGCAGATATCTTAGATAGATAGAGCCTTTTAAAATGGTCATGCCAGTTTTTCCCTCACCAAAATGTAGCCTAACCTTGGAGGTTTATTTAAAGCGACGCAGAGCAGCAGCTCTATGTCGCTTTAAGATGACGTAGTATTAAGAGTGACTACGGTATCCACTAGTATCAAAGCCCATAATTCTGCACAGGGAGGTTAGTTGGGGGAGTGGATGGGTCATACTACACAGGACTTTCACCCTGGAGACCGGGGGTTTATGTCCCGTTTTTGTCCCACATGTCACTGAAACGTTAATTTTATAACCCGACCCACCATCTTTTCTTAAACCCAACTGTCCCGTTCTTGTCCACATGTCACGGAAACATACCTTTTATAAGCACACCCACCGTCTTTTCCTGACTGTCCCGTCTTTGTGCTGCATGTCAATTAAACGTACGTCCCGACCCAGAGCGCCCAAAGTGACGCCAATAGTCCTGACAAGCGCGTTTAGATAGAGCGCGTTCAGATATGACGCTAAAGGAGACTTTTAGCATCAATAACAGGCAAATAGTCAAGAGTCTGTATTTTACGTGATGGGAGTGGGAATGTGTTTGGTTAATACTGGTGCAGGATGTTGGTATGTGTGGGAGAGGACTTTCCCTTCCCTCTATTTTTACAACTTGGTTTACTCATTAGGATGATTCAACTCTATTCCTTTCCTCTTATTACTCTGCAGTATTTACAGTAGCTCTATGCTGTGTACCTTTATAATAATCAGCTGTTGGAATTATGTGGGTAGGGACAATGTTAAGGGGGGGTGTTCCCCCAGAATTCTTTTTAAATCAGTAATCAGTAATCAGTGTAATTCCTCCATTCGGTTGCCTTTAAACAGCTGATTTGATACTTTCGCACTCTCATCAGGATCTCATCATCTCTCTCTTATGATTATGATATAAATGCAGATACTAAACAAAATATGTGCATGTACCTCAAAGAGTACGTTGAAACAATAATAAAAAAGAAGAAAAAAAAGGAATACAAGTAAATAAAATAGAAAAATAAAGATGATAATATATACCATTCTGTATTGATGTTGCCTTGTATTGTGGCAGGAGAAGACATATTTAGCTGCTAGCCATGCCGTGCTTTGATCTTCCCCTAATAAAAAAGGAAGCTGTTTGTCCTCAGTGTAGGTAGTGAAGCCTGGTATATGTTTTTAAATTTTTGGAAATATTTGGTTCTTAAGTCTTCATATTTGGGACATGTACATCTCCCAAACCGTGGCACTCTGTCCCTTGTGTGTGTGTGTGTGTGTGTGTGTGTGTGTGTGTGTGTGTGTGTGTGTGTGTGTGTGTGTGTGTGTGTGTGTGTGTGTGTGTGTTTGTGTGTTTGTGTGTGTGTGTGTGTGTGTGTGCTATGTGAGAATCATCCAATGCAGTAGTAGTCATATGGATCAATACAGAGAACACCTCTTAACTGAAGAATGTAGAAAAGTGATAAAATAAAGGATAGTGAATAGGAGAATGAATAATAGGACAATCTACTCTCATTCTGACTCTTGAGTGTTCACACATTGGTTAGAATACCCATTTAGGTAAGCTAAAATGATAGACGGGTGTATTTCTATTCACCAAGTGGGGATATTATAGCTGTTAGAACTTCCACATATGTCTGGCTCTGCATTACAACTCAGAGGCCTATGTGAGCAGTTTCTTCACTTGGCTGCTCATAATTACAGTCTGAATGATATGTTGTAAACGTGGCCAGAAGAAAAAGCTTTATTTGTGAATGTGCTGTTCCACAGTGTCCCACAATGCAATGCACATAGGAAATGGATGACCTGCTCACAGCAGCAAAACATAAAAATATGCACATAGGAAATGGAGGACCTGCTCACAGCACCAGCCTGTAAACATAGAGGCTTCAATTAATACAGAAAATAAAGAACATACTGACCATTTAAGTACAGTAGGCTACCAAAAATAATAGTGACATATAACACACTGAACTAAATATGGCCCTGATACAGGCTCTATCTGAACTAAATATGGCCCTGATACAGGCTCTATCTGAACTAAATATGGCCCTGATACAGGCTCTATCTGAACTAAATATGGCCCTGATACAGGCTCTATCTGAACTAAATATGACCCTGATACAGGCTCTATCTGAACTAAATATGGCCCTGATACAGGCTCTATCTGAACTAAATATGGCCCTGATACAGGCTCTATCTGGACTAAATATGGCCCTGATACAGGCTCTATCTGAACTAAATATGGTCCTGATACAGGCTCTATCTGGACTAAATATGGCCCTGATACAGGCTCTATCTGAACTAAATATGACCCTGATACAGGCTCTATCTGAACTAAATATGGCCCTGATACAGGCTGTATCTGAACTAAATATGGCCCTGATACAGGCTCTATCTGAACTAAATATGGTCCTGATACAGGCTCTATCTGGACTAAATATGGCCCTGATACAGGCTGTATCTGAACTAAATATGGCCCTGATACAGGCTCTATCTGAACTAAATATGGCCCTGATACAGGCTCTATCTGAACTAAATATGGCCCTGATACAGGCTCTATCTGAACTAAATATGGCCCTGATACAGGCTCTATCTGAACTAAATATGGCCCTGATACAGGCTCTATCTGAACTAAATATGGCCCTGATACAGGCTCTATCTGAACTAAATATGGCCCTGATACAGGCTCTATCTGAACTAAATATGGCCCTGATACAGGCTCTATCTGGACTAAATATGGCCCCGATACAGGCTCTATCTGAATTAAATATGGCCCCGATACAGGCTCTATCTGGACTAAATATGGCCCCGATACAGGTTTTATCTGAACTAAATATGACCCCGATACAGGCTCTATCTGAACTAAATATGGCCCCGATACAGGCTCTATCTGAACTAAATATGGCCCTGATACAGCTCTATCTGAACTAAATATGGCCCTGATACAGGCTCTATCTGGACTAAATATGGCCCCGATACAGGCTCTATCTGAACTAAATATGGCCCCGATACAGGCTCTATCTGGACTAAATATGGCCCTGATACAGGCTCTATCTGAACTAAATATGACCCCGATACAGGCTCTATCTGAACTAAATATGGCCCTGATACAGGCTCTATCTGAACTAAATATGGCCCTGATACAGGCTCTATCTGAACTAAATATGGCCCTGATACAGGCTCTATCTGGACTAAATATGGCCCTGATACAGGCTCTATCTGAACTAAATATGGCCCTGATACAGCTCTATCTGAACTAAATATGGCCCTGATACAGGCTCTATCTGGACTAAATATGGCCCCGATACAGGCTCTATCTGAACTAAATATGGCCCCGATACAGGCTCTATCTGGACTAAATATGGCCCTGATACAGGCTCTATCTGAACTAAATATGACCCCGATACAGCTCTATCTGAACTAAATATGGCCCTGATACAGGCTCTATCTGGACTAAATATGGCCCCGATACAGGCTCTATCTGAACTAAATATGGCCCCGATACAGGCTCTATCTGGACTAAATATGGCCCTGATACAGGCTCTATCTGAACTAAATATGACCCCGATACAGGCTCTATCTGAACTAAATATGGCCCTGATACAGGCTCTATCTGAACTAAATATGGCCCCGATACAGGCTCTATCTGAACTAAATATGGCCCTGATACAGGCTCTATCTGGACTAAATATGGCCCTGATACAGGCTCTATCTGAACTAAATATGACCCCGATACAGGCTCTATCTGAACTAAATATGGCCCTGATACAGCTCTATCTGAACTAAATATGGCCCTGATACAGGCTCTATCTGAACTAAATATGGCCCTGATACAGGCTCTATCTGGACTAAATATGGCCCTGATACAGGCTCTATCTGAACTAAATATGGCCCTGATACAGCTCTATCTGAACTAAATATGGCCCTGATACAGGCTCTATCTGGACTAAATATGGCCCCGATACAGGCTCTATCTGAACTAAATATGGCCCCGATACAGGCTCTATCTGGACTAAATATGGCCCTGATACAGGCTCTATCTGAACTAAATATGACCCCGATACAGCTCTATCTGAACTAAATATGGCCCTGATACAGGCTCTATCTGGACTAAATATGGCCCCGATACAGGCTCTATCTGAACTAAATATGGCCCCGATACAGGCTCTATCTGGACTAAATATGGCCCTGATACAGGCTCTATCTGAACTAAATATGACCCCGATACAGGCTCTATCTGAACTAAATATGGCCCTGATACAGGCTCTATCTGAACTAAATATGGCCCCGATACAGGCTCTATCTGAACTAAATATGGCCCTGATACAGGCTCTATCTGGACTAAATATGGCCCTGATACAGGCTCTATCTGAACTAAATATGACCCCGATACAGGCTCTATCTGAACTAAATATGGCCCTGATACAGCTCTATCTGAACTAAATATGGCCCTGATACAGGCTCTATCTGGACTAAATATGGCCCTGATACAGCTCTATCTGGACTAAATATGGCCCTGATACAGGCTCTATCTGGACTAAATATGGCCCTGATACAGCTCTATCTGGACTAAATATGACCCTGATACAGGCTCTATCTGAACTAAATATGGCCCTGATACAGGCTCTATCTGAACTAAATATGGCCCTGATACAGGCTCTATCTGGACTAAATATGGCCCTGATACAGCTCTATATAAACTCCTTCAACATGTCTTTACATCATTAAAACATGTCAGTGTCAAATGCTTTCAATAAAAAAATCGAAGTCATTTAAATATTTAATCGCGAACAGGGGTGAATCGAGATCGCGATTTTATATCGTGCAGGCGTACTTGTGACCTAATAAATTCCCACCTAAGCTCCGGCCCACTTTCAACCTGAGCAGAGGTCAGCCACAATAACTGAAATCACCTGTGTGGGTGTTCAGAGGCTGTAACACTACATATATCAAATGAGCCTTGGCAGACATGGATGTAAACTGCAACTTGCCTGGTTGGCAGAGACATTCAACCGTAAAGTGGTAATTCTAGTGTAAATTCCATTCATACACCTCTCTAATTGTCCTCCTGTTAAGTCCTTTACTGTCTGAGTGCACCATATGGCGAGGCTGTCTGAATTATATATTATTCCGAGCAGGTATGCCTGATGGGCGACTGTGTGGGAGGTGTGCTGTGCTTCGATGCTTTGTGCTTCAGCAACCACCAGAGACCTGGCAGCCCCAACAACAGCAGCAGAAACAACAGCACTGAGAGCCTGAAGGTAGGAGCTCACTGTTACAGTGATGAGATGATGGTGGTGATGGTGATGCACAGGCGTGTATGATACATCATTAAGAGATCACTGCAAATGATCAAGATTACATGCTTGAGTTATACCTTGTCTTCATCAGTGGAGTTGATTGCTACAAGCATGCACATGTTGCACCACCAGTGCTGTCTAGTAAACAGAGACTCTCATACACAACAGTCACCTCGGCTGTGTCTATTTCTTGTCAGTTTTTTTTATCACAACACCTTTATCAAGACATAGCTTTTAGAAAATGTCACTGTAAACTAGAGGCAATGTCCTTGGTGCTATGTATTCTGAAGTCCCATACATAAAAGCTGGAAATACAAGTTACAGTGGAGCTGAATTTTGTGTGTGGATCGCCATTTGTTTTCAGTGGGTATTTTGATGGGCATCAGAATTTTTCTAAGGACCATTTTTAGTAAGGGTGCTCCGATCAGGATTTTTTGGGCCGATCACCGATTGCTGGAAGACGTATCGGCCGATACCGATCACCGATCGCTTTTATGAACTGAAAATTACGCCATTACATAACAGTCACCCATGTTTAGAGAATGTATCAGGAATTGTTTGGCTTTCTGTCCTAGCTCAAAATCTAAAAAATGTCCTTTCAATCACTGCAGACATTTCTTCAGCACACACAGACACACACACACACACACACACACACACACACACACACACACACACACGGGGAAACTGTTAGAGTGGCGCCGGAGCTGCAACACTCCGCTCTGCCTGAGCGTTAGCTAACTTTGAAAACTCCTTATCCTCCTTTCTGTGACTAACCTTCAAATGTCTGATGAGGTTGGTGGTGTTGAAATGTCTTTGGAGCTTTCCTCCTCGTGGTATTTCCTCGGTACACACGTTGCAAATCGCTAATGTATTGTCTTTTTCCCAGATAGCAATGAGACCACCAGCGGTGCTCCAGAGGCAGTAGAAGCGTCAGAATTGCGTAATCGCAAACACGTTTGCCGGAGCACCACCGGTGGCAGCCGCTTTTTAAAAGCGGTAGCCGTCTTCCTACCGCCTTCGTTCCGCGGCCAACTGCTGTTCTGCTGCCGTTCAGACACCTTGTAGAACTGCCAGACCGCTGAATGTAGGGACGCCGCCATTTTAGCTCCATGTAGAAAATGTTCTCACGAGTAGTGCGCTCACATCCGTGGTAGTGCGTCATCTGATCGGCCTATCTGATCGGCATTTATGGAGACCACCGATCAAACTATTTAAAGCCATTATCGGCCGATACCGATCGGTGATCGATCAATCGGAGCACCCTTAATTTTTAGCAGTTTCTATGGTGTGCATGTAACATATTTATCCTATTTGTGCTGAACTGCCCTCTTGAAGCAGCTTGTCATTTAATGTTCTTTTCCCCCTGCTAAGCGTTGCATACTTTCTGTCTGTTGCTCCCTCGCTTTCTTCTCCTCCCTGTTGCCATTCAAATCCACTCACAATATATTCAATCTTGCACAGGTAGGGTTTCCCCTCCCACATTTAAGTGTTCGCATGGGAAAACACATTGACTCCCATCTGATTATATGTAATTTCCTGATGCACCCATTGCTTTGTGTGTATTAGGCTTTACAGTTGCACACTCTCCTTCCTGTCAGGATAACTCGGGTCTACTTGGGGAGTCCAGCCCGGGTCTGAGTTCTAGCAAGAGGCTCAGCAAGAGCAACATTGATATCTCCGCCCCCAACGAAGGGAACAGCCAGAGCGGGCCGCCGCTCAGCCGTAAGCAGAGCGACTCATATGACGGAGACACCTCGTCCACGGGCCAGCACAGCTTTTTTTCCAGGTGGGACAGCATGCATGAGTATACCCCCACACAAGGTTTGACAATATTTACTGTCAGGAAAAAGAACTCTGTCTACCACCAAGGATCTTGACATTCTGTTTATATCAAGGTATCTACCCATTAAATATCTCTGGATTTATTTGGCCATTACGGCTTATGTTGAACAATTTATAAGTAGGATTTCATGTTTATGATTCAATATATCAGGGCCAATATACGGTACATTTTGCGTCATTGAGATGAAGTACTTTGATCTTTCAGGTATTTACAACAATCAACACTTTGTAAATTGATTTTCTATCAATTTTTTTGTATCAACTCACACATCAATATCATGATACTGTATAACACATACCCTTTGCAATATTCCGAAATGTGTCACTTGAAAACCTGGATATTTGTCATGTTTCTGTAATAGTGGTTATATAGCAGAAATAGAAGAACAAAAACACACTTTACACCAGCACACACACATACAGCACCCACACTGCACTCTAAGTAAGAAAATGCTTTGGTAAACTCAGATCAGATCTGCCAGTGCAGAAAACAAGAACAAAAGGCACTTTAAGGCAAAAGGGACAAGTTGTTTTAATTTATTCTGCTTTAAATGTGACCATTCATGACTTTGGTGCAAAACCAAAACTTTTATTTCTTTACTGTTCCGAGCACACACACACACACACACACACACACACACACACACACACACACACACACACACACACACACACACACACACACACACACACACACACACACACACACATACTTTTAGATCAGACTGCTTCTTCACAACAATGGTTGGTGGAGAAAAAGGGATATAAACAAACGGTGTGAAATCAAACAAATATGTAGTCTACCAAGTACAGCCCAGTCTGCTACTATTAGTCAATTATGGAAGTACACTGATGCAAAATGGGATTCAGTGTGTTGTGCAATTAACAGAATTTCACAGATAATATATGATTTACAGCATTCACATTTGACCCAAAACAAAATTGAGTTTACAAAAACACCCACACCTTGGCAAAAGAAGCACATCAGACGTACAGAGTAGAAAGTCTGTCATCCATTTCTGAGTGTGTTAGTGGTTCATATGATAACCCAGATGTTGCATGCCATCCCTTATCCAGGTTTTCCTGAAATGTGTTTTGCCCATGCTCTTTATCAATATTTGCAGCTTGACTGCCCTGCCTGCCTGTCTGCCTCTGCTGGGCTATAAATAGCCTGTTTGTGTCTGTGCCAGCCAGTTTGTGTGGGAGACAGAGCACTGCGGGTGAATTTAGCTGGGTCTGGGACGGGCGGCTGGAGGGGGTACAACTGCCATGTTGACTCACTTCAAGCAACCAGTGTTCCCATTCCAAATCCCATGCTCCACTAAGCTTACACCATCACAGTAACAGTCGCTGAAGTAAGGATTCCATTGATTCACAGTCACGCCACATGTGTTCACGACTGTGGACCTCTCAACTTTCACTTCTTGTTACACTCCTGATTAATTCATCCTGGTAACCTCTACTCCTGGATGTGCTCTTTTCCCCTGCACTTCCCACTGGATATTCCCATTCAGCAAGATGGCTTATTACAGCTCATTTTCAACACATTATCCCATCTTTCAGTATGGCCTATTCAATGGCTGTCTACCTTTGGTTCACTCCTTCACATGCACCTTCCTCTGCTTTGGCCCTGGCTGGGAATTTGCTGTGAGATCACATGTGAATGGTCACAACACTGCTATAATGAAAACACAGGAGCATGCAGCAAGCAGTGGGGCTGATGATGTCTTTTATGTCCACCATTTATTTTACTTTACTGTCCCATTATTCCCCAATCGATCTCTGTTAGGGATGTGTGCTTTGGCTCATTTCACTGATATTTAAACAGATAGCAATACACTCAATTTGGGGAAAAAACAAACACCTACAGTACTGTATATGGACATAATTGACTAAATTTAGACATCTATTTAGTCTAAAGTGCTCAGAAAAAAGGATTATGTGCAGTTATAGCTACTGAAAGGCTTTGTGCATGCATAATGCCCATCAGGAAATCTATTTGCCATGCTTCAGTTTGATAGGTAGGCATCAGCGTCAGATCTATTTGCTGCGCTCAGTAAAGAGCTGGGCTTTTTTGATACACGTCATGTGTTCATCGCCCATTATCGCTCATAAAACTATGTCAACCATTTACTCAATAACAGTGAGCCAATGTAATATTTATTTGTCATATTTATTTAACATATTGGTTACAATCTGCAGTTGAATTACAAGTGCTATTCTGTAGCTGCTGAAAGAGAAATTTAGCACATCCAGACTGCAAAAATAACACTTGGAGAGGACACATTACGAGAGAAGACAAAAACCAAAATGGATGCGGAAGGCAATCAAAGCACTATTGATTTGGCTTTTAAAGATTGTTGGAGACTGTTGGCTAATCCTTTCTCCCTATGCAGGACTTAATAGGGAATGTTGGCTCGCTGGAGAGCAGTGAGATCTCTTTGGGCCTGAGACTTGCTTTGCTGTTTAAACAGCTGTAAGCATGATGCAGCCTGTGAAGGCTGAGCGAAGAGCTGCTCAGGCTGAGTCATAAAGGCCCGGTGCTGACAACAACCGCAGAGCGTTAGAACTATCCAGCCTACGATTGAATAACAAAGTAAAAGCATCACTGACTCATCTGTGTCAGGACTGAGACTTTTGCCTTCCCAATGTCAACATGCACATTATTGACTTTTAGAATTCCAGATTACCCCTGCTTTTTATAAAAACATAACTGTTAAGTGCAATTGAAAAGTGCCATTAAAAAATAAGCCACATTTACTGGCTTTTACTTTTTACTTATTTACTTTAACATGTAACACGTGATGAACAATATCAAATGTCCCCAAAAACTACTCAAAATAAATGTGCATTACTACGTTATTGCTGAATCTCACAAAATCCTCATATTCCTCCTTTCTATCTATTTATTGGCCAGTAGTGGCTCACAGAAACCACTGAGTCTGAGGATAGGGAATGTATGTCAGAGCAAGCATCCAAAGAGTGAAGGACTGCACATTTGGCAGGTAGGCCATGGCGACACACACATACCATTCTACATTTTGTGTCCCCAGTTTGATGAAGGAGAGTGTGGAGGTGCGTGGAGGCAGTAGCACGAGTCTGGTGTTGAATCCCGGTCGATTCGACTTTGAAGTGTCAGACTGCTTCCTGCTGGGCTGTCCACTGGGCCTTGTGCTGGCCATGAGACGCACTGTGCTGCCTGCTGTCCAGGGTAAGACTCATAAACACATGGTGCAATGTGCCACGTCCACACCTCGACACAAGTGCAGTATGTGAACAAGCACTCACAGATGTTTTTATCTATTTGTTTTACTTTCTATTTATATGTAAAGCCAAGACGACTGAACACCCAGCTGTTGTTATCACTACATGTAGCCTACATTATAAGACTAGAACATAGTTTGGCTGTGCAATGGCTTTATTAATTAGTAATTAGTGCATTTTCCCTGTGTATAAGTTAAAGACTACATGCATTAATGTGTTTGACACTGAGGATATCTGAGACGGTGGTCTGGTTCAAATGAGTTACGTTTTATTTCATTGTGAAATTGAGAATGAAATATGGACTATTACAATTAATAATATTGAAATTAATTAAAAAGAATCCATTTATGTAGTAAAAAAAAAAATCTCTCTGTGCGTGTGTCGAGTTATAGCCTAGGTCTACCGTGCGCATATACTGCGCAAAAGCACCACTCGCGCCTAGGCTATAATTGTATAGCCTTAGGCTATGTACGGGGTTTTATGAGATAGAGAGACCCCCTTAAAGACAAAAAGATAATTTGAGCACTGGACTGCACTAACCTGTACAAAAGGTGCACTACATATCAAGTTTGATTGATTGAAATGTGACTGCAGTGAAATGACATACAGTAGCTGGATTTGGTCTTTTACAGATTTTTTTCTTTGAAAATAATCAACAGATTTTCAGCTTGAAATGTACATTTTTTTAAATATAATTCTGTTCCTAATGGCTTTGCCTATCCATTGTGTTTTCTGACCCTCAGTGAGTCAGCTGCATCCAGCCTGCTCTCAGATTTTCAACCTGTTTTACCCTTCGGACCCTTCAGCCTCCAGACTGGAGCCGCTGCTGCAGCCTCTCTTCCACAAGTTGCCACCATATGCTGTGCCGCGCTATCAGCGCTACCCTCTAGGAGATGGACGCTCACTGCTAATAGGTAGGACGTGTGATTCAGTGCATTGGGAGATGCACGAGCAGCTCGTCTTGAATATTTCATTGGTTCATCTATTTTCTGGTGTAATTGTATTGCCGTATTAATTACCTAACAGATTTTGCATTTCAAAGCTGGTGTGAAATCTTCAAGGAATTCTGTTAGTGGGACTAGATTACAGCGGCAGAGAGATTCTAGGACTTAGTCATGTTAATTTACACATGTGCACACAGAGCCTGGATCCTGTGTGTGTGAGCTTGTACAGCAGAGCTAAATCCTGCCCCCAAAGCCTGAAGTTTGAAGTAATTATACTTCATCTTCTTGTGGTGCAGTACCTTTAGCCTGCCACCGCTCTCTTAGGATACGGCACAATATGTGAGTCTGCTAGTAATGGCACTGTACTGTTGTAATCCCTCTCGAGGGCCTGCTTGGAGAGACCGAGTCCTTAATGAGCCACTGATTTATTTGAAGCATGTTTTAGCCCACTTTTGGGACATAGAGACTCGCTCTAAACAACAGTGATGACGTATCACCTGGTTCCCTGCCCCTTTATCCAGCTACCTCACTGAGAGAAAGTAGGCTAAGGACTGAGCTCTTGAGCTAACAGCCTGCGAGCACAAACTCAGATCAGAAGATAAGGCTTTGCGGGTTGGAGCAAGGCTTTGAACAATTCTATTTATTCTCTTACTCAGCACCTTATCATAAGAAATATGTATAACTCAAAGCAGACAATTACTATTTAAAATGATTATATTTCATACAACCATACTGTACCAGACATGTTGAGTTGACACATAAACCAAACCAAAGTTGTAAAATACAAGTGGTGACAGTGACTCAGGAATCTGATTGGACAGACATTTAAGGCAGATCTGGGATCAGGTTTCCCGTTTCCCGGGAGGAGGGGGGGGGGGGGGGGGGGGGGTTGCCATCAGTAAACTCCGTAATTCACTCACTCACTCAATCACTCAATTCAATTCAATTTTATTTATAGTATCAAATCATAACAAGAGTTATCTCAGAACACTTTACAAATAGAGTAGGTCTAGCCCACACTATAATTTACAAAGACCCAACAATTCTAGTAATTCCCTCAAGAGCAACCATTCAGCGCAACAGTGGCGAGGAGAAACTCCCTTTTAGGAAGAAACCTTGGCAGACCCAGGCTCTTGGTAGGTGGTGTCTGACGGAGCCGGTTGGGGGTGTGATGAACAGTGGCAATAACAGTCACAATAAAGATAATGGATCAGTGACTAGAAATAGTAGTCGTAGTAGTTCATGTCATATCAGGGCACTGCACGGCATTACAGGATGTAGCATGGCACAGCAGAGCATAGCTGGACGTAGCAGGGTGCAGCAGGACGCAGCAGGACACTGCAGGGCACCATAAAGAGTAGCACGGTGTAGCAGGGCGTGGACTCGGAGCAGGACCACGGCGACAGCTGCATCCATGATCTTGGTGTCACTCTGATCCAAGGAAACATGCTGGGCGAGAAAAAATATAACGACTCGAGTTAGGTTAGTAATGAGCATTTCTGGGACATGGATGCACACAAATGGGAAGAGAGAGGAGAGAGAAGCTCAGTGTGTCAAAGGAAGTCCCCCGGCAGTCTAAAACTAAAACAGCATAACTAAGAGAGACAGGTTAAAGAGAGGAGCCTGGTCGGGCTAGAACTCTCCCCAACCAGATCGGGCTGTACTGGCCTCCCTCCCTCTACTTTGATTATATCATTGATTATATGGTAGATGAATCTAACGACTATGAAGAGAAGCAGAGAAAAGAAGAGGTGCCGTGTCTGTAGCTATACACCCTCCCCCGCCGATCGAGGCGAACGCTGCAACTCCTCACTCCCTAACTATAAGCTTTATCAAAGAGGAGAGTTTTAAGTTTACTCTTAAATGTGGTGATGGTGTCTGTCCCCCCGGACCCAGACTGGGAGCTGGTTCCATAGGAGAGGAGTCTGATAGCTAAAGGCTCTGGCTCCCATTCTACTTTTAGAGACTCTAGGAACCACAAGTAACTCTGCATTCTGGGAGGGCAGTGCTCTAGTGGGACAGTAAGGTACTATGAGCTCTTCAAGATATGATGGCACTTGACCGTTTAGAGCTTTGTAGGTCAGGAGGAGGATTTTAAATTCAGTTCAATTCAGCCAATGCAGAGAAGCTAATACAGGAGAAATATGGTCTTTTTTCTTAGTTCTTGTCAGAGCACGCGCTGCAGCGTTCTGGATCAGCTGGAGAGTCTTAACGTGCCCATATTATGACAAAATCACTTTTTCTGGGATTTGGGGTGTGATTTTGTGTCTCTGGTACTTCCACATGCATACAAACTTGGAAAAAAATCTATCCATGCTGTTCTGAGTGAGATACGGTTTCTGAATGATTCTTGCCTTCAGTCTCTGGGTGAGCTGGTCAAAATCTGCACGGCTTGTTACGTAACTAGCCGAAACGACGGGCTAAACACAACCGTTAGCATGCTAGCGCTAGCGTTAGCATGCTAGCTCGTTCTCAATGGCAAAGCACTGCTACAACACACACAAGTTCACCATAATCTCCAAAAGAAGTACTTCCATGTGCGCCCTCCTTTAGAAGAAGTCTCCCGGCTAATCCTGCCTTGTAACTGACCAAAGTTGGAGAAACAACCTTTCTTTTACTGTCTATGGAGCTAACTGACATGATCTACAATCTGAGCTACTGAGCATGTGCGAGTGGAATCAAAGATAGTACAGAAGGAAAGATGATTCACTCTGTAGCTAAAACAGAGACCTGAACACAAGGTGAAAAGAGGAGCTGCAGCAGTGAGAGAGAGATGTGCTGTACAACAAAAATATATTAAACCATGTAAACATATTCTGGTACAACCTTAAAATACAATTATGAACCTGAAAATGAGCAGAATATGGCATCTTTAAGGGTTTTATTTGAGCAACCTGATAGTAAGGAATTACAATAGTCCAGCCTGGAACTAACAAATGCATGGACTAGTTTTTCAGCATCGTTTTGAGACAGGATGTTCCTAATTTTGGCAATGTTACGAAGGTGAAAAAAGGCTGTTCTTGAGGTTTGTTTTAAGTGGGCATTAAAGGATATATCCTGATCAAAAATAACTCCTAGATTTCTGACAGTAGTGCTGGAGGCCAGGGCAATACCATCCAGAGTAACTATATCTTTGGATAATGAGGTTTGGAGGTGTTTAGATCCCAGCACAATCACCTCAATTTTGTCTGAGTTAGACATCAGACAAAATCACTCACTCACTCACTCACTCACTCACTCACAATCATTAAACCATTCTTCACAAGTTGTATTTGTTTGTTGAGTAATCTGTGTGTTTGCTGGTGTGTGAACCGTCTGACCCGTACTATTAAATAACGCAGTCTTTTTACCCGTGTAAACTGGATGACCAAGCTGTGATTTATTAATTTAATCATGTTCAGCCAGGCACCAAGTGGGATGCTTGATGCCTGTAAGAGCCAGTGGTACCAATAAAGGTGATGGAGTGTAAAGGCAGACACACAGCGTATAGGCTTGCAGCTATAGTGGGTTTTAATTATGGGTTTGCATCCTTGTTCCATTGATCTGGGTTGGAGGCTGTCCAATTATGTGTTAAATTAAAAACCAATGACAGGTGCACATGGAGAGACACACTCGCTCACACAGACACAGAAGAAACATTGGCACACATCACCCATTTCCTGCACTGTAATATGGTAATTAGTTGTTATGAAGGCAGAGCCAATCAAATCAGGCTCTTGTGGGTATGACTTTGACATCCACACCCATCAACAGTGGAGCTTTCATTATGATGAATGCTGCTGATGTAGAGAGAATGAGCCCTCTTTCTAATGATTCCAGCTATGGTCCAATGGGAAATATGATCATCCAAGACAGCAAATGCACATGGAATTATAGTAGTGCTGGACGGTATACCGGTATTAATTTCCCGTATGATATGAATTTTTCCTATACCGTAATACCGGTGCATTGCCGCAGAGAGCACTACGGCTGAAGTAATCTGAGAGTGAATTGAGAACTGTTAACTGTGTATCCTTCTCACTCATGGTAGTAACTTTATAACACAACAATTAATAACCCACAACTAACTCTCTTTAACAGGATCAAACACCATAGCACACAACTATTTGTGACTTAAACAATTTCTAACACTAATAATTTTACATTTACAAATTTACACCGCTGGTCGGAATGCTGGGTAACATTATAGCTGCTAGCTAGCCAGGTAGCATAAGCTGGGAGAGGCTCCGGTCGCTACTGCACATTCAAGAACAGAGAAGAAAGTTAGAGGATGAAGAAAGACCAGAGATACACCAGAACAACGTACGCTCAAGAGAGGAGCCGTCTACTGTTCCCATGTTTTTGGTTTCTAAAAGATCTGACATAATTTAGCCACTGTGGTTGGCCGTCGCTCTAACGTTACTGGTGGCGCTGACGTTAAAGACATGTCACTTCAAGCATGCAGCGGAGCAACATTATGAACGCAATAACAGTCCACCTATGGTCCCACTCCAGACCGTTGAGAAGGACGGGATCAGAGCAATGATTAAAACACTGGATTTAAGATGTCTTGCCTCGTCCGCCAACCTACTAACATTATTCAAACACTGAAGCAGGCTGACAGCGGAGCTACGTTCAGGCGTTACCTGTGGTCAAGGTAGTGTTTAAACAGCAATCTTACAACTATTCTGTTTTGAAAGGAAGCATGTTTAAGTTGTTGGTATGTGTATTTATTTAATTTAAGTTTATTTTACTACTTTGCAGTTTGCATAATAAAACTAGTTTAGATTCTGTAACGGTTTGATACATTCTCCTTCATATAACGTTATTATTGTATAATGTTGTGGAGCCAAGCAAATCCTTTAGTGATCAAAACTTTTAGTAAACATGATGACATTGAAACGTTTCTTTTAATATTCTGACAGTACTGAATACTGACAGTGGAATAAGCCATTATAAACCTAAAGACCCAGACAAGCAAAAGAAAGAAAATACTGTGATATACCGTGAACCCGCCAGAATCTTAAAAAATACCGTGATACAAATGTTTAGTCATACCGCCCAGCACTAAATTATTATATCATTATTATAGTCATTTTATCAGTATTGATCACATGGCTAACGGAGCTTTAATGTCAGTATGATGCTGTATCTTTTGCTCTCCATGAAAATTGCTAATAGGATATAGGCTAGTGTGTGCAGGCAGAGAGCGTGGCAAGAACTGGAGGGGAGGGAGCGGAGTTAAAAGTCTCCAGTCTCCATGTCTTTTAGTCCCAGAGATGTTTCAAGGCCACATTGCAATCATCCTCCCTCACCTTGTGAATTCTTTGCTTGTCCTTTTCTTTTACCTCTGTCATCAGATGTTTCACTCTCCCTTGCCTCGTGTTTAAATCTTAATCTTTTGGTTTCCCTACTGGTCATTTATACTACTCTTGGTGTGTGGACTGTATCCTTTTTTTAACTTTACTTTTTTGTTCTCCGATTTACAAATACACTTTCACGCTTGTGATTGCTTTTTTCCCTTTGTGTTTGCCTTTGTGTCTGCCTTTCTTTCGTCTTTCCTGCTAGCCATTGCAGATTGTTGATGCTCCTCTCTCTCTCTGCTTCTTCACAGCACACATCAGAACAATCTCTCCCTCCATCACTGCCTCTCTCTGCTTATTGTGCTGTGAAAGAAAGACAGAGCCGTGCTAATGTTCCAGAGACTGAAAGTGAATAAGGCCCCACTTAGAGGTGTGGGCAGGCCTCATTATTGATAACAGATTGCAGTGTTATTGTGAGCATGCATTCTCTTTCTTTACTTGGAAACTTCAGAGCATGTATAATTGCTGAAATCACTGCAAACAGTACATACAATGGCCCTGTCACAACATTTTGATTAGAGAATATGTATTGGGTTTTGTATGACATTCAGTTGTCATCATAATTGTCCAAGGTCTAGGTGATTTTGGCGAGAGAGAGAGAGAGATACTAAATCTGTATTCCATTGTGGAGGCCCATCTTTCACTGTTGGTTTCTGAACACCTGCCTCGCCTTGTAAAAATCTGCTTAGATATTTCACAACCTTAAAATCTGTAAGAATTTAAAGATATAGATCAAGGAATGCTGTCAGATTTCAAATGATTGCAAAGAAGTTTTTTTCAATTACTTTTATGATTTATTAATTACAGTAATGTTTTACTTTCTAAAATGTCAGGAAATGATATAAAACAAATCATAATTTTCCAGAGCCCAAGGTGGTTCCCATAGGGCTGCAACTAATTTTATTTACTATCATGCCTTCCCCCATTGGTTTTTTAACTATTAAAAACTTAATATAGATCCTTTTTTTTTTAAATCGATTAAATTGCAGTTTAGTGTTCAGATTCATTGCTTGGTCTATAAATAGGAAAATAGGTCAAAATTTCTATCTGAATTTCTTATAGTGATGTCCAAAGTGATGTCATTATTTGTTTTGTCCGACTGACAGATACTCAGTTACTGTATGTTAAGACAAAAGAAAGCAGCAACTATTCACACATGAGAAGCTGGAGCCATCGACTGGTTTTACTAAAAAAATTACTTAAACAATAAATTAATTATTAAAATTGTTAGTCGATCAACTAATCAATTAATCGGCTAATCGTTGCACCTCTACTTCAAATTTATTGTTTTGACCAACCATCCATCCATCCATCCAATTTGTAATGATGTAAAACAGCAAATATTTGAATTTCAGAGGCTGGAACTGGCAAATGTTTTTGTATTCTTGCGTTATAAATGATGATTAATTGACAACTTTTTTAGCTTTTTAGCAATATTGCTATTCAATGCCAGCAATTGGGTTTTTTTCTGTCACTATTTCTCACTTCAGCCCCAACGTTCATTCATGACATCTGCAACAAACTGGACAAATCAATCCAACTTAACGTCCTGTCAATCAATGCCGGGGCAACAGGCAGCAGAATTCGCTCTTTAATAGCGTTAAATGATGAAATTGATGTGGAAATGTACCAGTGGATTCACTGTGAGAGAACATGAAAACTCTTTCTCATTATAACATTTTTATACCTCACCCGTTTGCTGTCATGCTTTTCTAAAGGCATAAGGAACATTAACGTAAAAGTCACGTATGTATAACACTGGGATTAAATCCAATTCATTTGAACCTGAACACTAAAGTAAAGAAATGATGCAGTGTTTTTCCTTTTTATTTAAATCTATCTAATAAAGTGAGACCTATCTGTATGTATGTATGCAGGGATGTAGTGGAGGCTAAACGCACGTAAACGCCGTTTACGCACCTCCCAAAATTCGGAAATAGCGTTTTCCCACCTCCAAAGTGCGTTTATCCACCTCTAAATTGTGTTTATCCACCTCTAAATAGCCTATAATTCCTAAGCCATTTTAAATCAAGCTTATGTCGTTTTAGTTTCATATTTTTCATTATTAGTTTCATAGATTGTTAAACCTAAGACGAAGACTTTCATATTGCGCTGCTTACTGTCAGTGTTGACCAATCTCTTGCGGTGTTTGTTTGTTATAGCCCACAACGTTGCCTTCCAGGCACTAGGATTAGGCAACAGTTATAGGTGCCTTGAATTAAGTCAATGGTCGCAGCGCTGCCTTGAAGTCAACGTTGGGGGCTTAAAACGCCATCGAGCATCTCTTGCGTAGAGAGCAGGAAGCAGCAGACTGCATCAAGATTCATCAGTTCTCTTAATACATCCATGGTCACTAGCCCAAACTAGCCTACATGTCTCATGTAATAAATTGTAAAAATAGATGTCCGGCAATTTTTTAAGCGCCGTCAAGACAGCAGCCCTCCTCCTGATGCAAGCAAACGGCCTCGGCTACAAGCCCACAGTGAGTGAGCTCGAAAAACAGTACTAAACTTCATGTTTTTTAGGTTAATTTGGTTCACAGTAGATTCATGCCACTGACTCAACAAGTCACCTCTACCTGTTCCCATTAGCCCATGTTACAAGTCAAATTCAGGATACATTATCAGATAAATAACTGGATGTAATTATGCATTCTCTGACATTTAAACCACTGGAAGTTTGTGACAACAAGCTCTCTTTGCTAGTCACCTAGCTAGTTAATGTTATCGCTATAGCCGTTCGCGGTTTTGCGGGTACGGTAAACGTTTCTATGGAAACGGCGAGTTGAACCAATCAACTCACCGACTATGGGTAGTGTAGTTTTTCTCCATAAGATTGCGGCTAAAAACATGTTTTTCTAGTAACAAGGTTGATTTCATACAGACCTCTAGCTTCTACAGGAGCAGAAACAAAATGAGACATTTGAGGATGTCATCCTGGGCTTTTGGGAAACACTGATCCACATTTTTCTGATATATTATAGACCAAACAACTAATCGATTAATCGAGAAAATATTCAACAGATTAATCGACTATGAAAATAATCCCAAATCCCTAATCATTATGTACAAGTGCATTGCATTGGCAGCCCTGCATATAAGCCTCCCTCTCTATCTCTTAAATATTTTTGTTCTCTCTGTTTTGTCATTTAGTAAACTTTATAGATTTCAACCCTATTATTCCTTCTTGAGTCTCTTTAACAAGAGCTTAGATTAATGTATGAATTGAATAGTGATTGTGTGACCTATGATGAGGAAACAACCAGTGATACCCTTGGTAGTACCATCAAATGATAGCCTATAGCGATGTCATCAGGATACACATACACCGGTAGGCAGTGGCCCACCTTAAAAGGTGACCACGTCGTGGTCTAGCAGAATTTATAGTTTACCCACCTCTTTTTTTACCACTACACCTCTGTATGTATGTATGTATGTATGTATGTATGTATGTATGTATGTATGTATGTATGTATGTATGCGTGTGTGTCCGTGTTTTGGGGGAAGGTAACCTGCACGTCACACGCAGACGCCACATGCAGAATGCTTTACAACGTTAGCTACATGATTGCTGGACATACCAAACATGAGCGGATAACGTTAGCTAAAAGGAACATAGTGACTGTTGTGTAGAATAAGGTTGGCGAAAAAAAGGCACTGTGCTTTTCCGTGTCTATTTCTTTGCTAAGAGGAAACTTAATAAAAAGCCATTTGCCAACACTATATAGTATTAAGTTGCTGTGTGCTCTAGCCTACATTCACCACTTCTAAACAGATGCAGAACATAACGTAATCTTGGAGATTAGGCTATTCCTTCACAGCGCAATGTGAAAAAAAATCTCCCATGAATCAAATCCTCTCTCTCTCTCTCTCTCTCTCTCTCTCTCTCTCTGCGCACACACACACACACACACACACACACAGTCCGGTTCTGGTGGTGATTAACACAGATATGTGCTGTTTAGCTCTCATAACGGGCCAGTGGGTAGCACACTGCCATGAGTCCATGACACTAATGTCTGATTACTCCACATTTTCATTGTGATATTTTGTGATTACATTCTGAATCTGCAACATTCTCTGTCAGGTAGCCTAAATCAGTAAGTTAGTAGTCGGGTATACAGGGGAGTTGCATATGAAGAGGTTTGGGGTCCTTCTGTAAGTAATGTTAGGGTACAATTTGGTTTTGAAGAATTCTACAAGCAGCAATACCACAGGCCAAGCAATCAGCCGATCCAAACTAGCTCTGTACTAGTAAATGTAAATTAGGCTGAGCAATTCCATACCAACAAGATATTTTCGGCCCCTCAAAAGCAGAACCATTAGACAGAAAACCATCCAATCTATCATCACTGATACAAACACAGTGTGTGTCAGATTCTATCATGTTCACCATACCAACAGTCCAGATGTATTAACCACATCTGATTCTCCTTCATGTCTGGGCATGAGAGAGCGACTGGTAATCTGTATTCTGATGCCATTGCTGATCCTTCACAGACCAAACGCGCAACATGTGGCTGCATCTGACGGTTTATATGACCACTCCAGCAGGCAGCGGAGAAAGTGTTAATCTGCCAATAACTGGCTGCTTAATGAAGCAAAACTGACTATCATGGGTGATCATTCGATACACACAACCACAAAACTCATCCCAAATTACAAATATTGAATGCAGGCATGGCACATGCAACGTCCACGAGCGGAGGTCTGTAATGCTAATGTTTGTGTATAGTGGAAGTCATGTAAACACAGACAATTGTGTCAGAGAAAGCTGTTAGGAGAATCTGTTCTTTGCAGAGATGTAGCAAGATTCGCCCCAGACATGATGTCCTCTGGTTTACATTTGCAAGCAAGCAGGCACACTTGCTCTCATTTTATCTCAGCTCTTCTCCGCCGTGCTGCTCCCTGTTCCAGCTCCCCGTTTGTACCGTATATGCACTCCAACACACACATCAGAAGACATCCCACTGGATTGATACATGTTTCCGTTAAATGGGAGCGAGTAAATGAGATGATGCAGAAGTGGAGTCATCTGCAAATTGAATCTTGGCTTTAACACACATACAAATATACTGTATAGATTAAATTGGTTTATAGGTTGTCACCAAGGTCAACATTTCATCTGGAGAACAATGTGTAGGGCAGCGGTGGAGTCGGAGCTCCTTCAGACGTGAACACTCTCCAGAGTCTGGCTGGGAAAACATTGTGACTTTCATAATACAGGTAAGAAGAGGAAAACACTGTGTGAGTGTTCTCTAAGAAAGAGGTGAGCCCTCATGGCTGTGTTGGTCAGCCTTCTATTGTTCAGCTATGTTTAGCAATGCTGTTTGGTGGAAGTGCATTACATTCAGTGTGAGTCCGCTTTTGTCCCCAAGATGTATTGTAAGGTTTAAGATAAATGTGCTGTTGAACTGGACACTTGTCTCTCTAACGATTAAATTATTGATGAAATATGCTCCTTCTAGGCTCTGTGTCTTAGAGAATAACAAGTAGACACATGATGTCTGGTGAAAACAGGCCTCCAGGGAAAACGTTCATTTTTGTGCAGTATTATCAAACACACGATCTGTAAAAAAACCTGAAGGTGTTGGGACTTCCAAAGTCAATACAATTGAATTGAACCCCATGAAGTGTAAATGCTGTTTTTGTCATTGTTCTTAGTGCTTGTCTTTGGCTTTCCTTAATAAAGCACAAAGCAAGTGGATACGCAGCAAGGCACTATCTCATTAGGCAAAATACCAGCATTGATTTAAAGAGTGAGGCCAGTCAATTATGTCATCAAAGCATTTCCTTTCCTCTTCCCTCTGTTTGTCCTTGTCTTTTCTCCTTCGCTTCTCTTCTCACCCTTCCTAGCGGAGAGTATCCAAGGCCATTCAAATGTGTTTTTGGAAGGTGAGCAGTCTCCTAAAGGTCCAGCTTCACAGACGTCCTCTGAGACAAAGAGTGAAGGCGGAGGAGGAGGAGAGGAGGAGGGAGGACGTAGAGCCAGCGTGACCAGTGTGGAAAGTGAAATGTCGATTTGCTCCATGGGCCAGCTGGGAAACACTATCGCCAACAGTGAGTGAGGGAGGGAAGGAGAGAGACTGAGAAGCTACACTGCCCCTTCTTATTTATCCTTAATTATCTGCTGTAGATGAATTCAGGTTTGTGAGGTTTCACAGATCTTAAACTGACCAGATTTTCACATGACTATTCTTGCATACTATGTGTGTGCGTTTCAGTTTCCGGTAGCTGGTGGGGCTCCAAAAGGCTGGATTATGCTTTGTACTGCCCTGATGTGCTGACTGCCTTCCCAACAGTGGCTCTGCCTCACCTTTTCCATGCATCCTACTGGGAGTCCACTGATGTAGCAGCCTTTGTTCTCCGGCAGGTGGGAAAGCCTCATCGACAGCCTATTGTTTGTTTCCCCAGCAAGTTTAAAAGACTGGGGAAAGTATTGTCTCAGTAATTTAAAATAAAATACTAAAAGTATATTTAATTAGCATACCAAAACCATTAAAGACTTACTCTGTGCATAATTAGTATACTTTATTGTCAACAGCGGTAGGCAACTAGCAAAAAGTACATAAGACAAATCCCATTGCAGGGAAAAGTAGTAGCTGTGTGAATCACAGTCTCTGAAATTGCTGGCTGGAATTACAAAAGACTGAACTTGTCAGATCAAATGTGGAGAGGTTCTCTAAGCACGTTACTCTGGGACTAGATGAAACAAAGTGATAAAGTATGGCACATCTCCAGACTCTTGGTGAGGCCATGTGTTAGCATATGCACCGTGTCTTATGGAAACGTCTCCAAGTCCATGGCCTTCGGCTTTGTTTTGACATGACATGTCGGTATAACCAAATGAGAGCAGCAGGAATCCACTTGCTGTCACGGCATCTTCCATTTAGCTCTTTGTGAGAAATGTTTCAAACTGCATAGTCTATATCGATGATGTTCCACTTCTGGGATTGTTCAGGTGCCGTCGCAAATTCCTCCGGATGTCTTTCATTTTAGGCCTGATGTTATCTTCTTCTGTCTTTGTGCTGGCGTTCTAACCTCCGGCTGATTTGTGAGGACTCTGGTTAACTGCTCCTCAGATCTCTGCAGGGTAAATCCAGACAGCTAGCTAGACTATCTGTCCAATCTGAGTTTTCTGTTGCACGACTAAAACTACTTCTGAACGTACACATGTTCCACCAAAACAAGTTCCTTCCTGAGGCTATCTAGCAGAGGCACCGTGGCTCCGTCCGGAGCTTAGCACCACCCGAGACGATTGTGATTGGTTTAAAGAAATGCCAATAAACCAGAGCACGTTTTTCTTCCATCCCGGAATGCTGTGTGGACTAGCCAGACCTTCCTTTGCAGCGCTGTGGAGGAAGGTCTGGCAATGTGAGACTACAAACTATATGATACTGTATATCATAACAAAACCACCTACAAGAAAGATGTACAGTAGGAGGTAAAAAGTGGAGGCAGTGGGCAGAGATATGTTATACCCAGAACCATAAGCCAGTAATGTCATCAACACCACTTTATGGCAAAGGAAATGACCAGCAATAACAAATAAGCCATTGTTAGAGAGATTTACCCAAACATTTTAACCATAAATATTGTGTGTAAATCTTGAGCTATAACCCAGTCCTGAGGCATGACATATGGAGCTACAGTTCAGAACACACTAGATGATATAAAGATCCATTTTTCAAGATTGTGGGGATTGTACGATAGTCTGCAAAGTGACGGGAAGGATCACTATCAACAGTCGGCACACTTTGTCTTGTGCAAATCTGGCTAGTTTATGCTGCTTTATGTAAACTGGTGTGACTAGACTTTGCAAAAGTCAGAACTTAAATGTGTGGTACCAACTCTTTTTATGGCTGGTTAGGATTTTAAAGGTTTACTAGTATGTTCTTCAGTTAAGTGTCCAGGCATTTCCACACCTCTTTCATCAACTTTAAGTCATAAGAAGAACCCAACCTTTGATCAGAAAAGTCTTAAAGTGCCACCAGTGCATACAGTATATGTCTAGTAATAAGTGGGAATTAAACCTTGAGCCGTGGCAGTGTTACTACCATCTACCTACTGAGCTGCCTGAGCATGTTCTCTGAATCCTCAGACTGTGAGAAAGAACAGGGACAAGAATGAATAAATAAACAAGACAAGTGTAGTCTTTGAACTTGATCATTAGAAAGCAGAGTTTCCAGAGAAGAAAAGAAAGATTTTTTCACCCTGCTACTATCTGCTGCAGCATGTCGTCTTTGTGAGAAAACGTGAGGGGAATAAGCAGAGCACACAGGAAAGAAGAAGTGCTATCGACGCCATCAGGAAGCTAATAAACCCAAAGATCATTATTTTGGTTTGGTGGTTTTCAGCTCCACTTGATGCTGCGTCATAGTAAAGGACTGGCTTGGAATTTTAAGGGCTGCACACAATATAATTTGTTGAAGCTGAATAATTTTGTTTTCTCACAGTCCAAGCTCAGTATGTAAGAGAATGCCTTCCAATCTTTTGAAACAAGGAGCTTTTCTACGTCCAAGAGTCAAGAATAATATGCATAGCTTCTTTCAAGTAGTGCACGCGGTAATTTTATTCAAGTTTCAAATCTGCCCTGAGCCCTTAATCTGTGTCAGTGCTGCTCTTGTTACAAAAGATTTCCATCAGAATCATGATCTAAGATCCCTAAACATAACTCCAGCTTTAAATCCAAGGCTCCCGATGCCAAACCTTCCATGTTATTATTAATATTATTATTATTGTGTCATAATTTGTAAATGTGCAATAAAGTGCTAAGGTGAGCAGGGTTTCCATGGGGTCTTAAAAAGTCGTGATATAGGTCTTAAATTGAATTTATAATGGTCTTAAAACGTCTTCAATTTGACTTGGTGAAACCTGCAGAAACCCTGGATGAGACTGTTACTGTCTGCTTAACAGAAGGATGTGTTTTCAAAGGCTTGTGTGGAAATGCCTGCTCTGTAACACCTGTGTTTATTGACAGCTCATGCGATGTGACTGTGTGAAGACCCAGGAAGCGGACAAGTTGGGCTCTGCTCCGTTCTCTCCCTCCAGCCCACGAGAAAAATGGCTCAGACGCAGGACACATGTCAAACTAAGGGTAATGACTTATGTGTGCTTCATTTTGCATAAATATACTTTTGCTAACAGAAATGTGAATTTATGGCAACTCACATCACTTTTAGAAGCTCATATTCAAACTTAATATAAAGGAATTCATGAATATTTTAACAAAGTACTTTGGCCTGGACAACAGATAATACACAACCTGGTATATAGTCTCTAAGGTGCCTCTCATTGTCAGAAATAAACCCACCCACACAAATGCACACAGCAGATATTATTCTGCCACTAGGGTCTTGCATTCATTCAAACTAAATATACAGTCATCACTAACTGCTGAGGTTGAAGTGCTTCAGTGCCGTTTGAAAGGCCAGTGACCTGAATCTCTTTAATACTCACACTCACACCCACACTTTCACCTTGAAGCACTGAAGCAGGCAGACGCACACAATTACCTGATGCTTCTGAGCCCTGCAGAGTAGAACAATCAAGGACACTCCTTTTATGCTCCTTTTATCTGCCATTTTCTAAAGACAAGAATTTAGTCATGGCTTGCTTTTCATAAGGCTATAAATAGAACTATGAAACAGGAATACCATGGAAACATATCTATATTTGAGCGTGCAAAGGTTTTCTTTTGTCAGTGTCATCTTGTTTATTCCTTGGCCCAGTGATGTGTTTCTGATTTAAGTGCTCGAAGAAGTTGCTCCGTCCTAAATACGATTCAGTATGTGTAGATTAAGAGCCGTGCTCTGTGCTGATTCAATCTAGGTACAGCCAGATCGTCTACTGCAGAGTGATACTATTCAGAGAGACTTGGCATTTATTTCTGATCTCCCATCGACTTTGTAAGAGGTGTTTGTCACTGCCAGGGAGGGACCACTAGTGTGGCTGTTGTCTCTTGTACACGCTGCTCTGTCACAGGAGGTGGTCTGACTCTGCAACTCATCCCTTCCACACTTTCGGTGTGAGCGGATGGTGATACTGAGGCGCTTGTAGTTTTCACAGAGTATCTAGTGAACTGTGTTGGGGAAATGTATGAACACTGTCGGGCCTCCTCAAGTCCCACAGTAGCTTTGATTTTTATGTATGGTATGTAGTGTGTGTATATTTGGTTTGCTTACTCTGCATGTGTGCCAGCACTGGATCAGTAAGGAAGACAGATGCAGATGCTCCATTATTTTTAGGTGAGTGCTGTCAATAAACAGCAGTGCATTTTCAGGTAACCACAATGTCATTGTCATTGCAGCCTCTCGCTCCTGATAAAACCACTGCAACAAAGATGGAATCGTCATATGGCCTTTGTTGCTGTTGCTTTTGTACTCATAGAGTTATGTTATAGAATGTTTTTTTATAAACTGGGACAGCTCTTCTTAAACATGAAATGCTGCGCAAGCATGTTGAGGAAATGGTATTTTTTATCACACAGGGCAAAAACACTTTTTCGAGGTCTCTAACTATGTGGGGAAAGCAGAGTGTTGAAAAAGAACATGGGTGCCGTGCAGAATTCTCCAAGACTAAGTACAGGTTACAGAAATGACAGCGCAGTCAGCAGAAGAAATACAGTTTATGTCAGGGTGGCCCACAAAAGAGTGTGAGAATGATACATTAGTGTTCCTATAAATGCTCTTAAAATGCAACCATCTCAGCAAGAAGAGATTTAGGGATTAGTGCTTCTCTGCTGCTTACTTGGAGGTCCTCACTGAATGGTGCAGTATGGAGAAAAAAACAAGACATGGAAGCTTAATACAGTAGTACAGTAACACTAACACTCTTTTCTGGAAGGTACATCAAAGCACAATGGCACCTCCCTGTAGTTCAATAAGGCACAGAAGCTATTTCATAGTCAAATGTTCTATATACTGTCCAATCATTTATGTCCACATTGTAGAATCAGAGTCAGAATTACTTTGGACCTGTAATTAGTTACATTACAGTTGCTCCCATTTAGAATACAAATAAAGAGACCTTTGGAGGGGCAGGTGCTCAAAGTATAAAAGGAGCACATGGAACAAGGCTTTAAATAGGGCTGTGTTCAAAATATCAATACATTAATATATTGTGACACATTCCTTTCTGATACGTGTATCGATACGGATGCTTCTGTATTTATATGGCAGCAAATGTTGTTATGCAGTTTTGAAAAAGAATCAGAATAAAAAAGACCATTTTAAGGTCAAAAGCTTAAAAAACTATTTTCTTTGCACTTATTAATAACTCTGGAATTACAAACTGAAGTGTCTTAAGTTGCCCCAATCTGAAGGCTTTTTCTTCTCTGTTATACAGAATAGTAAAGAATAGCTGTTATAGTTAACTCTGTCTAGGACATCGTCATTATTCAAAATCGATGTGGCCCGTTAGTACAGTACAGTATAGTTTTATTTAATGACTTATCAGCATATGTGGCTATTTTCATGGCAAAAACTGAATTACAAATAAAAGAGTTACATTTACACAATAAAAATATAAAGTTGTTAATATTATATAACATTTTTAACATTAAGTCTAAAACCTTTTCTGGTAAAATCCTAAATAAATCTTAAGTGCATTTGCTGCTGTTGTTGCTGCTGATACTGCTGGAGTTTATCTGAGAATAGACATTAAAACAAGCATATTCAATTCAATTCAATTTTATTTATAGTATCAAATCATAACAGGAGTTATCTCAAGACACTTTACAGATAGAGGAGGTCTAGACCACACTCTATAATTTACAAAAAAACAACAAATCCCCCCAAGAGCAAGCACTAGTCCAACAGTGGCGAGGAAAAACTCCCTGTTAGGAAGAAACCTGGGACAGACCCAGGCTCTTGGTAGGAGGTGTCTGACGTGCCGTTGGGGTGCATCACAGTATATGAGATATATTAGCTGATTAAATGATTGACGCGAAGTTTGGTTTTCACCAGCTTCAGTTTTGAGAAGGAACGTTCCACAGTTGCTGTGTAGGCTAAGTATAGGCTAATTCGCAGGATGAGAATGAGAAAATCAGTATAAGACTTTACCAGTGTTGTGATAATTATTTTTACGTTTTTTAAATAAATACTGGAATAATAATAATAGTTCAAAGTATAAATAGCTTTTAGTCAAATAACATAAAAAGACAAGACCCTCTATGCCCATGAAACTTTTCTCCCTCAAAAAACAGAAAACTAAACGTTACTTCTAGGCTACACACGCACGCACGCACACACACACACACACACACACACACACACACACACACACACACACACACACACACACACACACACAGCAATATAAACAACAGCTCCATGCACTCTTCAAGTCGTTCTTGTAAAATACAGGGTACCCCCAGGATCTTCCAACTTAAATTCAAGACTTTTTAAGACCTTTTTAATACCTTTTCAAATTAAATTCAATGCCAACTTGGTGCCCATTCAGACAGAACTATGAGGGGAAAATGTCAAATATGTATACATTTTAAACCCTAGAAAATAATTATGTACAAGTAGGCTACTTGAATTAAATAAAACGTTTTATTTATCATATTTAATACAATTTATAATAAAATAATATATATTACACTGCATAATGAGCACTTTTACTCTTGGTACTTTAGTATATTTTGATAATACTTTTGTACTGTTACTTAAGGAAGATGTAGAACGCAGGACTTGTAACTGACAAGTAATTTGTAACTCTACAACAGTTTTTTTCTACTTTTACTGCAATACATGATGTGAGTAAGTCTTCCACCTCTGGAGATCACCACCAACAGTCGTGCATGAAAACCTGCCGCGGTGTTCAACAATGTAAACACACAGCTCAGTTCAGCGTTTCCTTGCAGCTCTGCTACAGTAGCAGATAACCGTTAACGTCACCTGCCGGTCACATCATCTAAACAGTCCGCTCACAGTGACGTCCTGCACGGATCAACAGATGTTAGAGTCCGGCGGATTAATGCGTTCACAGATCCGATCTTTGCAGATGTTACCGCTCTGTGTTTGGCTAGCTAATAAGCCGTTAGCCTGTTAGCTTGAGCTTTGTCTGAAGGCGCCGAGCGGCCAGTCGGGCTCCGAAAACACCGACACATTCCGCACATCCTCCGCTCAGTTTAACCTCTAACCCCCCGGTACCGGTCAGAGAGGCGAGTTTACTTTGTGTCTCGGTCCTCCGGTGTGTCCAGCGACGGCTCCGGTCAGTTTGTAATTAGCCTTCATTAGTAACAGTTAATTTTGTTACAGTATGAACTTAATCCTAGGAAAGGCAAAAAATATAAGACCTTTGTAACGAAATCCAAGACTTTGTATACCAAATTCAAGGCTTTTAAGGCCTTAATTTGAGATTATCAAATTTAAGACTTTTTCAATGCTTTTAAGACCCTGAAAATAATAATAATAATAATAAGTAATCAGTAAACATTACAAACACACGCCGCTTCGCTGAGAACAGCACTTACCAGCAGCCGCGGTATTTACGATCCTCTCCTTCTGGTAGTAGTGGCGCGCGATATTGAAAAACGTGCATGCGGCAAATTGTCCCGGTCTGGATGAGGTCGTCAGGTGAAAGGTCATCATGTGATTCATTTTATTTACCAATGAATTATTACTCATTCATTTTACTAATAGTTAGATTTGGGCAGGTCTTCACAAAAAGGCCTTTAATTACATTTTTTTTTTTTTTTTTTTGCCTTGACAAAAGGGCACTTTGGGCATCAAGGGGCAGGTGCTCAAGCACCCTCTGCCCCCCCTCCCCCCTGCACGTGCCTGCTTATCTACATCCAATATTTGCTCACCAACTCATGAGGTAAATAAGTGGCTTTTTTAGCTGTGAATTGCTCCACTATGTTCACAAGCTTTTCGCTAACTTTGACTGTCTGTGGTTTGCTCCTAGGCCGGTAGCGTAGGGAAGGTTTTAAGAGTTAATTCACTGAATAAGCGGTCTGCTATGGAGGAAATATTTATTCATAATTCAAATTGAAAGTCCAAAGAGAAAACAAAGCGAGATTAAATAAAAAAAAATGTATCTTTTGATTTTTCCATTTGACTTTTCCCTTTGGATTTAATTTCAATTTAACATTGGCACTGTTGAGAAGCATCTGTCTGCAGCTTCGCCACCAGGCTGGCTTGGCCTCTTGTATCACATGATAGAAACTGATGATGTAGGCTAAACACAAATGATATTTCATGCAACAACAGTGAAGTTTTCCTGTAGTTACTATAATTGGGCCCGTGTTAGTGAGTGAGGACTAGATTAGGACTGGATTTAAAGCTGATTCTGGTTTCCAACTGCCCCAGGAGTGTCTGTTTAAAACACGGACGGAGACAACTTTTACAAGTTTTATTTAATTAAGCAACAGTACAAACATGGGTGTGGGTAGCTCTGCTACGTGTGTGTGTGTGTGGTCAGATCTCGGACACACACACAATCTCAAATTGTCCGAACTGCGACCTCTCCCTAACTAGAAGTGAGCCCTTGTACATCATTTATTAGCTCCATCGTTAATATAAAAGCTTTAGGTATTTGTTCATGTTCATTAAACGTTATCTGGCTCTTCTGAGGTGCTTTCTCCTTTTTCAAAGCTTCCTACCTTATCTCACAGCCTTCATCAGTGAATGCTGGAATTGGTTCCAGAGCGTCACCTAACACACATCACAGTAAAATCTCTGACTGGAGCGTCCTGACTGAACTGTGCTTCTTATTTCCTTCTTGTTATCTACTGTAGAACGTCACTGCCAACCACAGGGTGAATGATGTCATTTCCACCGAGGATGGGCCTCAAACTCTGGTTGGTCGCTTCATGTACGGTCCCTTGGACATGGTCACTCTGACTGGAGAAAAGGTGAAACCCAGCAACGTGATTGGTTACAACAGATATACGTTTTTTCCTGTATTACAAACATAAGTTAATCCCCAACATGTCTACCCATCCTGCCTCTTTTAGGTGGACGTCCTGCTAATGACACAACCTCAGTCTGGACGCTGGGTGCACTTTGACACGGAGGTGACCAACAGCAGCGGCAGAGTGGCATATACCATACCCAAGAGCAAGAAGCTCGGCCTGGGAGTCTATCCAATTAAAATGGTGGTCAAGTAAGCATCCATGTAGCCTGCCTTTTTCAGAGTTTTGCATTATCAAAGACGATGTAGCAATACATTGAAAAATGAGAGCATTAGTCACAAGTCGTATATTTGTGCCCTCTTCTAGCTAGAGTGCAGTATAATGGGCCGTGCCATGTTTAACAAATGCAGTTTGTCTCTCTTTTTCTATGCCAAGGGGTGATCAAACTAGTGCAGAGGCCTACCTGACTGTGTTGCCACGGAGCATGGAGTGTGTGGTCTTCAGCATCGATGGCTCTTTTGCTGCTAGTGTGTCAATCATGGGCAGTGACCCCAAGGTTCGCCCCGGAGCTGTTGATGTCGTCAGGTAACTGGTGACAGCCTCCAAATGTGTGTGTGTGTGTGTGTGTGTGTGTGTGTGTGTGTGTGTGTGTGTGTGTGTGTGTGTGTGTGTGTGTGTGTGTGTGTGTGTGTGTGTGTGTGTGTGTGTGTGTGTGTGTGTGTGTGTAAATGAAATTCACCTCTTCAGAGTTTGACAAAAAGCTTTAGAAGGACACACATTAAGGAGTGAATGTGTAAGCTTGTTTGCACACCTGGCGTTTAAAGCATTTAAGCGTGTCCTTCTCCGTGAGAATGCCACTACTGATCAAAGGGACTTCGAAGTGTGTTTGATGCTATGTATTCACATGCAGGCATTGGCAGGACCTGGGATATCTGATCATCTACATCACAGGCCGCCCTGATATGCAGAAGCAGCGTGTGGTGTCCTGGCTCTCACAGCACAATTTTCCCCATGGGATGATCTTTTTTTCTGAAGGCTTGGTTCATGATCCCCTGCGACAAAAGACCATCTTCCTCAGGAACCTCATACAGGAGGTACAGTTCTGAGACAAGCCATCCTTCGTTCTGACATTAAGTGGGCAGTTTATCTTTCTGACATAGCATGTGAAACATTTTGTTCTTTGCTCTACAGGGAGCTCGATTTCTGTCCTCTGCATTACTCTTTTGTGAGCTCAGTGTTGTAGCCTTGGGTTGTGCTGCATCGAAATGCCACACACATCTCTGACTGATTATTCCCTCTCTCACCAGTGTCACATTAAGATCAACTCTGCTTATGGCTCCATGAAGGACATCTCTGTTTACAACATGCTCGGCCTCTGCCCCCCACAGATTTATATTGTTGGCAGACCTTCGAAGAAGTACCAAAATCAGTGCCAGGTAGTTCAGTTTCTTTTATCTCTGTCTTCAGGAGCATTTCATGGTGTTTCTTTCTGCCTATTTCACTTGAAAGGTTTTGGTTCTCCTCTAGGTTTTTCTCATTTACTTAAATCTTCTCACAACTCTCTTTCTGATTTTCTAACCCTTTCTTTGTGTGGTATGTGTAGTTCCTGAGCGAGGGCTATGCAGCGCACCTCTCCACCCTTCAGTTTGGACACAGAGCCAGACCCAAGAAATCCCCTTCAGTTCGTATGGTCCTAAGGAAGGGCTCATTTGGTCTCTCAGCGAAGCCTGACTTCTTGTGTAAGCGCACCCACCTGCGCAGGACCATGTCGGTGCAACAGCCCGACCCGCCGTGCACACCCAACCCAAAGCCTGAGCGAGCCCAGAGCCAGCCGGAGTCAGATAAGGACCACGGGGGAGGAGGCGGACAAGGCCCATGGGGACGGCCCTCCATACTTCGTGGAGACACCACTCCCTGACATCCAAAAAGAGATGGGAGGATTGCAGGAGGATAGAAGAGGAGAACAAAGCGGTCATAGTGTCCAGGGCCAATGTGAGATCTTATGTTTAAATATGGGGAGATTTAAAGAATATGTACAGGTTTTTACAACTTAAAACTATTATGTTTGTAGTTTTAGCCCCCAATCTTATCATTAACAATACCTTTGTACTCCCAAGCAGTGAACAGAGGCAGTCAGACAATCATATACAAGCTTCAGTCTGAAAAACAAAGATGAACAGAAAAGAAATTGCCCAATTTATTTGTTGTAAACATCGCAGTTTACAGACCAAGTTGATTACAGCACTTCCATAAAGTTGAGGGACTCAAAAATATTAAACAGCAGAGGTTGAGATATCCTGAAACACCGGAGTCTAATAATTCCAATAATGTAACTTGACCCACACTGCCTCCTACATTCCCACATTATTCAACTTCCAGTTTGTAACACAGACTTTCTGTTATAAAAGCACAAGCCCAGATAAATCTGATGAGATCATCAGGGTTATTTCAAACTTTAGAAAGTCTCCCCCAGATCCTCAAAATACATTATGCGACAGCCTTTCACAGACTGAGTAGTACTCCATGTTTAAACTCGGTGGAGTGTCCCTTCAATTTAGAAAATGCCAGAGCAGAGCAATGGCATGCATCAGTCCCGCAAATTTTGTGAAAACCCAATCAATTCTCCTGATTTTAAAGCGGATGACAAAAACAGGGATGAAATGTGCAAACATCAAATAAGGTGGTGGAGGTTGACTGTGCCCCTGTCGCTTGTTGGACAATGGAAAAAAGGCCTTCTGTCGTGCAAAGCAAACATCTTCCCCTTCAGTTTTAATGATGCACAGGCTTTCTCCGACAGCCTATGATCTGACGTTAGTTAGGAGCATCAAAGTGGCAATCCACCTCTTCGAATTGCTGCAACACCTGGGAAGTCGTGTTTTATTGTTTCCTGCCTAAGAATAACAATCCCTGTAGCATTGTTGAATAATGCAGACCTTTACCTTTTATTTCCCTGCATTGTCTGTTCAGCCTTTAAGAGCTCGAGGCTCCGCAAAGCTTTGAAGCAAACACAGATTGACTTTGCTCGCCTCTGTTGAGTTCCAGCAAAGTCAATAAATGTCCACCTTGATTAGATAATGTTCTTTGATGTACCTGATACATTATGGATGTTGTACTTTTAGTCACACAGGCATTAGCATTTTTAATTTTTTTTAAAATGCAAAGCCTCAGAGCAGAAAGAAAGGAAAAAAAGATCAGAAAGGAACAATGAAAGGTGCAAAGCAGGAAAGTAAAAAACAATGAGCAATTTTTCTGTATACTTAATATTCATGTGGCAACCTGAGTTACTATTATTAGCAGCAGTTCCCTAGGAGGACTGAATGTAAATTTGCCCATGATTATGCAAGTACTGATAAGCTACAACTACAATGTTCTCCCATGCTTGAAATCCACTCATTTCTTGATTCAGAAATATTGTCTGTGCAATTATGGAAACTAGCGCTGTGTCACCATGAGAGCCTGTAGGAACAAATATGCTAATCCAGAACACACAAGCGCTTATCACTGTGTTAACTTTTCCTGGAGTGTGAGAGGCTTCACTAATATTTCCTCTCTCATTTGACAGTCACCTCTACCTACTGTACATGTACATTGGATCCTCTGCTGGTATCCCTCGCAGCTCAGCTTTACCTCCTGCTTGGCCCTTCACACTTTGCCACCTGTTCGGCTCTTCTTCTTTTTTCATGACCCGCTCGGCGGATTACGTCACTTAGTCTTTGTGCCTGAAACTTTAAACAGTTGCCGAGGGATGGCAATGATTTTTGCGAATGTCTGTGTCGAGCTAAAATTGTGTCCAATTGTAAAATCAAAAGAATGTACTTGAGATAATCGATATATATGTATACACATATTCATGCTCACACAAACACTTCAGAGGATGACAAATGGGATGACAGAGAGGACTTTGAACCTGTTGAGACTTTGGCAACAGATTAGCAGACTGCTGTGCTGGCAGGTGGCCATGTTGACTGACTCCTGCACTAACCATCCACCCATGTAAATAGTCGACACTCATCATCTCTGTGTGGGCATTTGGACACAGAAGCACTGTGACATTTAGGTTAAATCTGTACACGAGCTCTGTGATCTGAAGCCCCAATGAGCCGACCTCGCCGAACACCGGCCTCTGCCTCCATTCCACTTCCACTGATAGATGTCTCCCTCGAGTTGTGGCTGGCTTACTACCCCCTTCCGTCCCGTCAACAAGTCTGGCAGAACAGACCTTCTGAAAGCCGCCTCAGACAGGGTCAGCTCGCGCACGGCTCCGGCCCGAGGTCACATTTGCACTATCGAAGCACATTGCAGTGGTTCTCAATTTAGCTGCAGTACTCAGAAACGAAGAGTTGTATTTGTACTTTGTTGTATTTGTAGTTCTAGTTTTTCCTGCACATTGTGCACTGTTGCTGCCTGTTGGTTACTTTAATTTATAGAAGTTTTAAACAGACATAGTTTGTAGGAAAGTGTTGGTTTGACCAAAAAATGTTTACAGATTGATAGACAGATGTAAAAAGTGATCAGAACTTCTATGTGCTTAAAATGACATGTAATTATCATCATTGGCAGCATTAGTTTAGTTTCTTGGTAGAAATTGCAGTAGCTTGCAGAATATTGTACAATACACCCCATGCCAGTTGAAATTCCACCGGGATGCCCTTGCATCCATTTACTACAGCTGCACTGGAACCAATAGATTTGTGTTGAAATCCGATGCTGTTTTGTGCACTCTGGGTTGAATTGAGTCTTACTGTGGCCATGTTTCAAAACTCTCTAAGTCAAACATATTTTTCTATGAGGAAATATTGTAAATAGAAATATTTTCAATGTATGCTTTTGAACCTTTTCTTGTTTGACTTGTTGAAAGGTTGATTTTTGCCTTAAATTGTATTTGATGTTGTGTAGACATGCACACTCATCTTATTTGTTTGACCAAAGTATTGAGTTTTACTGTTACTACATGACAAATTGCATTTTATGTAATTGGTATTTTGCTTTGACATGTTTTAGATACTGTATATATGTATGTGCGTGTGTGAGTGAGTGTCTAGGTTTATTTGTTGTAGAGCTGTATTTATTGTGAACATGAAGACAGCTATGACGTGAAGTATATGCCTCTGCAGAGGAATCAGAGGACACAGGGAGGCCAGTGTTGGCATACAGCATGTTCTCACTGCAGCTCACTACTGCCAGCTTTTCAGAACTGAGCGTGTATTTTATAGGTTTGGATTGAAGCAGTGTGTGAGCGGATTACTTAGACCAGGTTTTTATACCTGCTATGAAAGAAAAAGGGCTTATCAGTTCTAAGGGGCTCTTGGTTTAACTCAAAACCTGCAAAGCTGAGTGGAACGTGCCAGTCAGAATGGAGCTGTCTTGTTTTTCTTTCACCGCCTGTACACCATAGGTGCTTCAGTAATTAGCTATTTGATTACTGTTAAGTATGTATGACTCCCTGTAGTACCGCCCCTGTAATTGCAGTGCACTGATTAGCATTATTGGTAATTGTATAATGTTGTAGAAACAATACTGAAATACTTAACTCCATTTAATTTTGCATTTAAAATGGTAATACTGAAACATTGTTATCCAAGCAATGAAATGATCATTCCCATCTATGTGTACACGATAATCTGAGTGAGTTTATAAGTCTGTATTACACATAGTGATATTTCCCTTCCATGATGATACACTGGAGGAGTGACGTATTTATTCTGGGCAGCATTTTTTACAATAATGTTAGTAAATGGCAAATAATGATCTAATGGTTAAATGGTGATTGTTCTGTGCATGTTAATTATTTGATATTGTTCATTAATGGCTATCAATTGTCATGTTTGTGGTACATTTAACTAATAATAGAGTAGTTATTTCTAAATAAGGGGTCAATAATGAATAAATCTAAATATATATTAAATAAATGTATGAATACTCATGGACATAAATTCAACCACCAATACGGCAATTGCAAATAAGTTCTTAAATGTCTTAAAATTAGTTTTTAATGGTAATACATACTGAAGTGAGGCAGGGCTTTGTTACCTCTTACTTTTACCATAGAGGGTTAGACAAATCATACCAATTCCAGTTTTCTTTTTCTTTTCTTTTTTACAGTAAATACGAAAGTCAAATAATCCTGCTATCACAGAAAAAAAGAAGAGAACAATAGGATATACAATGTAAAAATAGATATACTGTATATTTATCGAGAGCTTTTTTATTATTGTCTTCAATGAAATATGATGAACTCTCACTAAGTTCCAATTAATGTTGTCAAATGACTATTATTCACCAAATCAGGACTTAACTATTGGGTATTGACCTAATTTGCCATTTATTAACAATTCTTCTGATTTATAGAGTACGATTTAGTAAGTTAACTATCATTGTGTTACAGCATCTTTTGAAAAAAATTATTTTGGTCTTTTGAGTTTTTGACACTGGCCTTTTGAGGACAAAGCACCTGATTTCACTGCTACAAAGTGTATTCTTTTGTACAGATCTCCTGTGATGATGAAAATGTTATTGTGTTTATTGGACTCAGTCAATCTATCATTGCATAAATAAAGATATTTCACAGATGAAGAATTTAGTTTTGTCCGAGGAGTGTGTTATTATTCCTTCCACGTGCTCCTCATCTCTGGAGATGGAAGCCGAATCACCTGCGATACTCTGTATTTTATATTAGGATAAGTGGTGCCATCAGACTTGAATGTGATATCCCCTTATTTGGATTTCATAAGGCTTAGTCAAACTTAGAAACTTTCCTCCAACTTTACCATTCACTAACAGGGTGGCCGCAGGTCCTTAAAAAGTATTAAATGAGTCTTAAATTCAGATTGGATGGGTCTTAAATATTGTTGTGTGAAGGGAATCTGTTCTGCCCAAGGGGGTAAGCCTGCCTCCACTACTCCTAGCTCCTATGACGCCATTTTGATGCTACCTGGCTCTCACCCGCCGTCAGCATTCCATTGAAATTCTCTCTGTCCATGATGAGTCCTCCACAAACTGCAACCCGTCCATCTGGGTTTTCTCTCTCTGTCACACACACACACACACACACAAATTATATTATGTAAATGTCTTTGCATTTTAAAAGCAGCTGGCATTGTCATTTATTTATTTATTTTTTACTTGATTTTCTAAGCATTTGTTCACGGGACCTAAATGTTCTGAAAATATTGTAATAATATAATTTAGGACAGCAATGACATTTTAGCATTACACATATTTAGTCAATGTTCTTAAACTCATTTTGAACAGACATCAGTGTGTTTACTTGGAAATATTACTGTATATTTCCATAAGTTTGGTCTTACATTTCATTTAGAAGTGGTATTAAAAGGTCTTAAAAAGTCTTAAATTTAACTTGTTTATACCTGTAGACACCCGGACTATCGATTTGACCTTAATCAACCACTGGTTTGATTTGATCATCAGAGCAGCATGTCTGCTTAACCAATAAACAAGCCTGTGCTGATTGCCAGAAATATGAGCACTCATATATATATATATATATATATATATATATATATATATATATATATACATATAATGCTAAACCACAGCCCGCAGTGTTGATAGAAGGAGCCACTGATCAAGTATGCACAAATCTAGGTTGCCTTGAGTTGAGTTGTTTACAGTTCATTCTAGACCTTTGAAACTGTTGACAGCATAAACACAAGATCCATTTATGAGTGTAGAGATTATTTTGTTGACTGCTTTTTCCATTGTCAAGAATTAACTTTCAAACTAAGAGATGAGAGGTCCTGCTCAGAAATGAGACTAAGAGTCTCAGACATCTACAGACATGCTTGTTGCTCTGTGAGGCTGTACATGAGTGATGCAGAGCTTTGAGATAAATGCCAACATCAGCATTCTAATATGCTTAAAATGACAATGCGACCATCCTGATGTTTAGCAGGTGTAATGTTTGCCATGTTTGCCATCTATGTTTAGTGTGTTAGGATGCTGACATTTTCCTCTTTCACCCCTCTATCTCCAAATCAAATACTTACTTTGACTACTTCTGCCTGCCCAACCACCGGCCCCCTGGATCCTATCCCTTCTCACCTTCTCCAGTCCATTGCTCCTGACCTCCTTCCTTTCCTCACTCATCTCATTAACATCTCCTTGTCAACTGGCTGTTTCCCCGATGCTCTCAAGGAGGCAAGAGTGATCCCACTACTCAAAAAACCAACACTTGACTCCTCTGATGTAAATAACTATAGACCCGTCTCCCTTCTTCCATTTCTATCTAAGACTCTTGAGTGTGCCATTTATAATCAACTCTCTACCTATCTCCACCAGAACAACCTTCTTGATCCCCACCAGTCTGGCTTCAAGGCTGGTCATTCAACAGAAACTGCCCTCCTTGCTGTCATTGAGCAGCTTCACATCGCTAGATCAACCTCTCTCTCTTCCATCATCATCCTTCTGGACCTTTCTGCTGCCTTTGACACAGTGAACCACCAGATCCTCATTTTGACACTTCAGAATCTGGGTGTCTCAGGCTCTGCGCTATCATTGCTCACATCTTACCTGACAGACCGTACCTACCGGGTAACTTGGAGAGGATCTAGCTCAGATCCTTGCCCACTCAAAACTGGGGTTCCTCAGGGATCAGTCCTGGGTCCCCTCCTCTTTTCTCTGTACACCAACTCTCTCAGGTCTGTCATTCAGTCCCACGGCTTTTCTCATCACAGCTACGCAGATGACACCCAACTAATACTCTCCTTTCCTGAGTCTGAAACTCAAGTAGCAGCACGTATCTCGGCCTATCTAACTCCTCTTGGATGTCCACACACCATCTGAAACTCAACCTTGACAAGACTGAGCTCCTTTTCCTTCCAGGGAAGGGCTCTCCTACCCAAGACCTGACTATAACAATTGACAACTCTGTGGTAGTCCCCACCCAGACTGCTAGAAACCTGGGTGTGACTCTTGACGACCAACTCTCTTTCACTGCTAACATTGCTGAAACCACCCGATCGTGTAGATACATGCTGCATAACATCAGAAGGATACGTCCCCTTCTAACGCAGAAGGCGGCCCAGGTTCTGGTTCAGGCTCTAGTCATCTCACGTCTAGACTACTGCAACTCCCTCCTGATTGGCTTGCCGGCATGTGCCATCCGACCCCTGCAGCTCATTCAGAACGCAGCAGCTCGGCTTGTCTTCAACCTCCCCAAGTTCTCTCCCACTACACTGCTCCTCCGCTCTCTTCACTGGTTACTAGTTGCTGCCCGCATCCGCTTCAAGACACTAGTACTTACATATAGGGCCATGACTGGATCAGCCCCAGCTTACATCCAGGACATGGTCAAACCATATACCCCAACCCGCCCACTTCGCTCTGCATCAGCCAAACTGCTTGCTGCTCCCTCACAGCGAGGGAGAACTAATCACTCAACGAAATCCCGACTGTTCACTGTCCTGGCTTCCAAATGGTGGAACGAGCTCCCCACCGACATCAGGATGGCCGAAAGCCTGCACACATTTCGCCGAAGGCTAAAAACACATCTCTTCCGACTACACCTCGGATATATAAAAAATAAATCTTGAACCTGCACTTCCATATGTCTCTTTGTAGCTTTACTTATTTAAAGCTAATGTACTTGCACTTACTACTTGTTGTCTGGAGTTTGTACCTGTAATAATTTGCAAATAAGCACTAACTATAATGTATAGCTGAGGTCATTAGTTTTGCAGGTGTGGTGGCCGATGTTCATAATTCATATGAAGAAGATCCATGAAGAGTTAATAAGACATCTTTATTCAAACAAAATATCTGAGGTATCTGCAGAAATAACTAAAGACTTTCTAGGCTTTTACATGCTCTGCAGGGTTGCCAGGTCAATAAATATCAAATAAAACCAAACCCAGACCAGAACTCAAAGTATTCCCCTGCAAAAACATAGTACACTAACCCTTACACTGCTTTTAAAACTCCAACAGCATTATGATATCAGCCAAATGTATTGTTTTATCTACAAAGTAACATAACGTCAAATGTGGAATTATGTGTAAATAGTGTACCAGCATTAAAAGCAGTTTTCCCTAAAATTATTTCACCTAGGTCCTAAGTTTGCCTTGTGTAATTAGATACCGTATATTATGATAAATAAATAAATCTCTGTGAACATGTAGACCAATTCACTGATGCACAAAATAACCTGTTTTGTTGTAAACTGTGTACTAGTCAGTTTGCTGCCTTCGCTAGAGAGGCAGGTGCAGGGCTGCGGGGCACATTGTGTGTGTGTGTGTGTGTGGTCTACCCAACCAGCAGACAGAAAATGCAACCCGTAGCAACACTTTAAAAGTAGCCCAATTCCGCGGGAAAACCACAGACCTGGCAACCCTGATGCTCTGTTTTACAAAAGAGGCAAAGGATTGCCATGTCATGTCTAACTTATAGTCTCATACACTGCTGGGAATCTCCTGACTTCCCCTGACCGTATAGCTACAGTTGCTTAATACACCAGTTCATATTAGCATAACAATATGTCTAGGCTATTGTGTTTTTTGAAAAAAATACATTTTAACAGTTTCTACAAAAAGGTATGTGATAACTAAAGTTACTAGAATTTATCCTGATGTGGAACATAAACGTCTGAACCAATGTATGCTTAAATATTCTAAACCACTAATAGTTCACTACACATGTGTATGACAACAAGCACCAGCTGGTAAAGGACAAATCGGGTGCAAAATGAACCTAGGGTTTAATAACATATGTGTACCAAGTCGACCGTTCTCTGGGATGTGTTTTCATGGTAATCTAATGTGACCAGTTTTAGCGCAAACCGCTAATTAGCTGCTAACGCTAGTCGTCGGGGCACGGATAAAGCAAAAAGAAATCTCTATTTCTACACCACTAACAAGGCTCAACATAGCACCACACTTCCACGGTAGCATAACAAGGGTCCCTACATGGAAACACAAGCATTGAGAACTTTGTAAGTGTACAGACAGTTTATTAAAAAGACAGATCATAAAGACAGTAGCGTTCATGCATACAGGCAGGCGCCATCTTGGAAAACATCAGTCGAACAACGAAGAAATAGAAATAGAGATTTTTTTTTTACTTTTGTGTGCCCCAACGACATCATAGGCTAGGCAAGGCAGCGTTATTTGTATAGCACATTTCAGCAACAGGGCAATTCAAAGTGCTTTACATAAAACATCAAAGAGCAGTTAAATCAATTAAAAAAAATGAAATACAGATAGAATACGAGAATAGAAGTTACAGTGCAGTATAAGAAATTAAACATTAAAGAGCAGTTAAAAACAGTTAAACATATAAAAGCAGATAAAATATGAGATTTTATGGTGCTAGTATGGGACAATGTATAAGCCGTTGTATGGTGCTAAAACAGTATCATAACAATTTGTAACTCTGTAAGTACAGATCTGTGTCTGTAAGTACAGATCCGTGTCTGTAAGTACAATGCACAAATAAATGCAGACAGATCCGTGTCTGTAAGTACAGATCCGTGTCTGTAAGTACAATTCACAAATAAATGCAGACAGATCCGTGTCTGTAAGTACAGATCCGTGTCTGTAAGTACAATGCACAAATAAATGCAGAGAGATTTGTATGTGTATATCTCCTTCTATACTTGTGGACCTTTTGAGACTGTTTTTCCGCGCCGTTTTGTGGACAAAATCGATTCGTGTCTCCAGTGACAATCCCAGCAGTCTCCAGGAGATGGCAGTAATACAACACGTAGAGATGACAACTGCGGTTAATACATGAAGAAGTAGCTACACTGTCAAGAACATAGACAGTATATAAAAGGTCAAGAAATATACAGTACAGTCAAATGTTTCAGACAAGAGACGGTCACGTTTGGCACAATCGGCTCTGGCACAATCTACTTGAAATTCCTCTGGGTAAGTGACATTATTAGGACTTTGTCGTCAGATAAATTACATTTATGTTTCAACATCATTGTTGCAGTGCATTTACTGTACATTTATTCAATGTGTTTATTTGTGTTATGGTGGCATTGACACCTTGCAACTTTTTAGAGCGTGCTAACTGCAAACAGCGATGCTAACTTAGCTAGCTTGTTAATCAGCCTTATAACATCAACTCGCCTGGTCTTTGTATGGAATTTGCAGTCTGAGTCTGAAATATTATTAAGCGCTGCGTAAACCAATAGTGGGCCCAGTTATAAAGCTAGTGAATATATTTGGTCATATGAAACTAGCTAGACGATCTAGCTAGTTAAGGAATCAATCGATGATGTTGAAAGTTAGTTAGCTAAACTATGAAGAGCTTTAATGTAACATTTGCCTGACATATTGTAACCATGTTTATTAGTACAGTAATTGCCACACACCGGCTTAAATAACTGCTGCTTGTAAAAAAGCCCCCAAAGTTTTGTTAGTGTTGTTATTATTTAGTACAGTTAACCATATTGTGTTTTATGTTTCACGTTTACTCCCATGTATTCAGTGCTGGTAACAGGGTAGCCAAAGCGCGTGCTGGTTGGTTACGTAGTTATATATACTCAGTAGCTACCTATATCTGTGGGTATATCATAACTGACGTCACACAGTTAAGCAGTATGATAGACTAGAGTTAGTCGTTCATTTGGATTGTAGTTGTGAGTGGCACCAATTTCTTTGTGTGCGTAAATGAGAAGAGTAAGTATATCTGCTGCATTACTCGTGATATTGTATTTATTTGTTAAACCAGCTGTTATTTCCACTATTTGATGTGGATGAGAGTTAGGAGTTTAAGGGGTTGCTACGCGACCATTGTGCTAATCATATCCAAGTTTGTACCATAGACAGTATCGTTCGTACACGCCATGGATGTATTAAGAGAACTACACGATAGTTTAGAGCTTCTGCTTAATATGTAACATCGTGTTTAAACATGTTATACTTTTACTACTTGTTTTTAGGATTGTTCAGTACTTTGTGGTTGAGTAAAATAAGAAGTAAGTGGTGTTAAATATTGTTTTCCGTACCACTAGAGGTTTAATAAAAGCATCCAGCCGTTTTGTTAGTTGGATCCTTTAAAGCGTATCATAGATAACAGGAATTGTTGTCTATGTTAGCGGTAATTTAACAGATGGGCGAAAATGTCTGAGAATCCCATATAATATGCATTTGAATCCTTTTTCTCTGCTTACCTTAGTGGAGTGTGAGATATATAGCCATATTCCGACTACTGTTTGGTAATATATATTACTGCTTAAGGAAGAATGAGTGTATACATGTGTTTCCTTTATTCATTTGTATTTTGTTTCTCTCTTTATAGAAACCACTCAAACTCACACAAGAGGAAGAAATACACAGAATAAGAAACATCTGTCAGCTCTTCATGTCATACTCTGGTATATTTGGCTTTGTGAAAGGGACAATTGTATTTAAAAAGTAACTTAGAGATTTTCACTGAAAGTTTGTATCTGTCAGTTATATTTATGCTGTGAAATGTTTTTCAAGCTGCAGATTAGATTTAATACCCTTTCAAAATACTTTTGTTTGTCAAAACAATAAAGTTTAACTGTTAAACAAATGTTTTGTGTTGCTTTCTGTCACTATAACCTGTCTTAAAGGATTACATTTTTATAGTCAGGATGTTAAATGGACTCAGTGTTTGACCCTTCTACATGCATTACATCAGACATATCACCTGTGTAACAGTCTTTGTGAATACACATGTTGCATAACACTTAAGGAGCCTTACTACTAAACTAAAAATGATCAAACCCTGCTTAGAAATAAAGCACTTTATTCACAGTCAATACAATGGAAATATAAAGTATACATAATGCACAGAGCAGCAGATGTTAACTGTCCAGATCATGTCCTTCACCAGCCTGGAGGGTTTATTTTCTACTGAGGATGTGTCAGCTGGTAATGTAGGCTGTCAGGTCACAGAAGTCATCCTGTGGATACTGAACCTCTCCTGATGCTGCTGTGTTGTCTTCAGACCATCGGTTGGCAGAAGTATGGCGCTTGTCCCACAATACCTTCATACTGTGAGGAGAGTCTTGTGGGTCCAGGTAAACCTCATCAAACAGGTGTTCAGGACAGCATCTGATCAGTCAGATCTGTAAAACATGGCAGATTCAGTGATTAAACTATTATTTTTTTGGCAGGGTGTACAACTATACATTTAGTCTTACAGGAGAAGCAGGTATTTGTGTGTGGCAATTTCTGTACTAGCTAATACTGAGTATATATAACTACGTAACCAACCAGCACGCGCTTTGGCTACCCTGTTACCAGCACTGAATACATGGGAGTAAACGTGAAACATAAAACACAATATGGTTAACTGTACTAAATAATAACAACACTAACAAAACTTTGGGGGCTTTTTTACAAGCAGCAGTTATTTAAGCCGGTGTGTGGCAATTACTGTACTAATAAACATGGTTACAATATGTCAGGCAAATGTTACATTAAAGGTCTTCATAGTTTAGCTAACTAACTTTCAACATCATCGATTGATTCCTTAACTAGCTAGATCGTCTAGCTAGTTTCATATGACCAAATATATTCACTAGCTTTATAACTGGGCCCACTATTAGTTTACGCAGCGCTTTATAATATTTCAGACTCAGACTGCAAATTCCATACAAAGACCAGGCAAGTTGATGTTATAAGGCTGATTAACAAGCTAGCTAAGTTAGCATCGCTGTTTGCAGTTAGCACGCTCTAAAAAGTTGCAAGGTGTCAATGCCACCATAACACAAATAAACACATTGAATAAATGTACAGTAAATGCACTGCAACAATGATGTTGAAACATAAATGTAATTTATCTGACGACAAAGTCCTAATAATGTCAACTTACCCAGAGGAATTTCAAGTAGATTGTGCCAGAGCCGATTGTGCCAAACGTGACCGTCTCTTGTCTGAAACATTTGACTGTACTGTATATTTCTTGACCTTTTATATACTGTCTATGTTCTTGACAGTGTAGCTACTTCTTCATCAGAGGTGTAGTGGTAAAAAAAGAGGTGGGTAAACTATAAATTCTGGTAGACCACGACGTGGTCACCTTTTAAGGTGGGCCACGGCCTACCGGTGTATGTGTATCCTGATGACATCGCTATAGGCTATCATTTGATGGTACTACCAAGGGTATCACTGGTTGTTTCCTCATCATAGGTCACACAATCACTATTCAATTCATACATTAATCTAAGCTCTTGTTAAAGAGACTCGAGAAGGAATAATAGGGTTGAAATCTATAAAGTTTACTAAATGACAAAACAGAGAGAACAAACATATTTAAGAGATAGACTAGAGAGGGAGGCTTATATCCAGGGCTTCCAATGCAATGCACTTGTACATAATGATTAGGGATTTGGGATTATTTTCATAGTCGATTAATCTGTTGAATATTTTCTCGATTAATCGATTAGTTGTTTGGTCTATAATATGTCAGAAAAATGTGGATCAGTGTTTCCCAAAAGCCCAGGATGACATCCTCAAATGTCTCATTTTGTTTCTGCTCCTGTAGAAGCTAGAGGTCTGTATGAAATCAACCTTGTTACTAGAAAAACATGTTTTTAGCCGCAATCTTATGGAGAAAAACTACACTACCCATAGTCGGCGAGTTGATTGGTTCAACTCGCCGTTTCCATAGAAACGTTTACCGTACCCGCAAAACCGCGAACGGCTATAGCGATAACATTAACTAGCTAGGTGACTAGCAAAGAGAGCTTGTTGTCACAAACTTCCAGTGGTTTAAATGTCAGAAAATGCATATAATTACATCCAGTTATTTATCTGATAAAGTAATCCTGAATTTTACTTGTAACATGGGCTAATGGGAACAGGTAGAGATGACTTGTTGAGTCAGTGGCATGAATCTACTGTGAACCAAATTAACCTAAAAAACATGAAGTTTAGTACTGTTTTTCGAGCTCACTCACTTTGGGCTTGTAGCCGAGGCCGTTTGCTGGCATCAGGAGGAGGGCTGCTGTCTTGACGGCGCTTAAAAAATTGCCGGACATCTATTTTTACAATTTATAACATGAGACATGTAGGCTAGTTTGGGCTAGTGACCATGGATGTATTAAGAGAACTGATGAATCTTGATGCAGTCTGCTGCTTCCTGCTCTCTACGCAAGAGATGCTCGATGGCGTTTTAAGCCCCCAACGTTGACTTCAAGGCAGCGCTGCGACCATTGACTTAATTCAAGGCACCTATAACTGTTGCCTAATCCTAGTGCCTGGAAGGCAACGTTGTGGGCTATAACAAACAAACACCGCAAGAGATTGGTCAACACTGACAGTAAGCAGCGCAATATGAAAGACTTTGTCTTAGGTTTAACAATCTATGAAACTAATAATGAAAAATATGAAACTAAAACGACATAAGCTTGATTTAAAATGGCTTAGGAACTATAGGCTATTTAGAGGTGGATAAACACAATTTAGAGGTGGATAAACGCACTTTGGAGGTGGGTAAACGCTATTTCCGAATTTTGGGAGGTGCGTAAACGGCGTTTACGTGCGTTTAGCCTCCACTACATCCCTGTTCTTCATGTATTAACCGCAGTTGTCATCTCTACGTGTTGTATTACTGCCATCTACTGGAGACTGCTGGGATCGTCACTTAACACCGCCATCTCCTGGAGACTGCTGGGATTGTCACTGGAGACACGAATCGATTTTGTCCACAAAACGGCGCGGAAAAACAGTCTCAAAAGGTCCACAAGTATAGAAGGAGATATACACATACAAATCTCTCTGCATTTATTTGTGCATTGTACTTACAGACACGGATCTGTACTTACAGACACGGATCTGTCTGCATTTATTTGTGAATTGTACTTACAGACACGGATCTGTACTTACAGACACGGATCTGTCTGCATTTATTTGTGCATTGTACTTACAGACACGGATCTGTACTTACAGACACAGATCTGTACTTACAGAGTTACAAATTGTTATAATACTGTTTTAGCACCATACCGTTGCTCTATACACGTAATCCACCAGCAATCCTTGCTGTTCCCAGAACGGGCCGGTCCCACCGGTCTTACTTTATAATTCTCTTTATATACTTATATAGATTTCCATACAGTTTCAACAATGCAACTTCAGTATACGAAATGAATAATTATTTAGTGAAAGGCAACATCAAAAATAAAGGTATTCAGCCTTGAATTAAAAGAACATCTGGGAGTTTGTTCCAAATATGTGGGGCATAAAAACTAAACGCTGCTTCTCCCTGTTTAGTTCTGACCCTGGGGACAGAAAGCAGACCTGTCCCAGACCACCTGAGAGGTCTGGGTGGTTCGTAGTTTACTAGCAGGTCAGAAATGTATTTTGGCCCTAAACCATTTAGTGATTTATAAACTAAAAAGTATTTTGAAATCAATACTTTGAGGCACTGGAAGCCAGTGTAAAGACTTGAGTGACGTGATCCACTTTCTTGGTCTTATAAGCTAATTAGCGGTTTGCGATAAAACTGGTCACATTCGATTAGCATGAAAACATATCCCAGAGAACAGTCAACCCCGTACCCATGTGTTTTTATCCCCTAGGTTCATTTTTCACCGGATGTAAGTTAAATATGGGCTAGCACTTCCAATGCTTGAGTTGAGGTAGATACATTGCATGAAAACAGTAAATTGTAATGTATAATACATAAGTGCCAGAAGCATGTTGCATTCACCTGTTGAGCTGGCAGCTGTTTAACTAAATCCTGAAATACTGTAGCCCTACATCCTTTATTTAAAAGTTCACTGAAAAGATCATGAAATATGAGTGATTTTATCAAGTTGACAAATTGCCTTGATCACAGTAATGGTGACAAGGACAGTGACCTCCATCTTGGATCTGAGTTTTACCCCAGGCATCTGGTATAATGAGCTGGAGCTGTGATTCTCCAAGCCACATTTAACCATCATTAGTAACATCTGGTCTGGGAAAACAGGCAAAGAAATTGCTCCCCTGCGCAGGGAAGGGCTGCTTTCTTACACTACAAGCTCCATGATTCACATTAAAAGACTGAAGTCAGCCCCAGTGACGACTGTGATTTAAGTGATTAAAACTTAGTAACCGTTTCTAGCTCACAGTCCTCTTCAGATGTGCCCTTATTCTCCCCGTTGTCACCTTCGTTTTTACAGAAACCAATGTGAAAAAATGTGCTTTCTTTTCTTTTCTCCTCTAGTTATTTGTATTCTTTCCATAAGTCACTTCAACTGGTCAATAGATTGAATCAAGGTAATTTCCTTTGAGACTCATTAGTAAAAGTGTACTCTTCCTACTTCACTAATCAACTAGGTGCTCAAGTTACTGCTTCCTGGAGAGTGTGCTCTTTATTTTTACTATTGCTGTTATTGTTTTTATTAACATGTAAAGTGTCTTTGGGTATACCATTTAAAGAGCTGTTTAAGTAGGGCCTTTATCTTGGATTTTGAGACTCATGGTCACCTGTTTTAGCGCCAAAGGCAAAGGAATCAGAATATACTGTACTTAACCGTCTCTTGGACCAGAATATTTTTAAGTGAGGTTTAAGGGTCACTCTTGACCCTGGAAACATCAATTTAGAAAACTCACTACAATAGTCTCACTACAATATTCATTTAGTGGCTGATCTGGAGCTTTCGTGCATACTTCATGGTCTTTCTCATAAACTGTGTCTGAGATTGTCAACCTGGATGTAAAAGCCTAACTAGGGACAGGGACTGCTTATTAGCTTCAGCTAGACACCCTATAAACATTACATGTGTTGCATTCCTTCTCATGACATAACAACGTTAATCTATATTGTCCCTGTCAAGTAAACTTGATTGGAAATACTGTCAATTATATCAAATTAAGCTCAGTGTTGGCTAATCCCTAATTGTCATAGTTGTTTATAATGCTTCTTAATATCTGAGGCTTTTTCATGTCACAAGGTCTGAATCTTGTTAAAGCTAAATGGACCTGACTTGTGAATCAATCTATCCTGTTGTTGCAGGGTTTTTGTCTTTGCAAGTAGATGATGCTGCAGCTGCAGGGCACGGCCAGGCACGCTGCAGCTATAGTGTACCGTTCTACTTGAGGATATTCTAAGGATCACTGACAACACTTTTCTTATAAGATATGCTGCATTAGATAAAGTACCCTCTATTTAACGCAACACATGTGGAAACTGGCATACTTTCAAAGAGCACAACGTAATGCTTGCATAAGAAAGAAACAATCATCCTTCCATAACTGTATTCCTTCAGTTGATGCTCTGCAATAGTCATTTACCTAGCAGCAATTAGACACTATTACCTTCAGCTCTGCATAGCAGCAGCACCACTACTGAATCAGCCTTATTGTTATTCCAAAACAGCAGAACAGGGTTTAATTTGTCCTGTGATCTGGCAGGTGATATGTGGATGCCAGGGCAGCGATGAGGAATGCATTAAAGTCTGAATAGATCAACAGTCCAAAGCAGCCCAGAGACACAGAGAGAAAGACATGGAGAGAGAGAGAGAGAGAGAGAGAGAGAGAGAGAGAGAGACAGAGAGAGAGAGAGAGAGAGACAGAGAGAGAGAGAGAGACAGAGAGAGAGAGAGACAGAGAGAGAGAGAGAGAGAGAGAGAGAGAGAGAGAGAGAGAGAGAGAGAGAGAGAGAGAGAGAGAGAGAGAGAGAGAGAGAGAGAGACAGAGAGAGAGATCGAGATCTATTTCTTGGAGCCAGGCCGCCTGATTTCTACATAGCAGGAATAGCCTCAGATGGTGTAAATAACACTGCACACATTCTTAACCAGCACATTCCTGAGGTCAGCAAGGAGAGACACAGAGGGAACAGAGAAGAAGAAGGCAGAGAGCTCTGTTCTTCTGGCAAGCTGGCATTGCAACACCGCAATACTCTTTAGGTCAACACAGGTTTAATTGTATGTATTAATGCATTCAAATCTGTCTTATTTTGCATTCTGTACATTATCGTGTGAATTCATTTGATTGTAAAATAGCTTTAAGTAGCTGCTGCAGATTTATATTTGTTACAATATTGATTTAGGTGTGTGGTAAAAGTCTAAGAAATGAACAAATGGATTGCACTGCAGCAAGATTAAAAATAGGTCTACAAATGATTCTGGAGGGAACAGCACTGGCTGGAAGCTTGGTCGCTTGGATGCATACAAAATCATGTTTACTAGCCTACAACATAGCCTCTGATTTCAGTTCGGCCTCACAAGAAATTATGAAGAATTTGGCCACCCATTGCCTCAGAACATTTTCATAGGGGGTTGGGGGCAGGGTGGCATTCTGTAGATTGCATTTGAGAAAGCAATTATCTAAAACGGCCACAGGAGGAGAAGGTCAGATGCCAGGTCCACATATCACTGCTCACAGTGGTATTAGATGTGACAGGCTGTGTCCCTTCATAGCAGAGCTCACATCTTTCACTGCCATCATTAACCAAAGACATTCATATTTAACTGGACATAATGGTCTGACTGCTCTGGCAAGGGATGAGCCTTTGCTGCTCTTTGTTTTTCGGGAGTTTTATGTAACACAGTGAAAACAGAAGCTAAATCAGTAGCAACATTATTTTTTGTGTTTTTGGTAAGATGTCTCGCAATTCTAAAACACAGGATTCTGCTGTATGTTCGGGTTAGTTTTACAGTTTTATTTCATGTTTTTCCCGCCTTTGGTATTTCATTTTAAATCCAAGATGTTAAATATAGGCAACGTTACTTTAAACCAACCAGACAGAGTGTTCTAAACTTAATAGCTCATTAACACAAGCTCGGTTTTACTTGCAAGACAAAATGAAAGTGAATAATTAAAAATAACCAAATGAATAACAGTGTGTGAGAGGCCATAAATATGTATCAGCAGTGAAATAAATTGCCTAAGAAAGATTTGGCTCTTGCTCCTTTTATCCACCTAGAAACCACGGGCAGTGTAGCTGTGCACAGTTTTTCAAGTCAAACATCTTTTTAGGAAAAATCAGGATTAAAACAAGACGCTGTAGCTGTAGTGATAAGCCCATAAACTCTGCAGATTAATTTTGAACTTTGAAATAAACTGGTTGAGTTTAGAAAGCATCTTTTGTTTTGGACTGTATAACTTTGCTTAGTGATAAGGAGCGGAAGTTTCCCATGCTGTTTCATAAAAGAGAGAAAAAATATACAGTAAGAATGAAAATAGTTCTTGTGGTTATCGACTTTTTTGTGTCTCATGGACGTCTAACTTTGAACAGAAAGGACTCGAACTTGAGAAACTGAATGGCTAACATATGGAGCTGAATATAAAAAACAATCTGTGCGTGCATTAATGAAAACCTGGTATTGCAAATAAATGTTTTGATTAATCTCTTTTACATTTTCAATAAATCAGTAGACATAGACACTGAAATTATGATAAATGTAATTTGAAAAACATTTGCAGTGATTATTTACTACTGATGGGCTGCTACCATGAGATTTAGTAATGATGCATGCTTCCAATAAAATGCCCAGTTTGTAGATCAGCGATGTTCAGATTCATGACTTTAGCACTGCTCACCAACTGCTGTTGTCCACAGAAAGTACAAAACTATAAAAAAATAGGACTACTACTAAAAATAGGACGTAGTGCTATTTTTTCAAGTACACAATCACGAACACGGTCAAAACTGCATGCTTCTCCCAAACACTGAGAATTAACATTTGAATTAACTTGACCTCCTTAAAGGTGCTCTAAGCGATGTTGGGTGATGTCACTTCTTGTTGACGTTCAAAGTATTGTCAAACAAAACGTAGACTAGCTCGCCCCTCCCTCCTCCTCATCCCGTCCCCTCCCTTCTGCGCACTAACCCCCCAAATCCTTCTTGTTGGTTATTGGCTGGAACACTATTTGTTATGTTTGGAGGTGCAGGTTGGCGCAGTTTGTTTTTCTTGGCATTTGTTGAGCCTGGTCTGTCTACAGAGACCTCGTTTTTTACAGTGTGTTCAGGGGACAGGCAGCTAGCACAGCTAGCTAGCTGCCTGTCCCCTGAACACACTGTAAAAAACATCTCCTCACTATCTGCTAGCTGCCTGTCCCCTGAACACACTGTAAAAAAACATCTCCTCACTATCTGCTAGCTGCCTGTCCCCTGAACACACTGTAAAAAAACATCTCCTCACTATCTGCTAGCTGCCTGTCCCCTGAACACACTGTAAAAAACATCTCCTCACTATCTGCTAGCTGCCTGTCCCCTGAACACACTGTAAAAAAACATCTCCTCACTATCTGCTAGCTGCCTGTCCCCTGAACACACTGTAAAAAACATCTCCTCACTATCTGCTAGCTGCCTGTCCCCTGAACACACTGTAAAAAAAAACATCTCCTCACTGTTCTCAAAATTCAGAAAGAACTGGGCTGGGATAGCCTTCATACAGCTCTCACAGACTGTTCCCCAACTCATCAAATACTGAGGCTTTGTCACTCAGTATGCAGAAAAATGCACACGCGGCCGGACCAGCCATCAACTACCAAATATAGTACAGTATTTAATTTGTATATAATCCATGTAATCGTGATCCAGTACAACAAAGCCTGGTCCGGTTCTTTGTTGTACTTTGTTGAGTAGGCTCAGTAAAATCTACATAGTTTCTGACACAACCCATATTACATGAATTTTGAGACAAATTGATTGAATGATGTTAATTCACATGTGCTGTGTTCGTGCAGCTAAGCCTGTGCAAAAAAACTGTTAAAATGGTGGTGGCAGCAACAACCACGTATAGAGGAAGTGAATCAGCTGACTGATGGGCATTTGCGGAGGCAAAAGCCTGGGTGTTGCGCCGATTCATTTTGAAAGGGCAATGGCCAATAGGAAAACACTCCCGTCATCACACTCACTCTGACCAGTGGTGGAACTTTATCACTCAGTGACAGACTTTGGCATTCATAGGGCTGGCGCTCACCCTACGATCCAGCCAAAAAGTGATTAAAAAGCCTGGATTGACAGACACTTGAGAGAGAGGCAGGGAAGACTTTACAGACAAGAGGCAGGGACACAGAGAGGCTTAGACAGGGGAATCAGAAATATGAAGTGCCGTCCGATGGACTTAGAAAACACAAACGCAGGAGCAGTGTTAAGGAAAATAACAAGTGACAGATACAAATGACTGGTGCTGCACAACATGGTATCTGCGGCAGTCGTTCCAACAGGCTGATTGATTTAGCCAGCATAAAGCCTAGAGGGCTTTGGGTTGTCACACTAAGGGGAGCTCATTGCTTCTGAGACTGAAAGCCTCTAAGGGGACATGCAGAGTGAACAGAAATGTCACATTTTGCTCGCGCTTGCCTGTTATCAGAGATGCATTTACAGCTAGAATTCACTCACCTTTTGTAATATGTTGAGATCAATACATCCGGTAGTAATAACCTTATTCTCATTCCTGTTTGTTTAAGTCAGATTTTCTATAAGAGAAGCAATCAGAGGAACGTATTAGAGTTTATGGGGTAAAAAATGCATGTGTGTATCAAACTCAGAGCCACAGCTTGTCAACAGCAGTGGTGCAAAGTAATTAAGTAAATTTACTTAAGTACTCTGTTTAAGTACACATTTTAGGTATTTTTACCTGAGTCCTTTCTTTTCATGCCACTTTCTACTTCTACTCCAGTACATTTCAAAGAAAATATTTTGTACTTTTTACTCCACTACATTCATTTGACAGCTTTAGACTGTTAAAGGTCCAATATGTAATATTTGTACTGTAATAAATCAAAAAATTACACCAATGCCTCATCAGATATTAAGGAAACATGTTAAGCTGAAATACTATCTTTTCAGACAACAATGCTAATGTCAGTATTTTTTCTCTTTGAAATGTACGATCCGTGACGGAATTTATGTTCGTTTTGGCCTGTGTGTTGTTATCAACTGCCCAGTTTAACAGCCAGGCCGGGATGCCAGATATACCTGTAAAAACGTAAACCCAGCGCGCTGCAGCTGTAACGTTAGTACAGCCATTAATGCAGCAAACAAACGAACGGGATCAATGGAGATAGATTCTACCCAACATAAAAAAACATGTTTCTAACAGTTGCTTGACCAGAGACGTAACAAACCCCGGGTTAATATTGGAGATGTATTTGAAAGATAGAGACAGCTTACAGCCCAAAAGGACGCTGAGTTGGCTAATTTCCTCCTGAACAGGTAAGCATTAGCTTCAAGCTAATTATCACAGCTACTAGGGACGAGCACTTTATGTCATTTCAACATTCGTGTAGCTACTCCCATTGAATTATATAGCTAGAAACCCGAGTTGGTTACTCGCAAAAACAATTGAGACTCAGCCAGTAAAGTGATCCCGACTGGTTCTGGCTAACGTGCTATCCCTGCTAACTGCTAACATTACCGGAAGACCAGGCAGGCGGGCCATGGTTGTTTACACCGTGTAGGCTGATCAGCGGCCGTAGCCAACAACGGTGAGTTATTTGAAGCCGGGGAGGGGGGGAGGAACTTGAGTTTGCAGTGTGTTTAGCGATTGTTGCCGTAATTCTAAGGCCAATAAAGTGTGTTTTTCAGTCGGGTGGAGTGGAAGGCAGTGGTATTTTTTAGCGGTTCCTATCATAATTCTAAGCCGAGAAAGTGTGTCTGTCTGGCGTGTGGAGAGGACGGCGAGGTTGTGGTATTTTTAGCGGTTCCTACTGTAATTTTAAGCCGAAAAAGTGTGTCTGTCAATCGGGTACAGAGTTCCGTGTGAGCACGGGCTTTTATGACTGTCAATATAGCCAGCATCTAAGGTTAGCTACTCCGCTGTGCTGTGGAGTAATGTCTGGCTATGTGAGACAAGCGTCTAGCAACATTGTTGGATGCTGCAGTCTCAGCCTGGCAACCAACGTGAACTTCGAGTCTGGGGAGGAGGGGCGGGGGAGACGACTCTCTCCAGTATTTTGAATTGGTACTGCAGTAACTATTTTAATACACTAGCTGTCAGTATTACATATTGGACCTTTAATATTTTACAGTCAATGGTTACTAGTAACTTTACAAGTTAAGATTTCTGCATACAAAACTCAAGCAGTTTATAAAATAAGGGTTAATATATAGGCCTACAAGTAGGCTACAGCTGAAATGATGAGCCGATTAAACACAGTTGATTGACAAAACTGTTTTGATCGTTTCCAGTGTCTAAAATGTGAGGATTTTTTTACTTTTAAAGGGGTGATAGAATGGTTATACAGGGTATTTCACACAGTTCCTTAAGGTCTCCTTATAGGGTATGTAACATTGGCTGAGCTGAAAATGGCCCGAGTTCTGTTTTTATGCTCCGTAATGCACCGTTTGTTGAAATAGGGCTTATCATGGTCTCCTCTAGATGTAGATAGGTGGGCAAACGCATTTTTTGTCTCAGTGCATGCATTGTCTCAGTCGAACGGAGCCGCTGTTAGCTTAGTTTAGCGTAGTGAATGGAATCCTTTGTTGCCGTTAGCATGTCGCGAGTAAAAGTGAGCCAACAACAACAAAACAACCTAATTACTTCTTGTGGCCTGTGTATTCACAACAAGTACAAATAGCAACGCAAAATAAGACTAGACGATTTCCTAGGCAGAGATTGATTTGGGATTATATTGGGTGGAAGTAGCCTACAGCCGAAGCACTGCTACATTGGCGCAGAGATCACGCAGCTGACCACGACACGAGGTTCTAGCGAGGCTCTGACCCAAAACACAGAGAATCACATGCAGACACAGTGGGCGAAGCACGAGGAAATACAGGAAAGTACTGACGTGAAGAAACAAGTTAGCTATCACACTGGGAGACAAGTTACCACATTGGTAGCTGTAAGGATCTGGTGCCGAAGATGAGTTCCGTTTTTCCACATGGGGGCAAAGGTAGCCAGGTGCAGGCCCACTTCTCTGAAGCATGGTCAGCGTCAAGGGGCCTGTGACTGGAAGATGCCACACTTAGGCCTGATATAGTTCTCTGGTTCCCCTCTCTGAAGGTCTTCATCATCGAACTCACTGTACCCTGGGAGGACTCAGTGGATGAGGCATATGAGCGAAAACAACTATGCTATGCTGAGCTAGCTGCTGAAGCAAAACATCGCGGATGGAAAACTTCTAGTGGAAGTGGGGTGCAGGGGGTTCGTGGCAGTGTCTACCACCAGACTGCTTAGAGACCTGGGAATCAGAGGCCAGAGCCTGCGCCAAGCCATCAAAGCTATGTCTGAGGCAGCTGAGAGAAGCAGCCAGTGGAGAGACGAATGAGGCACTTTACCAATTATTTGTTTGCCTGTAGCTTGTCAGATTAAGCTAATGTTAGCTATTTAGGGTTATATAAAGTATTTTGTGGTATTAATTAAAAGGCTATTGTGGAAACTCATCTGTTCCATTTATTTTACTCCTTTAAAAACCATATAGGCCATATAGGTCACCAGCAGAGATCCTCATTATTTGCCATGGACGTTGTAAAAATATACATTGTTAGTAAATAGTAATAGTAATAATACTTTTAAAGTTTCATTTTAAATTAAATCTACATTCCCCCTTTATTACGTGTGGCATTATTGACCACTTTTACTCCAGCCAGTAAAAAAGGCATCTAAACCACTGTCTTTAAATAAAAGGGCTTCTTTTTTCAGTCTGCAGAATATTAATGTGACATGGTTGAACTCCTTAGCTGCCACTGAGCATTTGAATGTGACGAGGAAAGTGTCCTGCAGATAAATTTGGGCCACATTGCAAATCTCTCTATCCGGTCCAGCGCTGCATTGATTTTAGTAACCTTTGATCTTTCACACGTAAGACCAAAAGGACATTATATCAAACCAAAATGAGACATTTGTTCCATCAGATTTTCAATGTTTATGCACATTAGAAAAATTTTCCCGTATTCTCGGTGTTGGATTAAAACAGAAAAAAGAATAAATAAATGAAAACAGATGAAAAACAAGATTTCCAGTTAATTCTTTATTTTTTATGGACATTGGAAAAATGGAGCCCCTTTTTTGTTTTTTGGTTTAAAACGAAAAAACGGATTATACTTTAGTACCCTCGATCGGTGGTCAGGGTATCATTGGATAATCTGTAATTTATTTGTAATTAGAAAATTTAAAACACGTATATTTGTTTTTGTTTTTTAAACGAATGTCAGCAGCAGTAGGGGGCGGTGACATAAAGCCGTGTTCAAGTCAGATGTCAGTTGTTTTTATTATAGCTGTTAAAATGCCAGGCATTTTCCATCATGCCCTGGACTTGCAGTTGGTAGGGAGCAACTGCGGTGCCTGGCTCTAAAAACTGTGGCCGCCTGATCTCGCCTGATGATGTCAGTCGGGATCAAGTTGGACATAGTCTTGTATTGCCAGATATTTCTCCACGGCGCTGCAGAGGAGGGTCTGACTAGTCCACACAGCATTCCAGGATTGGAACATGTGCACGTCCAAAATTAGTTTTAGTCGTGCAACAGAAAACTCCGATTTGACAGATAGTCTAGCTAGCTGTTTGGATTTACCCTGCAGAGATCTGAGGAGCAGTTAACCAGAGTCCTCACAAATCAGCCGGAGGTTAGAACGCCAACACAAAGGAAGAGGAAGGAAACGGACATTGACCGAAAAGCCATGCATCCGGCGGAATTTCTGGCAGCACCGGAGCAATCCCGGACGTGGAACATCGTGGATAGACTAAGTTGGACACAAATCTAACCAGCATGCAGTGGGTGGCGACCGCTGGTAATCGATTCTGCGCAGGCCTGGCTCATCTCGAACAAGCTTAGTTATCAGGACAGATGACCGGAAGTAAAAGTAAATACGTGTGTCAAAATAAAAGCATGGAAGGAGCAGGAGTTAAATTTAGACTACAATTTACAAAAATTACAATTTAGATTTTGTCGTTTTTTTTCATGTTTCTGAGAACGCTATGTATTCGTGCTGTTCAGAACGTAATGGGAAGCATCTATATGGAGGTTGTGTTACGGGGAAACGACACGCCACACACCGGGACACGAGTTGCGGTCTCTTGGGGACGTGCCACAACAACGGGACGGTTGGATTAGGAATAGAGGAACGGGAAAAGGACCGTTCACACACAGGGACACGAGCCGCAGTCTGTGGGGGAAGTGCCACAACAACGAGATGGTTGGGTTAGGAATAGAGGAACGGGGAAAGGACACGTCACACACCGGGACATGAGCGGGACGTTTGGGTTTAGGAAAACAAGAACGGGGAAATGACACGCCACACGCCAGGACACGAGAACAGTGAAAGGATACGCCACACCCGGGGTGAAAGTCCTGTGTTGTTTGACCCATCCACCCCCCCAACCAACTCCTTACGCGGATATTCGCCTTTAATACTACTCGCTACCATAGTCGTGCTGTGACCACAAAACATGCTTTCCATTTAAATACATTAGTTTAAAAATTGTTCTCACCAATAGTGCTCGGCGGTATGACCAAAAATGTATATCACGGTATTTTTTAAGATTCTGGCGGTATCACGGTATATCACAGTATTTTCTTTCTTTGCTTGACTGGTCTTTATATAGGTTTATAAGGGCTTATTTTACTGTCAGGAGTACATAGAATATCACAAAAACATTTTAATGCCATCATGTTTACTAAAAGCTTTGATTACTAAAGGATTTGCTTGGCTCCACAACATTATACAATAATAACGTTATATGAAGGAGAATGCAGGAAACAGTTACAGAATCTAAACTAGTTTTATTATGCAAACTGCAAAGTAGTAAAATAAACTTAAATCAAATGAATAAACATACAAACAACTTTAACATGGTTTCCCTTTCAAAACAAAATAGTTGTAAGATAGTTGTGTAAACACTGGGCGCCTGAACGTAGCTCCGCTGTCAGCCTGCTTCGCTGTTTGAATAATGTTAGTAGGTTGGCGGACGTATTTCAGTGAGGCGAGACATATTAAATCCAGTATTTTAATCATTGCTCTGTTGCATAGCGCTCTCTGCGGCAATTTACCGGTATTACGGTATATGAAAAATTCATATCATATGGGAAATTAATGCCGGTATACGGTACAAACCGGTATACCGCCCAGCACTACTCACCAACACGAAAAAAATGACAAAATCATGTAATTGTACACAAATCCACAGATTTAATAACGTGACCATTTCACGTACTGCTGTGAGACTGGCTTGTGTAGAGATACATTTTGAGGCAGCTCTTCTGTATGGCCTAACTTTTTAAATCAACTGAAATCTAAGTGTGTAATCTTATTTCCACACCAATTTCTACACCACCTTTTGAGGCACCACGTGCCTTAACTGCAAATATTTTTTCGATCTATGAAACAGGAATGTTACTTGCACTGATACATGCTATCACTCGGCTACAGATGGCTAGCTAATGTGTTTTCTGCCTGATAGCAGCAGAGGGCTGCATGTAATTTGGGTTGTTTCCAGAGCACTGACTGGTTAACCTTTACTGCTCTTCAGTAGGACACAGAACCATATGACATGTTAATATTTTATACCCTCAAACTATTTAATGAACATGTCTACCTGAATTAATGGAGACTAATTGGACTGATTTCACTTCTTCAAAAGGAAACTTGTGTAGTCATTAATATGCAAAAGAGGTCATTAAAAGTTTTGACTGTCTGTTCACATATCATATCTGACAACACTAAGCTAGAACCAAGGCAGGTTATGGTGATTTCATATTCTGCCACAATAGCATCTATTGGACTTATAATCATTCACTAAGTGAATGCAATGGAATGCAAAATTAAATTTGAACTACGTCTGAATTTTAAATGAAACTGTAAATGTCATTTATGCATCTCTGGTATCCACCTAAAAAAAACATAGTTAGATAGTGATTCATTGTAACCAGGGATGTAGTGGAGGCTAAACGCACGTAAACGCCGTTTACGCACCTCCCAAAATTCGGAAATAGCGTTTACCCACCTCCAAAGTGCGTTTATCCACCTCTAAATTATGTTTATCCACCTCTAAATAGCCTATAGTTCCTAAGCCATTTTAAATCAAGCTTATGTCGTTTTAGTTTCATATTTTTCATTATTAGTTTCATAGATTGTTAAACCTAAGACGAAGTCTTTCATATTGCGCTGCTTACTGTCAGTGTTGACCAATCTCTTGCGGTGTTTGTTTGTTATAGCCCACAACGTTGCCTTCCAGGCACTAGGATTAGGCAACAGTTATAGGTGCCTTGAATTAAGTCAATGGTCGCAGCGCTGCCTTGAAGTCAACGTTGGGGGCTTAAAACGCCATCGAGCATCTCTTGCGTAGAGAGCAGGAAGCAGCAGACTGCATCAAGATTCATCAGTTATCTTAATACATCCATGGTCACTAGCCCAAACTAGCCTACATGTCTCATGTAATAAATTGTAAAAATAGGTGTCCGGCAATTTTTTAAGCGCCGTCAAGACAGCAGCCCTCCTCCTGATGCAAGCAAACGGCCTCGGCTACAAGCCCACAGTGAGTGAGCTCGAAAAACAGTACTAAACTTCATGTTTTTTAGGTTAATTTGGTTCACAGTAGATTCATGCCACTGACTCAACAAGTCACCTCTACCTTTTCCCATTAGCCCATGTTACAAGTAAAATTCAGGATACATTATCAGATAAATAACTGGATGTAATTATGCATTCTCTGACATTTAAACCACTGGAAGTTTGTGACAACAAGCTCTCTTTGCTAGTCACCTAGCTAGTTAATGTTATCGCTATAGCCGTTCGCAGTTTTGCGGGTACGGTAAACGTTTCTATGGAAACGGCGAGTTGAACCAATCAACTCACCGACTATGGGTAGTGTAGTTTTTCTCCATAAGATTGCGGCTAAAAACATGTTTTTCTAGTAACAAGGTTGATTTCATACAGACCTCTAGCTTCTACAGGAGCAGAAACAAAATGAGACATTTGAGGATGTCATCCTGGGCTTTTGGGAAACACTGATCCACATTTTTCTGATATATTATAGACCAAACAACTAATCTATTAATCGAGAAAATATTCAACAGATTAATCGACTATGAAAATAATCCCAAATCCCTAATCATTATGTACAAGTGCATTGCATTGGAAGCCCTGGATATAAGCCTCCCTCTCTAGTCTATCTCTTAAATATTTTTGTTCTCTCTGTTTTGTCATTTAGTAAACTTTATAGATTTCAACCCTATTATTCCTTCTTGAGTCTCTTTAACAAGAGCTTAGATTAATGTATGAATTGAATAGTGATTGTGTGACCTATGATGAGGAAACAACCAGTGATACCCTTGGTAGTACCATCAAATGATAGCCTATAGCGATGTCATCAGGATACACATACACCGGTAGGCAGTGGCCCACCTTAAAAGGTGACCACGTCGTGGTCCACCAGAATTTATAGTTTACCCACCTCTTTTTTTACCACTACACCTCTGATTGTAACAGTGTCTAACCTGAAATATAAATTGTGAAACTAACACAAGTGAATTAATAAGTACCTTAAAATACTTTGCACAACACTGGTGAATTATATCTGTTAAAATATGTTCATTATGTCCTCAGTTGTATAATAATGTAATGCAGTACTGTTCTGTATTGTGCATAAGCCACAAGGAGGCACTAAGGTGCAGGCTAAAGAGGACGCGTTTGCATTACTGTTTTGTTTGTCCCAAATGTTTTACCGTATTAAAAAAAAACTGGAGACTGGGTTGGACCGTGAGACTGATGTGTCGGCAGCAGCTCGTGAAATAAATATGCTGAAAACGGCTAAAGATGGCTCATCTCTATCGTCTACTCTTTTCCTCCGAATGCAACGTTAGCTGCAAGAATATAAGCAACATAACTCAACAGGTTATGGGCCCAGGAGTCGTTCGGAAGATAAGTTCGTTGTTTTCCACCGTTTAGAAAGTCGCAACAGACCGCGTGCTAAACGGACTACTAAAAAAAAAGAAAGAAAAAGAGTAAGCTAACATGGCGGAACAACGAAGGAGGTTGCCTCGACTGATGTTCGACGGAGATGAGACTAAGTATGAGCTTTTGGAGACCAAAATGTTGGGACATTTTCATTTATCAGGGCTGAAGGACACGGTGCTGAGAGAACCGGAGTCAGAAGCCGAAAGAGCGGCAGATGGAGAGAAAAACGCGGATGCGTATGCAGAGTTAATTCTACTTTTAGATGACAAAAGTCTATCATTAGTTATGAGAGATGCACCCAACAATGGAAGAAAAGCTTTGGAAATATTGAGAGAGTATTATGCAGGCAGGGGAAAGCCCCGTATAATCAATTTGTACACCACGTTGACATCGCTTCAGAAAGCAAATGATGAAAGTGTAATGGACTATATCATCAGAGCAGAAACCGCCATCACAGCACTGCGCAACGTGGGTGAAACGTTAGGAGACGGACTGCTAGTTGCTATGGCCTTAAAGGGATTGCCTGAAAGTTTTAAGCCATTTGCAATACATGTGGCACATGCAGACGATAATATCACGTTTGCAGAATTCAAGACTAAACTACGTAGTTTTGAAGAGACAGAAAAGATAAAAGCAGCTGAGTCGAGAGACAGGGAAAACCGGACGGCGGCCCGCCAAGACGAGCGCACGTGGCTGGATAAAGGACGACGCAGAGTTAGTGTGTTTCAAGTGTGGCACCAAAGGCCACAGAGCAAAAGGATGTCGACAGAAAACCTGGTGTAGCCACTGCAGAAGTGACACACACAAAGAAGCCACGTGTAGGCGTAAGGACAAGGACAGTAAGAGCAAAAAGGATGGTGTGAGTAAAGCCTCAGAAGAAGCCGAGGACTACGTGTTCAAGCCACCATGCAACATCCAGGAGAGGGGTCTGATGGTGGACACGGGGGCTACCCCTCATATCATCACGGACATAACCATGTTCAAGAGCTTTGACTGTGCGTTCAGGCCAGAAACGCACAGTGTCGAGCTGGCAGACGGCACCCGGTGCTGCGGGATGGCTCAGCGGAGGGGAATTGCTGAGGTTTCCCTCATCGACAGCGGAGGACAGCGACGCAAGGCGGTGCTGAAAGATGCTTTGTTTGTACCGTCGTACCCCCAAAGCATCTTCTCGGTGAAGGCAGCGACCACCAGTGGGGCTACGGTTGTCTTTAAAGAAGATAAAGACGCCCTGATAACCAAAGACGGTACCAGGTTCAACATTCACGTATACGGCAGGTTGTATTTTTTGCACACTGAAGCTGAGTCTACTGATAAGTGTAACGCATGTCACGACATACAGACATGGCACGAGATATTGGGCCACTGTAACTATGACGATGTTTTTAAAATGCAGAACGTTGTTGAAGGTATGCAGATCAAGGGCAAAACAGGCAGACCCGAGCAAGAGTGTGAGGTGTGTATTCAGGGAAAATTTGCGATGGGAAGATGTATGATAGTTGAAAGTGTACTACCAAAGCAGCTATGGCCCTACGCAGTACAAACAGCAGCTATGGTACGCAACCGGTGCTTAAACAGGCATACTGGGCAGACTCCTTATGAGTTGTTGACAGACAAGAAGCCAAATGTATCTAAGATGCAAAAGTTTGGTTCTGTATGCTACACTTACAAACAGGAAAAGGGAAAACTTGATTCCAGATGTGACATGGGGCGTTTTGTAGGTTACGATAAGAACAGCCCAGCTTATTTGGTGTATTATCCAGATACAAACAAAGTTCAAAAACACAGGCTAGTGAAGTTTGTGAGCAAGGCAGCTGTGGAAAAACAGACACAGACAGATGAGCCAGATCCAAGCGATGACTATGACAGTGTGAGACCCCTGACTAACGAGACCACACAGAGTAGGAGTACAGGAAATGCTCCAGAACCAAATGTATGGAGTAGAAGTGCTCATAGTGATAGTCAAGGGGGAGAAACAAGGTCTAGTGACCATAATCAAGCACAACAGAGTGTGACGAGTGATGAACCCGAGAGTAGGAGGTATCCAGCTAGAGAAAGAAGAACACCGAGTTACTTAGATGACTTTGTAACTGAAGACAGTGATAGTGACGGGGTTCATATCACGGTAGACAATTGCTGCAGAGCTGTGTGTGGCATTCCACAGACTTATGGGGGAGCAATGGGGTCAGCTAACTCAAAAGAATGGGTAAAAGCAATGGATGAGGAAATCCAGTTCCTGAACGAGAACAAAACTTTTACCCCGACAACACTACCAATAGGCAAGAAAACAGTGGGGGGTAGATGTGATGTAGATGGGAAAAGACAAATATAAAGCAAGGTTTGTAGCTAAGGGTTACAGCCAGAAACTGGGAGTAGACTATGGGGAGACGTTTTCACCCACTGCAGACTTGACGAGTGTGAGGGTTGTGCTACAGAAAGCAGCACAGGAGAATTTACTCTTACACCAAATGGACGTGAAAACAGCGTACTTACACGCTCCCATAGACTATGAGATCTACATAAATCCACCAGAGGGCTATCAAGAGAAAGAGGGTATAGTTTATAAGTCAGAGAAATCGCTTTATGGTCTAAAAACAATCCGGGTGAAACTGGAATAGGGTTCTGCATGATTGCCTAACTGAGGATGGTTTTACACAAAACCCAGCCGACCACTGTGTTTATGCCAAAGAGTCAAAAGAAGGAAAGGTGATCATAATCATATGGGTCGATGATCTGATCATTGCAGCGAGCGATAAGGAGAGACTGAAAAATGTGAAAGAGATGCTTGCAGAAAAGTTTAAAATGAAAGATCTTGGCAAACTAAAACATTTTCTGGGTATCGATTTTAGTCAGTCAGATGGGTGTGTAAAAATGTCACAGGAAAAGTACACTAACAAGATACTACAGCGTTTTAATATGCAAGACTGTAGACCAAGAGAAACACCCTGTGAGCAAAAGCTAGAGTATACTGAGGGTGCAGTAAAGATGGAAGATGTCAGGATGTACAGAGAGGCTGTTGGAAGTCTTATATATCTGACTGTTTGCACCAGACCAGATTTAAGCTTTGTTGTGAGCAGGTTGTCACAATTCTTTGCTGAGCCTACAGAGGAACAGTGGGTCACTGTGAAGCATGTACTTAGGTATCTCAAAGGCACAGCAGAAAAAGGGTTACGTTTTAGGAGAAACAACAGTGAGAAACTAGGTATACAGGCCTACAGTGATGCCGACTGGGTGGCTGATACCAGTGATAGACGCAGTACCACAGGATACTGTGTGAGCCTTAGTCAGAACAGTTCTCTGATCTCGTGGAAGACTAGAAAGCAGCCTACTGTTACGCTATCTACATGCGAGGCAGAATATATGGCACTGGCATCAACCATACAAGAGTGTCTATACCTAGAACAGTTACTGGGAGGTATAGATAACTACAAGTACACACAAACTGTAGTACATGGAACAATCAGGGAATAATCGCTCTCGCCAAAAACCCTGTAAACAGACGGAGATGTAAACATATTGACATAAAGTATCACTTTATCAGGTCTACTGTGAATGAGGGAAGAGTGACTTTGATGTATTGTTCTACTGATAACATGATTGCTGATGTAATGACCAAACCTGTAAATAAGTTGAAACTGAAGAAGTTTGCAGGTGCTCTTTTTGGAGATTGATATGTGTATGACAGGAGTCCACATTCATTCTGTTTTTGTTTTTGTTGTTTGTTTGTTTTTTGCTTAGAGTATAGCATCTGAGTACAAGTGGGGGTGTTAAAATATGTTCATTATGTCCTCAGTTGTATAATAATGTAATGCAGTACTGTTCTGTATTGTGCATAAGCCACAAGGAGGCACTAAGGTGCAGGCTAAAGAGGACGCGTTTGCATTACTGTTTTGTTTGTCCCAAATGTTTTACCGTATTAAAAAAAAACTGGAGACTGGGTTGGACCGTGAGACTGATAAATCGGCAGCAGCTCGTGAAATAAATATGCTGAAAACGGCTAAAGATGGCTTATCTCTATCGTCTACTCTTTTCCTCCGAATGCAACGTTAGCTGCAAGAATATAAGCAACATAACTCAACAGGTTATGGGCCCAGGAGTCGTTCGGAAGATAAGTTCGTTGTTTTCCACCGTTTAGAAAGTCGCAACAGACCGCGTGCTAAACGGACTACTAAAAAAAAAGAAAGAAAAAGAGTAAGCTAACATGGCGGAACAACGAAGGAGGTTGCCTCGACTGATGTTCGACGGAGATGAGACTAAGTATGAGCTTTTGGAGACCAAAATGTTGGGACATTTTCATTTATCAGGGCTGAAGGACACGGTGCTGAGAGAACCGGTGTCAGAAGCCGAAAGAGCGGCAGATGGAGAGAAAAACGCGGACGCGTATGCAGAGTTAATTCTACTTTTAGATGACAAAAGTCTATCATTAGTTATGAGAGATACATTAGTTATTGTTTGTTTTTTGCTTAGAGTATAGCATCTGAGTACAAGTGGGGGTGTTAAAATATGTTCATTATGTCCTCAGTTGTATAATAATGTAATGCAGTACTGTTCTGTATTGTGCATAAGCCACAAGGAGGCACTAAGGTGCAGGCTAAAGAGGACGCGTTTGCATTACTGTTTTGTTTGTCCCAAATGTTTTACCGTATTAAAAAAAAACTGGAGACTGGGTTGGACCGTGAGACTGTTATTTCGGCAGCAGCTCGTGAAATAAATATGCTGAAAACGGCTAAAGATGGCTTATCTCTATCGTCTACTCTTTTCCTCCGAATGCAACGTTAGCTGCAAGAATATAAGCAACATAACTCAACAATATCCCTGGAGAGCATGAGTACAGAAAGGCAGTGGTCCTTTCTGTACCCATGCTCTCCAGGGAGTCAGTGGAAAAACCTGCATTAGTTTCGGGTCCTGCAGACATGGAGGGGTTCAGTGAAAAGCTTTTCTACTGCAGGTGGGTGCGCCACAGGGTTCCCCTGGCCCACAGAGAGGAACTGTACCACATCCTGAAGATGACAGGGCCTCTGGTAAGGACTGGCACTGTTTACACATCATGCTCTGTCAGGGACTGTGGGAGGTTAAGGTGTAATAAGTTGATTTATAGAACAGACGATTAATAAGAGTGGTTGGTTTGAAAAAGCTGGTCAGTCTGATGTAGTGTTGCCTGAGCTCATTACTATTCATGATCTCTCCCAGTTGAGCTGTGTAAAGGATGCTGGTAGCCATGCTCTCATTGGCTAGATGTTAGCCATGGTTAACCCTAACCCTAACCAAGGCATTTTTTCACAAAAAATGTTAGAGTCCATGGTAGAACTTCAGACATTACCACAAAGTAATGGAATATGTGTGGCAAGGCACCTTAACATTTTTGTCTAGTTAAAAAAATGTCTCTTTCAGACAGTGTTTCTACATCAGCTCCAGGTGTCTTATCTGCAGAACCAGGTGCAATAATGCCCTGTGCACAGTTCTTTCATTTCAGAAAATCAACATGTCTTAATGTAATTGCTGAGGGGAAAGGTATACTTGGTACTCAACGCATACCCAGTGTTTGTGTACTCAGGGTATAATACTGCCACAGATGTACACTGCTGCCATGGCAAACATAGCAAACGTGATGACGAACTACATCTTTCTTTACTGGCTGGATCTGGGTGTTAGGTAAGTGTACTCACACTGTTTCCGATCCTGATTAAAACTATAACACATACTGATATATCAACATGTCTGTGTGCATGTCTTACAGCGGATCTGCAACAGCCAACACTCGCATCAGCCGACCTGTTGTGTGCAAATGTGACGTCATGGGAGCGCCGTGACTGTTTATACTTGCGCGTGGTGGTCACAACACTAGTTGTACTAGTACTCCTTAACAGAGGTGGCGCTAATGAGGAAAGGCTACCGACTTTGCTATTTCTACGGACTAGAAGAAGAAAAAGGTAAACAACGGCAGAACTGGCAGCAGCATTGACGTCAATGTTTTGATTTGATTCAATGACCTACTTGGTCAGATCAAGCCTTTCATTCACCATAAAAGAACTCATCTTAACCCATTAAGTTTAAAAGAGAGACTTGCAGTCACTCTCAGAGTCCTGGCATCACGTTGCCCTCGAACTTGTCCATGCTTCCTGTTTCTGCTTTGTCGCGCGCTGCTGAAAAAAATAGAATGGTGGGCCAGCGAGATCTACATCATTTTTACATAATTTTGATGTCACATCGGCTGCAGTGACTGTAACAGCCTGGTCTCACAGCAGTTTGTGAAATGGTCACGTCATTTCGATCTATTAATTCGTGTACAGGGACATGTTTTTCTTGTGTATTTCGTGGTGGTCACCACGAAATGGGAACGTAACCATTTCACGAACTGCCACGTGGCTGCTGGGCTGCTCTGGGGGATGCAACAACGGGGAAATGAAATGCCACACGCGGTAGATGGTGACAACAACGGCCGCCGGGACACGATCCACGGTCTCTGGGGGACGCAACAATGGGGAAATGAAATGCCACACGCCATCGACAACAATGGGACAGACCGCCACACACAGGACGCGATCCCCAGTCTCTGGTGGATGCGCGACAACAACGGGACTGTCATGGGGTTACCCCATGCCTTCATTTAAGCCAGTGCTAGCATTGGTCCTAGCATGCTAAGCTAACCCTAGCATGAGCGTTAGCATAGGACTGGTAGCATTAGCATTACCAGTAGCAGGTGGGCTAGCATCAATGGACACATGGCTTGTCAATTCATGTTATTTCCTTTCAATGTATTAAGTATTAGTTGAAAGAGTAGAAAGTATGATGGGATAAATACGACACATACACAGTTCATTTCATGGCATTTATTTTAGGTTAATGGATTTACCCAAGGTTATCAAAATGTTTCATTCACCTGTTCTCATTTTCAAGCAGGGTGATGGGTCGAAGCGGCAAACAGGAAGTGACAGAGTCCGGAGTAATTTATAGGGGGGAGGACCTGGAACGGTCCAAGTGTAAGCCAGTACAGAGGGGGGGTACTGAAGTGTCTAAGTTCCTGGTTTTGAGAAGCTTGTTCAGCATATAACATTTAATTGCTGGTTTTATAGTTGGTATCTTGTATATTGATGTAGCCAGAAGTGTTAGGGAATGTTGAGGTAACAGGATGAGGTTGATTGATTTCCAATTAACTTTGGTTTGTCTTGTAGGAGGAGCTGCAGGTATAAAGGAAGGAGGCAGAAGCTCCACAGGGGGAGAACAGTTTTGGCCTGGAAGGGTGCAGGTGCTAGAGCCCCATAGCCAGGGCCTGCTTTAGGTTTTTTTCATTGTTTAGTATTTGTTAGTATGATAAGTTCTAGTTTGTACTTAGTTTCTTTGTTGTTTTTGTTATTTTTATATATTTTTGTAATAATTCACCCATGCACTACCGCCCTTTCCCCAGGAAGGGGGGAGAAATAAATCAAAGCACCCGGTGAAGAACTCCTGAGTCCATGTCTCCTCCTTCCACTACGGGGCTAAACCTTACATGTGGTGTCAGAAGTTAAAACAAGCTGGAAAATGCCTCCCAAAAAGGCCCAACAGCAGCAGAGTGCAGTGGAAGAGGAGGAAGGGGCCATTGGAGGGATTGAAGATGGCTCCCAGTCAGGAGAAAACCCTGGTACATCTGTTGAATCTAGTCTTGGCTCCTTGGCCAATATGTTTGAGAATTTTATGCATCTGCAAATGGAGAGAGATAGAAGACAAGAAAAAGAAGCCACGAAACAAGAACAGAAATATAGTGTGTTGACTCACCAAGTCACACAACTTCAGCTGGATCTTGAGGCTGCCAGGAGTGGCCATCAATCAACACAAACAGCTGGGGCACTAAGAGGAGAGCCTAAGCTGCAACGACTGGAGGACTTTGATGACATTGACCATTTCATCACTACTTTTGAGAGGTTGGCTGAGGTCTACAACTGGCCACAGCAAGAATGGGCTGTGCGTCTGATTCCACTTTTGACGGGTAAGGCCAGAGGGGCCTTTGTGGCTATGAATCCAGCAGATACAAAGAATTATGGCTTATTGAAAGCTGCAGTGCTGAAGAAGTACGAAATCAATAGAGAAACTTATCGTCAACGATTTCGCTCTTATGACACACCGGCGGAGGAGTCCCCCCAAGAACTGTATACTCGACTCAAAGACACTTTTTGTAAGTGGACCCAGTACGCCACCTGCAGTAAAGAGGACATGATGGAGAAAATGGTCCTGGAGCAGTATTTGAAGGTTCTTTATCCAGAAGTGAAAGCCTGGGTCAAGGAGCGTGATCCGCCTACTGCAGCAAAGGCTGCTGAACTGGTGGATGCCTATGTGTCTGCTCACAAGGGACAGGGATCTTACCATTACGCAGGACAATGCAGATTCCAAGGGGGTAAGTCTGAGGGTTTTTTTGAAGGGGGTGGTTCAAGTAGCCATACACAGAGTCAGGCCAGCTATAGGAAATCTTCACGGGTAGATCCGACAAACCACAGGGTTTGGTCAGGTCGCAAAGCAGATGTAGTATGTTATAGCTGTGGTGAGGCAGGCCATACACGCCCCTTTTGTCCAGTAAAAAAGCCCACAGCTACAAACCTCTGTTATGTTCCAAAACCTAAGTTTGCATTTTTCCCAGAAGCATCTGATTCACTAACTGTTACAGTCTTGATAAATGGTAGACCCCTAACAGCATTGTTAGACACAGGTTGTACCCAATCTCTTGTCCAGGCAAAGTTTGTGCAAAGAGAGCTTTGGAATATAGAGGAGACAGAACCAGTTATTTGTGTTCATGGCCACAGTTCTGAGGTGCCCACAGCAGAGGTTTATTTAGAGGTACACAACCAACCTTACCTCATTAAAGTAGGAGTAGTTCCAGAGTTGCCATATCCTGTGTTATTAGGAACAGATTTTCCCATCCTCTTGGATTTAATTCAAGGGTGTAGGGGGAAGTTGTGTGGGGTTATCACTAGGTCTAGAGCAAAGGAACTCTCAGCTTTACCGGTGTTAGTGGAGCCAGGGGTTGAGTCACATTCAAGAGTGCTACAGACAGTTAGACCTGTTTCACCCTTGCAACTGCCTGAGTGGCTCAAGTCTACATCGGTCGAGGTAGGGAGTTCAGTTTTAGAGGCAGGTACTGCAGAGAAACACATAACTGATACAGACAGCCACATGCCCTTTAAGCAAGTTCCAGACCCAGTTGACACATTACATCTTATGCCATTTCATGAGGAGCAGATAGAAGCAGGGTCAGGAGTCACACAGGAGGACAGGTTGGAGTCACGCAGAGAGCAGGTGTGGGAAGGGTTAAAACAGTCAGTTGAACAGCCAGAGCAGGATGCTGAGGTTCCAGGGCTAGCTGAGGAAGATGTTTCATTTCCCTGTGACCTTGCTGTTCATCAGAAAAATGACCCCACACTAGCAGAGTGTTTCAAAAATGTAGAGAGTAGTCTTGGTTCACTTACAGAGTTTTTCGTGGCTGAAAATGGTGTGTTGTATAAGCAGTCGGAGTATGGGAAACAGCTTGTTCTTCCTGAGGTATCGAGGGCTGAGGTGCTCAGGGTAGGTCATACTGTTCCATGGGCTGGTCATTTGGGTTTCGTGAAGACTTTCATGCGAATAAGTAAGAGGTTTTACTGGCCAGGAATGTATACCCAGGTTCAGAATTACTGTAAAACATGCCCAGAGTGTCAGCTCACTGCAGGAAAATATATAGCTCCGGCACCCCTTATTCCACTCCCTGTCATTTCCACTCCCTTTGAGAGAATAGGTGTAGATATTGTTGGTCCTGTAGAAAGGAGTCAGACAGGCAACAAGTTTATTTTAGTCATTTGTGACTATGCTACTAGATATCCTGAAGCCTACCCCTTAAGAGAAGTAACAGCTAAACAGGTAGCTACAGCATTGCTTAAGTTTTTCAGCCAGGTAGGAATCCCCAGAGAAGTTCTTACTGATCAAGGTCCAAATTTCATGAGCCGCACACTTTCTCAAGTCTATCAGCTGTTAGGTATTAAGAGAGTGAGAACCACCCCTTATCACCCTCAGACGGATGGACTGGTTGAGCGTTTCAACAAAACTTTGATTGGTATGCTTAAAAAGTTTGTGTCAGACACAGGAAAGGACTGGGACAAGTGGCTCCCATTTTTGCTTTTTGCATACCGTGAAGTTCCCCAGAGTTCAACAGGGTTTTCCCCCTTTGAGCTCATCTATGGTCATCAGGTCAGAGGTCCTTTGGATGTTCTACGTGAAATGTGGGAGGAGTCTGATCCACCAGAGAATATGAACATTATATCCTTTGTCCTAAAGATGCGGGAACAACTGATGAAAACCACATCTATGGCTCGTGACAATCTACTGAAATCCCAGGCTAAACAGAAGCAGTGGTATGATCGTTCAGCCAGAAAAAGGAGTTTGGTAAGGGGCGAACAGGTATTGTTACTTTTGCCAACATCAGAACACAAATTGCTGGCAAAATGGCAAGGCCCATATGAGGTCAAGCAGAAGATGGGTGAGGTGACTTACCAGATCTTCATGCCACAGCGGAAACAACCACTTCAAACATTTCACATTAATATGCTGAAGAAATGGGTCCCCCGGTTGATTCCAGAGGCATCTGTACCCCATTCTCTTTTTGTTCGAGCTGTGGAGGAAGAGGAGGATTTGGTGGAACAATATCTACCTACTGAAGACGAAGAGAAGCAACTGGATCTCAACCACCTATCAGATGGGAGGAGAAAGGAGCTCCTGGACATTTTGCCTCTCAACCTTTTTCTACAGACACCTGGAAGGACAGAGATGGTATGCCATCATATCGCCTTGAAGGATTCAACCCCTCTCCGTCAATCAATGTACAGAGTCCCAGAGCGTCTTTTGCTAGTTTTGAAGAAAGAGCTGGACATGATGAGGGAAATGGGAGTGATAGAGCCATCTGTTAGTGAATGGAGCAGCCCAATCATTCTGGTGCCAAAGAAAGATACAACACTAAGATTCTGTTTGGACTTCAGAAAAGTTAATGGTGTTAGTAGGTTGGACCTATACCCCATGCCCAGGGTTGATGATCTCATTGAGAGACTAGGCAGTGCCAACTTCATCAGTACACTGGATCTATGTAAGGGGTACTGGCAGATTCCACTCACCGAAGCAAGCAAGGAGGTGACAGCATTCAAAACCCCTTTTGGACACTTCCAGTTTACAGTGCTTCCCTTTGGCCTGCATGGGGCCCCTGCAACATTTCAGAGGATGATGGACAAGTTGCTGAAGGGTACAGAGTCCTATGCTGCAGCCTATTTAGATGATGTAGTGGTCCATAGTTCCAGCTGGGAGGATCACCTGTTTCATCTGACGGAAGTGCTAGGGAGAATTAGTGATGCAGGCCTGACCATCCGCCCGGACAAATGTGCACTTGCCAAGCAAGAAGTAAAATATCTGGGTTATGTGCTGGGCAAGGGAGTGATCAGACCTCAAGTTGGCAAGGTAGATGCTATCTTGTCAGCAGAAAGACCTCAAACCAAGTCGCAAGTCAAGTCATTTTTGGGCTTGGTGGGTTGGTATAGGCGTTTTGTCCCAGGATTCTCTACCCTCTCAGTTCCTCTTACCAACCTGACTAGGAAGAACCTGCCCAATAAGGTGCAATGGACAGAGGGGTGTGAAGAGGCGTTTCAGGTTCTGAAGCGTGCTCTGTGTACGGAACCTGTACTGACGAGTCCTGATTTCCAACAACCGTTCATTCTTCAGACAGATGCATCTGAACTTGGGGTTGGGGCTGTTTTGTTGCAGGGAGACCCGGGTAATCTTCAGCCTGTGTTGTACATCAGTAGGAAACTCAATAAACATGAAGGAAGATACTCAGTTGTGGAGAAAGAATGCCTTGCCATTAAGTGGGCGTTTGATTCTCTTCGCTATTACCTGCTGGGACGGAAATTCGTTCTGGAAACAGATCACCGGGCGTTGACATGGCTCCAGAACATGAGGGATACCAATTCCAGGATAACACGGTGGTTTCTCGCCATGCAGCCTTATGACTTTGATGTTCTCTACCGGAAAGGGAAAGAGAACTGCACAGCTGATTACCTTTCAAGGACGCCACAGGGGTCGTCTCCAGAGGGAGGGGGAAATGTCATGGGGTTACCCCATGCCTTCATTTAAGCCAGTGCTAGCATTGGTCCTAGCATGCTAAGCTAACCCTAGCATGAGCGTTAGCATAGGACTGGTAGCATTAGCATTACCAGTAGCAGGTGGGCTAGCATCAATGGACACATGGCTTGTCAATTCATGTTATTTCCTTTCAATGTATTAAGTATTAGTTGAAAGAGTAGAAAGTATGATGGGATAAATACGACACATACACAGTTCATTTCATGGCATTTATTTTAGGTTAATGGATTTACCCAAGGTTATCAAAATGTTTCATTCACCTGTTCTCATTTTCAAGCAGGGTGATGGGTCGAAGCGGCAAACAGGAAGTGACAGAGTCCGGAGTAATTTATAGGGGGGAGGACCTGGAACGGTCCAAGTGTAAGCCAGTACAGAGGGGGGGTACTGAAGTGTCTAAGTTCCTGGTTTTGAGAAGCTTGTTCAGCATATAACATTTAATTGCTGGTTTTATAGTTGGTATCTTGTATATTGATGTAGCCAGAAGTGTTAGGGAATGTTGAGGTAACAGGATGAGGTTGATTGATTTCCAATTAACTTTGGTTTGTCTTGTAGGAGGAGCTGCAGGTATAAAGGAAGGAGGCAGAAGCTCCACAGGGGGAGAACAGTTTTGGCCTGGAAGGGTGCAGGTGCTAGAGCCCCATAGCCAGGGCCTGCTTTAGGTTTTTTTCATTGTTTAGTATTTGTTAGTATGATAAGTTCTAGTTTGTACTTAGTTTCTTTGTTGTTTTTGTTATTTTTATATATTTTTGTAATAATTCACCCATGCACTACCGCCCTTTCCCCAGGAAGGGGGGAGAAATAAATCAAAGCACCCGGTGAAGAACTCCTGAGTCCATGTCTCCTCCTTCCACTACGGGGCTAAACCTTACAGGGACGGTTGTGGTTAGGAAAAGAAGAACGGGGAAAGGAACCGTCACACACAGGAGACGGCGACAACAACGGGACGGCTGTGGTTAGGAAAAGAAGAACACGGAAAGGAACTGCAACAAAATTCGTGCTCACCACCACGAAAAAAAGGACATGAACGTGTCCCTGTACACAAATCAATAGATAAATAACATGATCATTTCATGAACTGCCATGAGACCGGGCTGACTGTAAAAAAGGCCCTTACATCTGCACTTTTCTGTTTGCTTACATTTGGTGGAAGAAGCTCCATGTAAAAACATGATGAGGTGAGGGGTTTAATATTCATGGTTATTCGATGCTTTCATGTATCACTCTGCTCAGCCTCCATTTTTTTTAGACTACATAAATAAGTTTCTCTCTCCCCCTGCAGGCTGGTCTGTAGAATCACTGCAGGAGTGGGGCTCCTACATGAAACTGGCCATTCCCAGTACATTAATGAAGTGCTTTGAGTGGTGGGTTTATGAGTTTGGTGGATTCTTTGCAGGTAATCCAAATATATTTTCATAATGACATTGAATCTATTCTTATAGACTTAAACAATGAGCAGTACAGAACTATGTTCCATCCATCCATCGTCGTCCGCTTATCCGTGGTCGGGTCGCGGGGGGAGCAGCTCCAGCAAGGGACCTCAAACTTCCCTTTCCCGAACCACATTAACCAGCTCTGACTGGGGGATCCCGAGGCGTTCCCAGGCCAGGTTGGAGATGTAATCCCTCCACCTAGTCCTGGGTCTTCCCCGAGGCCTCCTCCCAGCTGGACGTGCCTGGAACACCTCCCTAGGGAGGCGCCCAGGGGGCATCCTTACCAGATGCCCGAACCACCTCAACTGGCTCCTTTCGACGTGAAGGAGCAGCGGCTCTACTCCGAGCTCCTCACGGATGACTGAGCTTCTCACCCTATCTCTAAGGGAGATGCCAGCCACCCTCCTGAGGAAACCCATTTCGGCCGCTTGTACCCTGGATCTCGTTCTTTCGGTCATGACCCAACCTTCATGACCATAGGTGAGGGTAGGAACGAAAACTGACCGGTAGATCGAGAGCTTTGCCTTCCGGCTCAGCTCTCTTTTCGTCACAACGGTGCGATAAACTGAATGTAATACCGCCCACGCTGCGCCGATTCTCCGACCAATCTCCCGCTCCATTGTCCCCTCACTCGCGAACAAGACCCCAAGGTACTTAAACTCCTTCACTTGGGGTAAGGACTCATTCCCTACCTGGAGAAGGCACTCCATCGGTTTCCTGCTGAGAACCATGGCCTCAGATTTAGAGGTGCTGATCCTCATCCCAGCCGCTTCACACTCGGCTGCAAAACGATCCAGTGAGTGCTGAAGGTCACAGGCCGATGATGCCATCAGGACCACATCATCTGCAAAGAGCAGCGATGAGATCCCGAGCCCACCGAACTGCAACCCCTCCCTACCACGACTACGCCTCGATATCCTGTCCATAAATACTACGAACAGGATTGGTGACAAAGCGCAGCCCTGGCGGAGGCCAACCCTCACCTGAAACGTGTCCGACTTACTGCCGAGAACCCGGACACAGCTCTCGCTTTGGTCATACAGAGATTGGATGGCCCTGAGAAGGGACCCCCTCACCCCATACTCCCGCAGCACCTCCCACAAAGTCTCCCGGGGGACCCGGTCATATGCCTTCTCCAGATCCACAAAACACATGTAGACTGGATGGGCATACTCCCAGGCTCCCTCCAGGATCCTTGCTAGAGTAAAGAGCTGATCCGTTGTTCCACGACCAGGACGGAATCCGCATTGTTCCTCTTCCACCTGAGGTTCGACTATCGGCCGAACCCTCCTTTCCAGCACCTTGGAGTAGACTTTACCAGGGAGGCTGAGAAGTGTGATACCCCTGTAATTGGTACACACCCTCTGGTCCCCCTTTTTGAAGAGGGGAACCACCACCCCGGTCTGCCACTCCTTTGGCACTGTCCCAGACTTCCACGCAATGTTGAGTAGGCGTGTCAACCAAGACAGCCCCTCCACACCCAGAGCTTTCAACATTTCTGGACGGATCTCATCAATCCCTGGGGCTTTGCCACTGTGGAGTTGTTTGACTACCTCAGAGACCTCCACCAGGGAAATTGACGACAATCCCCCATCATCCTCCAGCTCTGCCTCTAACAAAGAGCGCGCATCAGCTGGATTTAGGAGTTCCTCAAAGTGCTCCTTCCACCGCCCTATTACCTCCTCAGTTGAGGTCAACAACGTCCCATCCTTACTGTACACAGCTTGGATGGTTCCCCGCTTCCCCCTTCTGAGGTGGCGGACGGTTTTCCAGAAGCGCCTTGGTGCCGACCGAAAGTCCTTCTCCATGTCTTCTCCGAACTTCTCCCACACCCGCTGCTTTGCCTCTTTCACGGCAGAGGCTGCAGTCCTTCGGGCCCGTCGGTACCTTGCAACTGCCTCCGGAGTCCTCTGGGATAACATATCCCGGAAAGACTCCTTCTTCAGTCGGACGGCTTCCCTGACCACCGGTGTCCACCACGGTGTTCGAGGGTTACCGCCCCTTGAGGCACCTAAGACCCTAAGACCACAGCTCCCTGCCGCAGCTTCAGCAATGGAAACTTTGAACATTGTCCACTCAGGTTCAATGCCCCCAGCCTCCACAGGGATGCACGAAAAGCTCCGCCGGAGGTGTGAGTTGAAGGTCTGTCGGACAGGAGCTTCCTCCAGACGTTCCCAATTTACCCGCACCACCCGTTTGGGCTTACCAGGTCTGTCCAGAGTCTTCCCCCACCCCCTGACCCAACTCACCACCAGATGGTGATCAGTTGACAGCTCCGCCCCTCTCTTTACCCGAGTGTCCAAAACATACGGCCTCAAATCAGATGAAACGATTATAAAATCGATCATTGACCTTCGGCCTAGGGTGCTCTGGTACCAAGTACACTTATGAGCATCCCTATGTTCGAACATGGTGTTTGTTATAGACAATCCATGACTAGCACAGAAGTCCAATAACAGACAACCACTCTGGTTTAGATCAGGGAGGCCGTTCCTCCCAATCACGCCTCTCCATGTATCTCCGTCATTGCCCACATGTGCGTTGAAGTCCCCCAGCAGAACTATGGAGTCCCCCTCCGGAGCCCCATACAGGACTCCATTCAAGGTCTCCAAGAAGGCCGAATACTCTGAACTCTTGTTTGGTGCATATGCACAAACAACAGTCAGAGTTTTCCCCCCAACAACCCGCAGGCGTAGGGAGGCGACCCTCTCGTCCACCGGGGTAAACTCCAACGTTGCGGCGCTCAGCCGGGGACTTGTGAGTATCCCCACACCCGCCTGGCGCCTCACACCCTGGGCAACTCCGGAGAAGAAAAGAGTCCAACCCCTCTCCAGGAGTACGGTTCCAGAACCGAGACTATGCGTAGAGGTAAGCCCCACCAGATCCAACTGGTAGCGCTCCACCTCACGCACAAGTTCCGGCTCCTTCCCCCACAGCGAGGTGACATTCCATGTCCCCAGAGCCAGCCTCTGCTGCCCGGGTCTGGTCCGTCGAGGCCCCTGACCTTCACCGCCACCCGTGTGGCAGCGCACCCGACCCCAGCGGTTCCTCCCACAGGTGGTGGGCCCATGGGCTGGAGAGACAGAACTATGTTATTAAAGATAACTGTTTTTATCAAACCACCATGTGATATGAACTTTGTGTATGATGTGAAAGAAAAACACCTTTGTCTCTGATGATCAGGAATGCTGAGTGAAGATGAGCTGGCAATCTTATTTTGTCTATTATACTTCTGATTCCTGAATGTATTTTTTAATCATTCTTTGAATTTGAAAATGATGATTCTATAGTTCCCTCTTGGTATTCAAGCTGCAGCATGTGCCCGAGTGGGTAATGCTCTGGGTGCAGGAGACACTGCCAGGGCGATCCTCACCAGCAAGATGTCATTCGTGCTTGCAGGTCAGTTATAAACATGTTCTGTTGTTTTAGCTTATATTAACATATTGATTTCTTCAAAATGTTCACAGCCCCTCTCTTCCAGGTAGCATTGCAGTTGTTGAAAGTATGGTGCTTGGCGCTACTAAATCAGTGATTGGCTCCATCTTTACCTCTGATGAGTGAGTCTCTACAGCTGCATTCACATAACTGTACATTATAGTTGTTGGGTTCAACAAAACACAATCCTTATTATCATTTCAGGAAAATCATAGGTCTGGTCTCCCATCTGATGAATGCTTACTGTTTCATTCAGTTCTTTAATGCTCTTGTGGTGAGTCTAACAGCCAGCAAAATGTATTTGCAGTATGATGCCAAAATCAAGTCTTAAAAGTCAAATATGAAATATGTTTTTCCCCATCCTAGTTTGTGTCCATGGACATCTTCTTGGACACGGGACAACAGAGGATACCAGCTGTGGCCAATTTCATTGGATACTACTGCATAGGACTTTCACTCAGGGTTTGTTGCAAAACTGAGAGTTTTGGGTAATTATATAAAGTTACAGTGTTTTGTTATTTTTTAAAGACAAATAAATGGCTGCAGAGGAAGAGCAGGTTATTGTTATTATAAGTGAAGCCTGCTGTGCCCTTGACAGACTATTTTGTCTTTTCTCCACAGGTTTTTGGCTGGGACTATTAATTTCTGTCTTCTTACAATCCATCTTCTACATCATTGTCATCTTTAATCTCAACTGGAAGATAACAGAGGAGGTACGCTACTAGCTAATCCGACGGGATCATGCAAGGCTTCAGCTGTTCAGATATAATGGCAGAATTAGTTTTATATTTGTACAGCATCAGCTGCTGAGACAAATCTGGCAAATTTCAAAAGCTAGTTCTTATATGTATGAATAATAAGACATTGGCAGTTGGGTTTTTGTATCTGCTTGTTATCAGGCTGTTAAATGAGCTCAGGTAAAGACACCAACAACATTATTAAGTGCAGTTGCCCTGTCAGACAACCAGACAGAAAGTGGCTTGTTATTCTTTACACTTACAACCTAAATGGCTTTTCATTTTACACTGTTATCAATGGACTATGTTGTTTTTGTCAGGCTCTGGACGGGGTAGGTCACAAAAGCAGAACACAGGGCGAGGTCGATTATACTACAGTTTATTATAAGAAAAAAAATGAATAATGTAGATGGTGTTCGGTCGTGGAGGTTATGGGAATGTGTATGGGTTTGGTTGTGGCTCAGCAGGAAAAACGGCAGGCGAGAATAGTCGGAAACAGGCTGGGGAATCCAGAGACACGGAGGGCAAGGCAGTGGTCGGCACGGGGAGTCCAAACAGAAGATCCAGTTGAGGAGGGGAAAAAGGCAGTGGCCGGCAGTGGAGAGAGAACGTCGTCTAGTAAGAAGAACACAAAAACACGATGAGGAAAAGAAGGCAAAACTACGGGAAAACTGGAGATTGCTAAATAATGCTCAGGAACGCAAGTGATAGTTACGTGGGTGAAACAATTATCTGGCGGAGACTGAAAGCAGACCTCTCCCTAATATAGGGAGAGTGGCAATCAGCCCCAGGTGCGTGGACTGGAGCAGGTGTAGTTGATCATAGATGATTGCAGCAGCCTTGGTGCCAGGGTGCCTTCAGGGGCAGTGGGAATACAGGAAACTGAACAAAAAGAGACGGACGGAGACAAACACAGACATAAAAGGGCAGAGGCAGGGGAGACACACAAAAAGGGAAGGGGAGACAGCTCAGGGAGGTGGGGCCCTGACAGTTTTCTGTGTAATAATTTCCAGTGGACATTTGAGTTCAAGAAACTAATTATCTGACAACTTTCCTTCTAGGTTTTACCGTGCTTGTTCTCCATATCACTTAACAAAACAAATGAATATAATACTTTTTCCTCCAAGTCAGTTGAAGGCTATGTGTCTGTGAGTGCTGAGTGCCATGATGGGAAGATGGAGACACATGGGGGACATGTTGTCCAGCAGCTGAAGGGTGGTCGTCTCTCCACTACCCAGCTGACTGGATCAATACGACATATACTCCTGATCAGATTTTTACCACTGCGCTGGTCCCAAAAGAAGTATAACCTTGTGAGCCTTTGTCATAAATGGTGCGCGATCACAGAAGGCTTGTATCATGTGGGCCGGCCAACAGTGGTGTTGTCATTACTTAGAATTCCTCATGGGAGGCAGACAGAAACTATGCACTATAGCTTTAAGGAATAAAAGAAGACAACATATGCTGTCTTTTCTTAACTAGCATTGTTCAACATGATAGCGCTAAATGCTTATGTTACAGTGGCTGTGTATGTCATTTAGATAGCTTAGATAGTTGGAATTTAGCAGAGTTGTGGGTGGCTAGTGGAAGCCTTAATCCCAATTTATACTCGTGCATAGAATCGACGGCGCAGGGTCCGGCGAAGACGCAGACCCCTCTGGGTCTACGCCGGACCCTTCACCGTAGCCTGACGTGCACCTCTCGAAAATGTTAACTACGCGTCGGAGCGACGCACGTCTCTCGGCCGTGGCTTGGTAGCGTTGCATTTCCCCCGACTCATTTCCTGGTTCTCCTTCACCATAAACAACATGAAATCAAGGAGAGGGTTAACTTTTCCTGCTCCAGGTTTCCCTCCGTGGTCAGAAAGAACAGGGTTTCTCTCACTATGAGTCTATAGTCGCTACTAGCTCCGGAGCTAATCGCCGTCACTCTCTCACTTCCACCTCGCTCTAAAACACACTCCCCCCACACACACACACACACATGCTGGCCGGACGCACACACCAGCGCACAAGTATAAAACAGGCCACGGCGTAGGCTACGGCGTAGGCTACGGCGAAAGCTCTGCGTGGAGACTCCGCACAACCATAAAACAAGCCTTACACACCAGAAAGAGTACACATTCAGTTCACTACATTAATACTTAAGCAAATTAAGTATAATACTAGCAGATTATTAGTCATCAACCACTCCAACCCCAACGGCTCCAGTGGAGCTGCTCAGTGGCCAGCAGATCAGACTGTGGTTGGACTGGGCAGCTTCCAGGTAGGAATGTGGAACTGTGGGAATGTGACAGGTCCTCGTTGACAATGACAAGTTGTTCTCAATCGACTTACCTGGATAAATAAAGGTAAAATAAAAAATAAAAAAATTAAAATCAGTTGGTGTTTCCCACAAAAACTAATATTTTAAACTTTTCGCTATTAAATGGGAGTATAAAAACTGTCCCATTCTTCCTCTCTGTCCCTTTACTCCCATTTCCTCAAACACATTTATTGTCATTCTCTTCCTGTCCACCAGGTGCACTCTGACTTATTCTTCTGTCCCAGTCACCCTTTGATTATGCTACTGTATTCATCCATTACATTATTACATTACATGTCATTTAGCTGATGCTTTTATCCAAAGCGACTTACAATTAAAGGGATACTTCACCGATTTAGCATTCAGCTTTGTATCAGTAGAAACCCGGTAGTATTTCTGAATGACCGTGCGTCCCTCCCTCATATCCCCCTGAGACAGGAGATATCTGCATTGGGGGGTCCGGAAAAAATCTTTCGATGACGTAAAATGACGATTTTTGCGTCATCGGAAGATTTAGGGAAGGGTAGGGGACATCTTCGTCGGCTAGGTGGGAAGCTAACGCTATCCGGGGAAAAGGCACATCCAGAGCGAGCTAACGCTAGCCGGCCACCTGTCCCATCAATCCTGCTTGGAAGTGTCCATTCATTTAACAACAAACTGGACTACATCCAACTTCAACGATGCTCCCAACGCGCGTTCAGAGACTGTGTTTTTTGCTCAACAGTGAACCGGACTGTCCAGCTACCAGGACTGCTAGCCCTCCGACAATCCGAGCTTCTTTTACTGTCTATGGCTCTCTCTCATGGATGTATTAAGAGAACTTCTCAGCAGCAAACTTTTACAACAATTATGTGCATTCAAACTACCGCACGTGTACCACCGGGATACATCGGTACAGATCGGAGAATATGCAGGAAACGTTATTACAGACTGAATAATCGGCACACTACGAGAGCTTCGCCTGCACGGAGACCAGCACGGGGACCGGCGATCTAGCTCATACCCCGAGCCGGGTAGGGGACATCCACGTTGGATAGGTGGGAAGCTAACGCTAGCCGGGGGAAAGGCACATCCAGAGCGAGCTAACGCTAGCCGGCCACCTGTCCCATCAAGCCTGATTAAAAGTGTCCGTTCATTAAACAACAAACTGGACGACATCCAACTTCAACGATGCTCCCAACGCGAGTTCAGAGACTGTGTTTTTTGCTTTTGTGGAAACATGGCTGAACAACAGTGAACCGGACTGTCCAGCAACCAGGCCTGCTAGCTCTCCGACGATCCGAGCTAGAGATGCTCTGTATGAAGGTGGGCTGTGTTAACACGCACTGGTGCAGAAATGTGGTGATTTGTATCCAACTAACTGCTAACCGCTGGAGTTTGTGACTGTTACATGGCGACCATTCTACATTCCACGCTAATTCACGGCTGTGTTTATACTCGGTGTTTACAGCCCACCGAGCCTAATGCTGGTATGCTTAGCTGAACTTTACGGAGCCTATAATGTGTGTGTGCACTAAAGGTAGCCTGTTTCGTATGTCGTTATTATATAATGTAGTTTATATATATTTTAAATGTGTAACGCCACTTGAGCCACGATGAAACGTTGTTTTGTGTATATGGTTGAAATAACAATAAAACACATTGAGTTGAGTCGAATGCCTCGCTGTCTGTCTGTCAAGCGGTAGGCGTGGCTTGGGAGTGGACTCAAAGCAGCGAAGCGAAGTGCATTCTGGGATTTGGTGTCTTTCATCCATATGAGCCAAAAACACATTTTCTGGCTTTTCTCGGCCTAGAAGGCACCAATTAAAAATTGTTTTTCACATTTCTGCTACATAAGTGACCCAATTTAAAGATATATTCAGCTTTCCAGCGGTGAAGTATCCCTTTAAGTGCTTTCAACTGTGAAGGTACAAACTCCAGACAACAAGTAGTAAGTGCAAGTACATTAGCTTTAAATAAGTAAAGCTACAAAGAGACATATGGAAGTGCAGGTTCAAGATTTTATTTATTTTTTTTAATCCGAGGTGTAGTCTGAAGAGATGTGTTTTTAGCCTTCGGCGGAATGTGTGTAGGCTTTCGGCCATCCTGATGTCGGTGGGGAGCTCGTTCCACCATTTGGGAGCCAGGACAGTGAACAGTCGGGATTTCGTTGAGTGATTAGTTCTCCCTCGCTGTGAGGGAGCAGCAAGCAGTTTGGCTGATGCAGAGCGAAGTGGGCGGGTTGGGGTATATGGTTTGACCAGGTCCTGGATGTAAGCTGGGGCTGATCCAGTCGTGGCCCTGTATGTAAGTACTAGTGTCTTGAAGCGGATGTGGGCAGCAACTGGTAACCAGTGAAGAGAGCGGAGGAGCGGTGTAGTGGGAGAGAACTTGAGTAGGCTCTCCAAACTTACAGTTGCAACCCTGTGTACTTCTTTAATTTTATGACTTGAATCTAAAGATGAATAAATAATCAGCCATTTTCCACTCATTACTGTTTGCCACTACCAGTTTGTGAAAGTTTCTTTGTTGCTTCTTGCCATTTGCTTTGGAGCCTCTGAGCCCTGTGATCCTGTAGAACCTGTAAGTCTGTGTTGGTTTTAACCCTTGCCTGTTAGCTTATGTGTCTTCATTTAATTACTGAACGTCCACCTGCACCTGCCTGTAAACCACCATTTAGCCTCGCTTCAACAATAAACTATTATTTTGTTTGCGTTTGGGTCCAAGGTGCCAGGTTACCGAGCGTTATACACTAGTTCATGCAAAATACGGGTGGGTTTACTGTTTGTTAAGGGTTGCTTTCCCAATTTAAGATGTACATTGTAGAAAAGGGTGCATCCAATTTTACCCTGGCTCAAGAGTCCAGAGTCTTTTGACCCCTTCGGTCACTTCTCAAGCTTTAACCTTTTTGTGTTCATTTAAATGGCAGACCAGGAAATGAATAGTCAGGATTCGTTCAGTTAAACTATAATATATCTTTAGTGAAATGATATTGCAAGCAGACAACATATGCATATGGATCAGTAGCTCCTTCAAGACTTCTCTCACCCTCGTCACCAACAAAGTCTCTCCAGGTCTGACCCCGGACCTCGCCTTTCCCTATCCTTTTATTCGTCCTCGGGTTCCTCCTTCCGTCATCGCGTCTGGGCCGCCAATCGTTTGGATATCACTCAGACTTTCTGTCTCCGAAAGGACAGTGAAGCTGCGCGCTAGCCTTGGGATTGTTTTCATTCTCTTCTCTCCTCTGGTCTCTGAACATTAGGTGCATTCTGTTCCAAATGTTTATCAAGTGTTTATCAGGAGCACTTTTGCTCCAGTAAATCTGAACACGTCTTATCTTACACCAGCCAGAGAGAAAGAGACAGTGAGGCGATCCCAGCTACAGGGAATTATTATTCTTAATACCAAATAATTCTTACACCCTCTTTTTCTACAACAAACGTTGTAGAACATAACAATAAAAATGGGTAGGACAAAAATAATTTGATCCCTCTTTTGAGGCCTAAGTACGCCTTAATGGTAATTAAACAATCAGTAGTAAACAATCAAACATTTAACATGATGGTAGATATTATGACAGAGTGGTGTGTGTGGGTCCTATATGTAGATTTTAGCCACTAATGTAAGCTACACAATTCATTGCCTTATCACTATAACAATAGTTACATTTATCTTTAGAAATCTCTAAACATTGTGGAACAGCCACATTTCAAAGAAACATTTTATTTTATTCCAATTGTAAAATCATACTTCAACCGTCTTGCTTTAAGGCTGTATTGACTATTGTCTGATTTTCAGCCCCACGCAAGCTAACTGTGACACAAAGAAGGGAATCTCTGACATCACATAAGAGGGACTTCTTGGATGGCTAACATTTGATAGGTTGGTGGAACACCCTCTTTTGATAAGGGTTAGTTATTAGTTGATTAATTGGAGTTTTTAAACAGGAGATTCACACACTAGCCACAGCAGATGAGGCGGTCAGCAAATACAGCTATGGAGACCAATATTACCATAATCATGTTGTTCGACCTTTCAAACATTCCATGTATCCAATCGGTTAGAGGGTCATAATGCACATAATGTAAGCATTTACATCAACAATAAACATTTAAAAAAATGTAATTTACATTTGAATTGTAAATTAAAATCCGGCAGCTAAGGCCACTTCAAGTTTATTACAACTCCTTATAGCCCCCAAATGTAAATCAAAAGAGAGCAATTGGTGTTGTAGTAAGACCCAGGGCAAGGTAAATCATATACAAAAAGGGCTGGGTGGACCAAAATTCTATTCTTCCTTATTCTACTATATTCATGTTCATGTCACTATTTTGTCCAATACTTCACAAATACACAGTTTGAATGTCTCCATAAATGTATTTTACAACCACTATTTACTACACTATTTACTATTTACTACAGTTTTGTTGGAGGCTCTTTGACAAAAATGAATTAAATTACCTTTTTGCATAATTGTACTGAAATCTCTATACCCAGACTTTATTTCTGTTACTATTTCTAGCCAATAAATTAGATGTTAGACAAGTCCAAAATATGTAAAAGGGATACATTATTAAATCGTCTCCATCCATGTCCATAGTCTGGTCTACCATTTTGTAAATGATTTGCCTTTGGAAGGAAAGAAAATCTATTCATTGAATTACTGACCATGAGAACATTCTTGCTTTCAATCATCCATCTAAGTCGGGTTAAATTTTACACCCCTCATGTTTTCACAGTGTGTGTTGTTTCAGCTGGCCTTGGCTTAATTCCAGGTCAGCTGTTACCACAGCAAACATCTCTGTCCTCTCCAACCTCCTGGAGAGCAACTAAGACAAGACCATGAGAGAAAAGACAGACACTCCAGCAAAAGACCTGCATTGGCATCTCATCCTGCAGACATGGAGGGGTTCAGTGAAAAGCTTTTCTACTGCAGGTGGGTGCGCCACAGGGTTCCCCTGGCCCACAGAGAGGAACTGTACCACATCCTGAAGATGACAGGGCCTCTGGTAAGGACTGGCACTGTTTACACAGCATACTCGGTCTGTCAGGAGCTGTGTGGATTAGAGCTGTGTAGAAAACCTGATTTATACAACAGAAGATTGATAACAGTTTTTCTTTGCCAAAGAAAGGTTAAGATGTTGGGTAAAGAGACTTTCGTGTCTGAGTTTTAGAAGCAGAAATCAGTTAACTCAAAGCATTGCTTGCCAGTTTTCAAACAGTGTCTTAACAGTGGCAGCAACCTGACTAAGTGACAACAGTGTGATAGCTCATTTGCAGAGAGAGCCGTCATCATGCATTAATTGTAACTTGTGATGTTTACTGTAATTTACAATGTATCATCTGTTCGCTGGTAGCTGTATCAACGGCACAATTGTCCATGTTTGTCTTTCTAGCTGCTCTCTCGAATCCTCAATTACCTGCTTCCATTTGTGGTTACAATGTTCTGTGGGCGTCTGGGAAATGAAGTTATGGCTGGCTATGGATTAGCTTCTGCTGTAAGTGGTCATCTTTATGCTGAAAATGTGGCATGTGGCGATGTATTTTCAAGGAAGAAAATGATAAAGTCAAGATAGATTTTACAATTGTCTCACAGGGCTGATGATTATATCAAGATTAAATACATTTACTTTTGTGTCATAGATATATTGCTTACATCAGAGTCCTCAAGTGTACATCAGACTCATTCAAGTATGTTTTATTTTCTTTTCAGACCATTAATATTACCACTGCAGCTACAGGATGTGGTCTGGCACTGACCTGCGATACTTTGGTGTCTCAGGTTTGAAAACCCCTTCTGATATGACGACATTGGAATTATTCAATGACCCCTCCTGTTTATTAATGCCCCACTTTCTAAAATGTGAATTATGATGTGCAGACATTTGGTGGTAAGAACCTGCTGCGGGTGGGAGTGATCCTTCAGCGAGGTATCATCATCCTGCTGTTGTTCTGTATGCCCTGCTGGGCTCTGCTCATTAATGCCCAGGCCGTCCTGTTATGCTTGGGCCAGGACCCTGAGGTGGCCAGGTAACTAACAGCACCAAACGTTACTTGAAAACTCAAGGCCACATCCTCTCTACTTTGCCAAACACCATCTTTGCATTACAATCATATCTGGTCCCTAACAATTCACTCTAGTGCACCAATTGTGCTCCAGTGATTTTAATCATTTAAAGTACCTTCATATTAAAGGTTTTGATACAATGTGTGCTGTACCTGCATTTAATAATAGGCTATACATAAAATGTGTCTTTGAAGCTCCATTATTGAATTTTGGTCACAAAGAGGCAAAATAACTCCAACAAAGTTGACAGTGACACAACTATTATTGCCTTAAAGGGGACATATTAGGCTTTCCCTGTTTTCTGTCACATCTACAATGTTATAATGTTGAATTATCATGTTAGACATGGCCAAAATAATGAGGTAAATGTATTTTAGACAAATCCCTGTGAGCTAAAATGTTCAGATTTCCAACTATTCTGAACACTCTGGTTTCAACAGTTTTTTCTACTCTCGGCTAAGTCTTACACAACTCTAAGCTGGCCTGCTATGATTGGTCATCTGCTCCAAGTAGGCAGGACTTTTTAAAGCCACTGCGGTGCGACAATGTTAACATGACAGTGACACGTCAGTAAAATATGTCTTCTTAGCTGCCAGTGTCGTTAAATTCTCCCCAATTCCTTGTCACATTACTCCTGAAACATTTTCTGTTTATGTAGTATTTGGTTTAAAAGCCTTTATTTATTTATTTTGACTGTAGAACTTGCTGTTATATTCTATTATTGTCCATTGCTAACTATAGTAGCTACATGGCTAACCATAGCTAATGTCATCTGGGCTGCCAATGTTGTTAAATTCTACCCAATTCCTTGTCTCATTACTGCTGAAACCAGTGCTTGAAGTGGGAAAAAAAAGATGCCGGTACTCTCTTGCATTGGCAAATCATTATGACATTTGAGATTATAGTGAAAAACAAAACTTGGAGATATTGCTGGTACAACAACAATGTATTGTCATTTATTAACAATATAAATGTATGGATTTATTTAAACAAGTTTACATAACTTTAGTGCAAAAGCTATTAAAAAAATCATGTTTTCATTTTAAACATACATGGCACAGTGAATCCTTATTAACTATGGATGGCCTAAGTGACTAATTTACATATAGGCTAGTATCGATATAGTTTATTTTTTCCACAAATAAGCTGATTTATATTTGCTAATATGTTGGATTCATGTTAAGAGATCAAACACAATTAGAGCAGGAGTAGCTTTGAGCTTAAAGAACCAAAAAGTTCTTGAACTGCTCCAGCAGAGCTACTCATTAGCCAACTGTAGGAGACCCTGGCTTTCCTTCGACTTACATAAGTGAGTGGGTTTACAGAAAAGAAACTAATTCATCACCATCATCCGTTACTCTTCACCACAGGGTCAGTCTCTATATGTTTGTCAGTTCTCATTGGGAGCCTGAAGGACCATATCTCTTATATTTTTACATATGATGAGTGAGTATATCATGCATTTTTTCAACCACAACTGTATTCATTACCTTTGTACAAAACGCTCTGTGTGTGTGTGTGTGTGTGTGTGTGTGTGTGTGTGTGTGTGTGTGTGTGTGTGTGTGTGTGTGTGTGTGTGTGTGTGTGTGTGTGTGTGTGTGTGTGTGTGTGTGTGAAAACGGAACTACTCCAAGTCTACTACTCCAAGACGGTGCTGAGATTGGATCCCTAGGGACATACACACAACAGAGACAGGGGAACAGGGTTTATGCCAGACATCTTCAGTCCCCTCTCTGTCTGGGCAGCTAGTGACGGGATGCTGCTACATCATGTTTTGCAGCCCAGTTTGTTATCATTAATAATGAGCCAGCTGTTCGTGGAGCAAAAATACATGATTTGGTCCTTTGACCAACAGTCAGGCCATCTGTGTGTTTCGTTACTCACGTTATTGTTGACGTCGGTGTCACTGACTAAGGTAACGTTAAGGTTGGTAGCAGCAGACTCCTCATTACTGCCAGCTGTTCCGCTCACATCAACGCTAACGTTAGCTTGAACGTTAGCTTGAAGCTCATGAACCGTACTACCTCCTGATGTTTCTGGTTGGACTTGGACCTCTGTTGACGTGTCTGGCTCTGGCACACACATTCTTTTAGTACCTTTCTGAAGCCAAGCGGATAACATAACGACTTACAAACTCAACACTTATTTTTAGTTTCTAGGTTTTCAGCAGTGAAAAATCTGTTACGGTCAGGCTGACGCTGACAGCTTTTTCAAACTAGCGTCCGTGGAGAAGCTAACTTCTGACAGGGTGGGCCGACTGCTTGCCTTTACGTTATTCGTCAAGATCTAAAATGTAAACACGTAATGCCCTCTGAGTAGTGTAGTTTATGTAACGTTATGGTCATCTCTCTGACACTGACACTTTCTCTGTCAGAGTACCGCCTGCATGCGAGAAGTAGCGGTACGCAAGAAAAAGTGCAGGTACGCTTAAGAGTAAAATGTAGAAGTGCCGGTACTGCGTACCGATGAATACCGGCCCACTTCGAGGACTGGCTGAAACATGTCCAATTGGGTAGTGTTTGGTTTAGAAGCCTTAATCTGTGATTTACAACGGTAAAGTGCTGCTTCATTCCACTACAATCTAACGTTAGCATACTACTAACTATTAAGTAGCTACATGTTAATGTGACATAGCTGTAATCTTGGCCAATGCTGGTAATTTCTCCTCAAATTCTGGTCACTATACTACTGGGACATGTCTGGTTGTGTAATATTTGGTTTAGAAGCCTTTATTGGTGATTTTCTACTGTACAAAGTCCTGCTATATACTCCGTTGCAGTAGCTACAGCTGATACTAGCTAGTGAAACACGGAGCGGAGACTCTGGAGTTTGGAGGAAGCACGCTGGCCAATCAATTCAATTCAATTCAATTTTATTTATAGTATCAAATCATAACAGGAGTTATCTCAGGACACTTTACAGATAGACAGTAATTCCCCAAGAGCAAGCATTTAGTGCGACAGTGGCAAAGAATTACTCCCTTTTAGGAAGAAACCTCGGACAGACCCAGGCTCTTGGTAGGCGGTGTCTAACGATGCCGGTTGGGGGTGTGATGAACAGTGGCAATAACAGTCACAATAAAGATAATGAAACAGTGACTAGAAGTAGTGGTTGTAGTAATTCATGGCATAGCGGGGCACTGCGGGGTGTTACAGAATGTAGCATGGCACAGCAGAGCATAGCCAGACGTAGCAGGATGCAGCAGGATACAGCAGGGCACTACAGGGCACTGCAGGGCACCGCAGAGCATAGCAAGGAGCAGCATGGCATAGCAGGGAATTGCTAAAAACCATGCTTTTGGTGCCACCCTAATCCCGGGATTTCATCCTGGGTAAAAAGAAAGATAAAGACTCCAGGGAGCAAGCTCCCCAGAGCTAGGTTAGTAACAAACATTTCTAGGACAGAAAAGCAGGTGGGCTGGGCTAGGCGGATGCTGCAACTCCTCACTCCCTAACCATAAGCTTTATCAAAGCGGAGAGTCTTAAGTTTACTCTTAAATGTGGTGACAGTATCTGCCTCCCGGACCCAGACTGGGAGCTGGTTCCATAGGAGAGGAGCCGGATAGTTAAAGGCTCTGGCTCCCATTCTACTTTTAGAGACTCTAGGAACCACAAGTAACTTGGCATTCTGGGAGCGCAGAGCTCTAGTAGGACAGTAAGGTACTATGAACTCTTCAAGATATGATGGTGCTTGACCATTTAGAGCTTTGTAGGTCAGGAGAATTATTTTAAATTCAGTTCAATTCAGCCAATGCAGAGAAGCTAATACAGGAGAAATATGGTCTCTTTTCTTAGTTCTTGTCAGAACACACGCTGCAGCGTTCTGGATCAGCTGGAGAGTCTTAAGGGACTTGTTTGAGCAACCTGATAGTAAGGAATTATAGTAGTCCAGCCTAGAAATAACGAATGCATGGACTAGTTTTTCAGCAACGTTTTGAGACAGGATGTGCCAAATTTTGGCAATGTTACAAAGATGAAAAAGGCTGTTCTTGAGGTTTGTTTTAAGTGGGCATTAAAGGATATATCCTGATCAAAAATAACTCCTAGATTTCTGACAGTAGTGCTGGAGGCCAGGGCAATACCATCCAAAGCAGCTATATCTTTACATAGTATGTTTCAAAGTTGTTTAGATCCCAGCACAATAACTTCAGTTTTGTTTGAGTTTAGCATCAGAAAATTGTAGGTCATCCATGATTTTATATCTTTAGTGCATGCTTGAAGTTTAGCTAACTGACTGATTTCATCTGGCACGTATAATTGGGTGTCATCCGCATAACAGTGAAAGTTGATTGAGTGTTTCCTAATAATATTGTCTAGAGGAAGCATATACAAGGTGAACAGAATTGGTCCAAGCACTGAGCCTTGTGGAACGCCATGGTTAACGTACATGGAGGATTTATCATTAACAAATTGACAATTACAATTAACAATCAGAGCAGACTGGGATTGGTCTGAGGGTGGTAGCCCGACGATAGGTTCACCGTGGTGCCGAGGGTTCGGCAGAAAGATTTCCAAACTTGAGACGTGAACTGGGGTCCCCGGTTGGAGAAGATGTCCAGGGGGATGCCGTGGAGTGGAAAGACGTGGTGTACCAAAAGTCGAGCTGTTTCGATGGATGTGGGAAGCTTGGGCAGACTTGGAGAAACGGTCAACCACAGTGAGAATGACCGTATTGCCCTGGGAAACGGGTAGGCCAGTGACGAAGTCCAGAGCGATATGAGACCAAGGTCGACCGGGGACCGGAAGGGGGCGGAGCAGACCTGCAGGCGGTTGATGCCACAAAGCAAGGCAAGTGAACTATAATTACGGATGAATCTATGGTAAAATTTAGCGAAACCCAAAAAACGCTGTAGTTGTTTAACGGAGGAGGGTGCGGGCCAGTCCACGATGGCTTGGATCTTGGCTGGGTCTGCCCGGACACACCCGCTTTCTATGATGAAACCTAGAAACTGAATTGTCTCGGCATGAAAATTGCATTTTTCAGATTTAACAAAGAGATGGTTCTCCAGAAGCCGCTGCAGCACCAAGCGGACGTGTTCTGTGTGTTGGACTGAGTCGCGAGAGAAGATCAGGATATCGTCTAAATATACGAACACAAACCGATGCAAAAAAATCACGGAGAACGTCACTAACAAGAGCTTGGAAGACAGCGGGTGAGGCCAAAAGGCATCACCAAATACTCAGAGTGACCCAAAGGGGTGTTGAAGGCCGTCTTCCATTCGTCCCCCTCCCGGATCCGCACGAGATGGTACACGTTTCGAAGATCTAACTTCGTAAAAATCGTGGACCGGGAGAGGGATTCGAACACGGAATCCATAAGAGGCAATGGATATTTATTTTTTATTGTAATGGCGTTGAGCCCCCAGTAGTTGATACACGGTCGAAGAGAACCGTCTTTTTTACCCACAAAAAAGAAGCCGGCGCCTAGTGGGGATGAGAAGGGACGGATTATCCCAGCGTCTAGGGAATCTTTGATGTACTGGTCCATAGCCTCTCTCTTTCCGGAAGCGACAGATTGAACAGACGACTAGAGGGGAGGGGCGCATCCGGGAGGAGAGCTACTTTTGCTAGTTTATAAATCATTAAACGGTTTAGGTCCAAAATACATTTCTGACCTGCTAGTAAACTACAAACCACCCAGACCTCTCAGGTCGTCTGGGACAGGTCTGCTTTCTGTCCCCAGAGTCAGAACTAAACATGGAGAAGCAGCATTTAGTTTCTATGCTCCACATATTTGGAGCCAACTTCCAGAAAATTGCAGGTCCGCTGCAACTCAGTTCTTTTAAATCAAGGCTGAAGACCTTTCTTTTTGATGTTGCCTTTCGTTAAATAATTGTCCATTTCTTATACTTTCGTTGCTTATTTTACCTGCTTTTATATTTTTAACTGTTTTTAACTGCTCTATAATGTTTAATTTATCATAGTGCACTGTAACTTTTATTCTTGTATTTTAATTGTTTTCATGTAAAGCACTTTGAATTGCCCTGTTGCTGAAAAGTGCTATACAAATAAAGCTGCCTTGCCTTGCCTATGGAGCAGTCGTAGGGACGGTGGAGAGGTAAGGACAAGGCTTGGTCCTTACTAAAAACCTGTGCCAAATCATGGTACTCTACGGGAATGGCACTCAAATCAGTGACTACTCCAGTTCCTGATCTTCCCCTGCGCCCAGTCCACATTGGGGTTGTGTATAATGAGCCAAGGGAGGCCAAGGACAATGGGGGAGGCTGGAGAAGAGATGAGGTGAAAGGAAATGGTTTTGTGGTGATTGCCTGAGATAAGGAAACGGAGTGGGGGGGTACAGTGGGTGATAGTGGAAAGTGGCTTACCGTTAACCCTAGTGGAAGAGTGACCTCTTGCCAAGTAATGGCAGCATCGAGCAAGAGGCGAGGTTGGGGAGTGATTCGGCTCGCCATAATCCCCATGCTTATCAGTGAGCCGACTCTTTTGGGCGAATCGGGCAGGATGAAATGAAACAACCAGAGGACAGGACTGAGAGGGAGCTGGGCCGCGAGCTGGGCTCTCTCTCTCTATCCCACAGGCGGTTATCCAAATCGATGGCCGTTTCTATGAGGTCATCAAGGTTCTCCGGCACGTCCGTGGCAGCTAAATGGTCTTTTGTGCGCTCACCGAGGCCAGCCAGGAACACGCCGCGGAGAGCCGGAGTGTTCCAACCCGATCCAGCAGCCAAAATGCGGAAGTCCACCGAGTACTCTGCGACGCTGCGATTCCCCTGTCGGAGGGACAAAAGCCAGGAAGATGTCTCTTCTCCCCGCACAGGGTGGTCAAATACCCTCCTCAACTCCTCCACGAAGGAGGAGTATGAGAGAAGATGAGGCTGTCCCTTGCTAACGGCAGTGAACCAATCGAGTGCGCGGTCGCGGAGCAACCCAGCGACAAAACACACTCTGGCCTCATCTGAGCGGTAGGTTGCTGTACTGCCTCCTGAACACCAGGTCACACTGCACTAGAAACCCCTCGCAGGTTCCCAGTACGCCGAAGAATTTGTCGGGGTGCGAAACGGGAGACTCCATGGGAGGAGAGGCGACAGCTATCGGAGACGGGTTGGGCGCGGATGTGTGTGATGGAGAAGGGTTGTGGGGGAATCACGGAGGTCAGTGGAGGTCAGAGGGCTCGGGGAGTCGGGACTGGCAATTGAAACGCCGGACCTCCTCGGCCAGGGATCGAAGCGCCTCAGCCATGGAGGAAATGGCATGTTGGCCGAGCAGCGCTCCCTGGGAGGCCACAGCGATCCTGTGGCGGGGAAATGGGGGGGTTGGATGAAGGTGGAGAGCCTGCTGGGTCCATGTTTTGGCTGGATTATTCTGTTACGCAGAGTGACAGAATAAGACTCAAATGCAATGCTCAAGCAAATAACTGGTTTATTGTTACGAGTAGGAGGGATAGGATGACGAGGGCTGATAGGATGGTGAGGGAGTTGCGGGCAGTGAATGATCCAGGGGAGCGTGGAGAACCGGGACTGCAGGGCCGAGGAGACACAGGACTGGAAGACAGTGAAGCCGAGGAGCGGAGGACTGAATGCAGAGCTGGGAGCCGAGGCAGGGGCACGATGAGACCGTGAGGAGGGGACCGAATGGTGAAGCCAGCTGACTGGAGGTAACCAAGGATGCACGTGGAAACTGCAAGGAAGGAAACACAGAGAAATTGGGGAATTCAACAGGCAACGACAGGTAAGTAACTGAGATGTTGGTTAGCAGCTAGAAATGTGTGTCACCAGGATGACTGAGAGCAATAATCCAGCAAAGGTGGTGAGTGGAACCGGGGTTGAAGTGCTGGGCTTGATTGTAGATGGCTGGCAGGTGTGCACGGCGGGAGAGGTGATGATGGAATAACAAACCGGTGTGTAATCAGCTGACTGGCAGGGAGGGAAGGAGGGGAAAACGCGAGAGACACAGAAAGGGGCAGAACCAGCAGAGAACTGACAACAGGAAACAAAGAGTAAAAATAGAAAACTAAACAAAAACTCACAGCCAGCCGACCCCAACCATCACAGTAAACATGTTCTAATACAAACACAAAATGGAAGTAAACTGTAATCCTGAAAATGTTATATAATAGTTGCCCTTTAAAAAAGTTGATTACAGGGCTAACTTGAAAGCAAAAAATTGTAGCAGACACAGAGCCACAGTATTAGCCCATCAGTGGTACGTTTCAGATGGGAGTCTGATTATGAATCCAATATTCATTTGACTTAACCAACTCCTTAAAGAAATCTTTGAGTATTTAGCTTTCCAGATATTTGACTTCAGCAGTTACTCATCAATCTTGTTAGCCAGTTCTGCCGGTTGGTTCTAGGCTAATAGAGCAAAGATTTTCAACAGGGGGTCAGGGACCCCCAGGGGTCCTCACAGTTACTGCAGGGTGGCCACCAAACTGTTTGATACTTTTCAGATAGTTGATGAAAGAAATGTCTGAAAATATACATTAACATGAATCCAACATTTTATTAGCAAAGATAAACCAGCCTATTTGTGAGGGGGAAAAACACACACAACATTGATGATAGGCTTACTGGCCTATAGGTAAGCTAGCCACTAATCTAGTTACATACAGTTAAGTATTCACTGTGCCACATGTATGTTTAATATTACAACATATAAATATATATATGAATATTTGAAACATTATTTAAATAGCTTAGTATTGTATGCACCATGAGTAAAGGCCTTAGGCCACTCTACACAAATATTATAGGATGGCTTTTTATTTTGAACTCAATTTTACAGGGGTCCCTGCTCTGTCTCTCAGTCAGATAAGGGGTACTTAGCCTAAAAAACATTGAAGACGCCTGAAATAGAGCACAGTGAGTTTACTGCTGCCAAAGCAGAGTACAAGGTTGACAAGAGCAGTAAGACAGTGCAGTAAACATGAGGGGTGTAAAACCAGAACAATGCACTAAAACAGGCTAAAAAGCTATAGAGCTGCGATCAGTTGACAAGGTTCTTCCTACAAGCAAATTCCCGTTACTTATACGGTCATTTGGTTCAATTTAGATTTAGTAAATGTTGATGAATGCAGCTTTAAATTAAACGTTTCTCATTAAATATGAAATCATGTCTGCAGCAGTGTATATTATCTTTATAAGTGCTTGTTTATCTTTAATTTGGTCTTGATTTCAGAATAGCCCAGCTGTATATAACAGGCTTCCTTCCTGCAGTACCAGTGAGTCGTAAACATTTTCTGTTATATTTAGTTTTTTTGCTCAATAAGCTGCTTAATAAATACTCTATTACAATAATCTTTCTCTGTAGGCAATGTTTCTACAACATCTCCAGGTGTCTTACCTGCAGAACCAGGTGCATTGCTGTCCTAAACCCAAGACCAATTCTCTGTGTTGGTCCCATTCTGTATCATCCAATTTCAGTGTATAAAAATGTTGTAAATCTAATGGAATTTTTCAGGGGACAGGTAGAAGTGGTCACGGTAATTACATTACCCGGTGTTTGTGTACTCAGGGTATAATACTGCCACAGATGTACACTGCTGCCATGGCAAACATAGCAAACGTGATGACGAACTACATCTTTCTTTACTGGCTGGATCTGGGTGTTAGGTAAGTGTACTCACACTGTTTCCGATCCTGATTAAAACTATAACACATACTGATATATCAACATGTCTGTGTGCATGTCTTACAGCGGATCTGCAGCAGCCAACACTCTGTCTCAGATTTACATCTGCACTTTTCTGTTTGCTTACATTTGGTGGAAGAAGCTCCATGTAAAAACATGGGGAGGTGAGGGACAGTTATATTTAGTAGATATTTGTGGTGACCTTATGATCTTATGGAGCCTCTGAAGGGACATGGGGATTTTTTGTCCTATTTTCTGGTGCTAACAAGAAAGTTTCTTGTGCGCAGGATGTTAAGGAAAAACTCAGGAGCAGCTTGACTTCTGGATATATGAAGGTTGAGGGGGGGGGGGGGGGTACAGAAACATTTTATCAGAATACAGCATAGAAAATCTGCTTGGCTCAGTCTGCCACTTTTTTGGATAGTCATCATGGAAACATTAATTGATCATGTGACAAGGGCTGGGATAATTGGCAGAACAGGCAGCCAAGTGACAGTACTCTGATCCAATGGAAATCAGTTGTCAGATTGAGAGCACTCTAGCCTAATGGATTGGGGGGGGGGCAATCATATTTCATTGGGTGGCCCATGCCCCCCCTTATAGCCCCGACCCTGATGCCCCGGTCTGTCTTTTCCCAGATGCATAAATCTCTCGCCCAAGCTGTCAGGCTTATTTTATGTCAAGATATTGATAGTGCCAAAAAAAAAAAAAAGATCCTTACCTAACACCTAGTTCAGCAAATCTCTCTCTCCAGGAAGTATGCTGGGAAGTATGACAGTCCTGAAACAAAACATTCCCTTATCATGCACCTGCCTAGCTTCCCTAAGTCTGTAGAGACACATATTTATACCTGAAGAGGTTTGGTTATTAGAGAGTTGGCGAATATTCTCGTCCCTTGACCTGTATGAATGACCAGATGTTGTCTAAGCTTTCCCTTGTCTCGTCCTACCTCACATGGTGAGAACAAAAATTGTCCCTTTAGGGGCTCCGTATGATCTCATGTATCACTCTGCTCAGCTTCCATTTTTTTAGACTACATAAATAAGTTTCTCTCTCCCCCTGCAGGCTGGTCTGTAGAATCACTGCAGGAGTGGGGCTCCTACATGAAACTGGCCATTCCCAGTACATTAATGAAATGCTTTGAGTGGTGGGTTTATGAGTTTGGTGGATTTGTTGCAGGTAATCCAACTTTTAGATATTGGTAAGACATTTGATTTGCACAAACCAGATACAAACTTTGAGTCATGACTTTCTTCTTTGTCTCTGATGATCAGGAATGCTGAGTGAAGATGAGCTGGCAGCCCAACATGCTGTGATGATGGTGGCTTTCATAACATACATGGTAATAACTACAAGTCAAAGGGTTATATTCTCACTACTTTACCTAGACATTATGGAACTCGGTGTTTGTTCACCTTGAGTTAGTTTACTTCTGAACACTCTCAGGGGCCAACTTGTTTTAATACTTTTTCTAAAAATTATGATTCTATAGTTCCCTCTTGGTATTCAAGCTGCAGCATGTGCCCGAGTGGGTAATGCTCTGGGTGCAGGAGACACTGCCAGGGCGATCCTCACCAGCAAGATGTCATTCGTGCTTTCAGGTCAGTTATAAACATGTTCTGTTGTTTTAGCTTATATTAACATATTGATTTCTTCAAAATGTTCACAGCCCCTCTCTTCCAGGTAGCATTGCAGTAGTTGAAGGTATGGTGCTTGGCGCTACTAAATCAGTGATTGGCTTCATCTTCACCTCTGATGAGTGAGTCTCTACAGCAACACTCCCATGTTTCTTGATAACTCTATCTCTGATTTGATTGATTTGCCTGTAACTTGATTTAACGTTGTTAAAGTGCTATTGCTACATGCAAAGATTGGCCTCGAAAAATAGACCTTAAAAAAAACTTATTTCAGGAAGATCATAGGTCTGGTCTCACACTTGATGAATGCTCACTGCTTCCTTCAGTTCTTTGATGCTCTTGTGGTGAGTCTTATCATTTTTTTCTTAGCACAGCAAATATATTTATTTGCATTATGATGTCAAAAGCATGTTGAATAAGTCAAATAACTATCCACAAGTTAGCACATGGTCAATGGAGTGAGAGTGCTAATAATTAGAGATGTGTCTCTTTCCATCCTAGTGTGTGTGCACAGGCATCTTCTTGGGCACGGGCAAACAGAAGATACCAGCTGTGGCCAATTTCATTGGATACTACTGCATAGGACTTTCACTCAGTGTTACTTTAACATTTGTTGCAAAACTGAGAATTTTAGGTTATAACACAAAGTGACCTTTCATTTTTCATTTCCAATTTTTGTGCTTTTAGTGCTAATCTGTCTTTTTCCCACAGGTTTTTGGCTGGGACTGCTTGTTTGTGTCATTTTACAATCCACCTTCTACATCATTGTCATCTTCAATCTGAACTGGGAGAGAATGACAGAGGAGGTAAGCATGGCCTCAGAATTTGGATGTACTGAGACAAATTGTGCTTTCAAGAACTATTTGTTGCATGTAAGAGTATCAGACATTGGATGTTGGTTTAGCTTTTGCTTGTGTTTGTTTGCAGGCTGTAAACCGAGCACAGATCAACACGCCTATGACAATACTAAGCACAGCTGCCCTGTCAGACGCTGTGTGTAACAACACTGCTGACCAGACAGCGAGAAATGGGAACGTAAGTGGTCTGCTTAACTTAACATTAGGAACAGTTCATCTGAAATTTGTGTCATAACTTATTTTTTGTTATCAATTGACAATTACGTTTGACACTGCTCACTTTCCATACAACTTAAATAAATAATTTTTCATAATATAATACCTCCTCCTTCAAGGCAGTGGAGGGCTACATGTCATTTGATATATGGACATTTGAGTTCAACCAAATATCTGGCAACTTTACTTCATAGTTTTACCATGACTATTAATAAAACAAATGAATATAATACTTTTTCTTCCAAGTCAGTTGAAGGCTATGTGTCTGTGAGTGCTGAGTGCCATGATGGGAAGACGGAGACACATGGGGGACATGTTGTCCAGCAGCTGAAGGGTGGTCGTCTCTCCACTACCCAGCTGATCCTCAGACGAGGCCTCACTATGTTTGCAGCAGTTGCACTTCTGGCTGTGGGAGCAAGTGTGCACTTCCTTGTGCCCTTGCCAGAAACTCTGCCTTCAGAGGCCAACTTTACTTTGGACTGGATCAATACGACATTTGCTCCTGATCAGATTTTTACCACTGCGCTGGTCCCAAATGAAGAGTCAGTTTGATGTTAAGAATCCAAGATAACCACAACGCTTCTGTTTAATGTATTAAATACAAAGGTTGTCTTTAATTCGACCCATTCTCAATTAATGGTTTGAGAGTACTATTTTGCTTAATGAGATTCATTCAATGATCATACACCATTCCCCTTTCTGTGCTGGGTCTACTTTCAGCCCATCTGCACGTTTGCCTTTCGTCTGCAGGTCCTGCTTTGACATACTGCTATGCAAACATCTGCATCTTATTGTGCACTGGTGCCTAAGGAGTTGCTTCACTGAATGCAATAACCGCTGCTCATGCTCATGTCCCCAAGTTAGTGATCAGCAGGTTTATAATGATTCCAGCAGCCAGGATGAATAGCATGATAGCCAGAGCAAGGCCTCTACGCAGAACCAGAGTCCTGTGAGAGAGCTCCACCACCACTGTTTGAACGGCTGGTCCTGCATCAGTGTCAACCAGGTCCATGGTGTCGGTTTCTTCCTGAAAGTTCTCTGGATCATCCCCCTGGGGACCTGGATATACAAATGTGACTGTAATGTTTTTTCACTGAACAATATTAAATTGCTAGAATTACAAGATTATATCTGACATGTTTGTCAAAACATAATTTATACACTAATATAGGAACTATATTAATTCCATTCCTAACCTTTTCCGTGGGTTTATTTTCCGTTTTATGCATCAATAAAGCCAAAGTGAAACCGGAACGTAGCTTGCTCATATCAACTGCACAGGTTATGCTAATGATTGTTAGCAATTAATGTTTTTGTTAGTTACTCAAAGTTCCTGTGACTACCTTAGAAACGACAGCAGTTATGGCTAATACAAATAAAATATATTTAATATGTACGAATCTGAGGTTAATTGAGACAAATTCAGCTTCTAGCCAGCTAGCTGCTGATTAGTGATCTAATTAGTGCTGAAACAAGTTATTCATTAATCGATTGACATGAAATAAATTGCCAAATGTTGTGACAATCGAGTAATCGTTTAAAGTATTTGATCAAGCACAAATGCCAAAACATCTGTGGATTGCAGCTTCTTAAATGTGACATTAAGCTGCTTTTCTCTTTTTTTATATCATTGTAAACTAAATATTTTCACTGTGATTTGTAGTTTAAACAATGAACAAAACACAGTAGACAGATGGACAGTACTGAGCTGTTGCACAGACTTAAAATGTGCTACATGCAACATCTCCTATAGTCTAAACTGGCTCCTGGGGAAGAATTTATCATTTCTGAACAGGATAGATGTTTTTTTTCCCTTTAGCAATGTAAAATGTTTTAAATGCTTACTTGGGTCTGTGGAGCTCCCACACACTCCGGCTCTGATTTGGGCCTGGAAGAAAAACAATGTGTGAACATTTATTCATAAAGAAGTAGACTTAGGCCATTACAAATGGGAAGATTAACCTATGAATACTAACCTCGTCTGTAGCTTTCTTCCAGTTCATTCTTACCAGATAGAAAATCAGGAATGTGCACTGCAGAGACGCACAGGTAAACAAGCCTATCCACAGACCTGAGGGAAATAAAGAATTTTACTACATCTTTAGCTTAAAGAGTAGGTGGATCTCTAAATACATAAACACACTTTGGGGAAAAATCTTAAAAATGACCAGTTAGGCAGCAATGGGGCAGAAAAACAGCGGAAGGTTAAACAACATGTTGTAAATCTTACCCTTGATTCCTAATTTGGCTGCAAACATCAGTGACACTCCAATGGGAAAACCCACACCATAATATCCAAAAATGTTGCAAACAGCCCCAACCTTCTGTTTACCTGCTCCTTTTATAATGCCTCCCGAGGCCGCCTAGTCATGCAAATAGAATAACGATGTGGTTAGACTTGACAAAAAAAAGCATGTGTTGCAAATATGACAATACATGTACAACCCCAAATCAGAAAAAGTTGGGACAGTATGAAAAACACAGATAAAAAAAGAAAGTAGTGATTTCTAAATGTACTTTGACTTGTATTTCATTGCAGACAATGTGAACACAAAATATTTCATGTTTTGTCTGGTCAACTTAATTTCATTTGTAAATATACATCCTTTCCTGTCATTCAGACCTGCAACACATTCCAAAAAAGGTTGGGACAGGAGCAATTTAGGGCTAGTAATCAGGTAAATTGGTTAAATAATGATGTGATTTGAAACAGGTGATGTCAACAGGTGATTGTAATTATGATTTGGTACAAAAGCAGCATCCAAGAAAGTTCTATTTCTTTAGGAGCAAAGATGGGCCGAGGATCGCCAGTTTGCCAACAAATACGTGAGAAAATTATTGAAATGTTTAAAAACAATGTCCATCCATCCATCCATCGTCGTCCGCTTATCCGTGGTCGGGTCGTGGGGGGAGCAGCTCCAGCAGGGGACCCCAAACCTCCCTTTCCCGAGCCACATTAACCAGCTCTGACTGGGGGATCCCGAGGCGTTCCCAGGCCAGGTTGGAGATATAATCCCTTCACCTAGTCCTGGGTCTTCCCCGAGGCCTCCTCCCAGCTGGACGTGCCTGGAACACCTCCCTAGGGAGGCGCCCAGGGGGCATCCTTACCAGATGCCCGAACCACCTCAACTGGCTCCTTTCAACGTGAAGGAGCAGCGGCTCTACTCCGAGCTCCTCACGGATGACTGAGCTTCTCACCCTATCTCTAAGGGAGATGCCAGCCACCCTCCTGAGGAAACCCATTTCGGCCGCTTGTACCCTGGATCTCGTTCTTTCGGTCATGACCCAACCTTCATGACCATAGGTGAGGGTAGGAACGAAAACTGACCGGTAGATCGAGAGCTTTGCCTTCTGGCTCAGCTCTCTTTTCGTCACAACGGTGCGATAAACAGAATGTAATACCGCCCACGCTGCGCCAATTCTCCGACCAATCTCCAGCTCCATTGTCCCCTCACTCGCGAACAAGACCCCAAGGTACTTAAACTCCTTCACTTGGGGTAAGGACTCATTCCCTACCTGGAGAAGGCACTCCATCGGTTTCCTGCTGAGAACCATGGCCTCAGATTTAGAGGTGCTGATCCTCATCCCAGCCGCTTCACACTCGGCTGCAAACCGATCCAGTGAGTGCTGAAGAGCACAGGCCGATGATGCCATCAGGACCACATCGTCTGCAAAGAGCAGCGATGAGATCACCAGCCCACCGAACTGCAACCCCTCCCTACCACGACTACGCCTCGATATCCTATCCATAAATACTACGAACAGGATTGGTGACAAAGCGCAGCCCTGGCGGAGGCCAACCCTCACCTGGAACGTGTCTGACTTACTGCCGAGAACCCGGACACAGCTCTCGCTTTGGTCATACAGAGATTGGATGGCCCTGAGAAGGGACCCCCTCACCCCATACTCCCGCAGCACCTCCCACAAAGTCTCCTGGGGGACCCGGTCATATGCCTTCTCCAGATCCACAAAACACATGTAGACGGGATGGGCATACTCCCAGGCTCCCTCCAGGATCCTTGCTAGAGTAAAGAGCTGATCCGTTGTTCCACGACCAGGACGGAATCCGCATTGTTCCTCTTCAACCTGAGGTTCGACTATCGGCCGAACCCTCCTTTCCAGCACCTTGGAGTAGACTTTACCAGGGAGGCTGAGAAGTGTGATACCCCTGTAATTGGTACACACCCTCTGGTCCCCCTTTTTGAAGAGGGGAACCACCACCCCGGTCTGCCACTCCTTTGGCACTGTCCCAGACTTCCACGCAATGTCGAGTAGGCGTGTCAACCAAGACAGCCCCTCCACACCCAGAGCTTTCAGCATTTCTGGACGGATCTCATCAATCCCTGGGGCTTTGCCACTGTGGAGTTGTTTGACTACCTTAGTGACCTCCACCAGGGAAATTGACGACAATCCCCCGTCATCCTCCAGCTCTGCCTCTAACCAAGAGGGCGCATCAGCTGGATTTAGGAGTTCCTCAAAGTGCTCCTTCCACCGCCCTATTACCTCCTCAGTTGAGGTCAACAACGTCCCATCCTTACTGTACACAGCTTGGATGGTTCCCCGCTTCCCCCTTCTGAGGTGGCGGACGGTTTTCCAGAAGCGCCTTGGTGCCGACCGAAAGTCCTTCTCCATGTCTTCTCCGAACTTCTCCCACACCCGCTGCTTTGCCTCTTTCACGGCAGAGGCTGCAGTCCTTCGGGCCCTTCGGTACCTTGCAACTGCCTCCGGAGTCCTCTGGGATAACATATCCCGGAAAGACTCCTTCTTCAGTCGGACGGCTTCCCTGACCACCGGTGTCCACCACGGTGTTTGAGGGTTACCGCCCCTTGAGGCACCTAAGACCCTAAGACCACAGCTCCCTGCCGCAGCTTCAGCAATGGAAACTTTGAACATTGTCCACTCAGGTTCAATGCCCCCAGCCTCCACAGGGATGCACGAAAAGCTCCGCCGGAGGTGTGAGTTGAAGGTCTGTCGGACAGGAGCTTCCTCCAGACGTTCCCAATTTACCCGCACCACCCGTTTGGGTTTACCAGGTCTGTCCAGAGTCTTCCCCCACCCCCTGACCCAACTCACCACCAGATGGTGATCAGTTGACAGCTCCGCCCCTCTCTTCACCCGAGTGTCCAAAACATACGGCCTCAGATCAGATGAAACGATTATAAAATCGATCATTGACCTTCGGCCTAGGGTGCTCTGGTACCAAGTACACTTATGAGCATCCCTATGTTCGAACATGGTGTTTGTTATAGACAATCCATGACTAGCACAGAAGTCCAATAACAGACAACCACTCTGGTTTAGATCAGGGAGGCCGTTCCTCCCAATCACGCCTCTCCATGTATCTCCGTCATTGCCCACATGTGCGTTGAAGTCCCCCAGCAGAACTATGGAGTCCCCCTCCGGAGCCCCATACAGGACTCCATTCAAGGTCTCCAAGAAGGCTGAATACTCTGAACTCTTGTTTGGTGCATATGCACAAACAACAGTCAGAGTTTTCCCCCCAACAACCCGCAGGCGTAGGGAGGCGACCCTCTGATCAGCCGGGGACTTGTGAGTATCCCCACACCCGCCTGGCGCCTCACACCCTGGGCAACTCCGGAGAAGAAAAGAGTCCAACCCCTCTCCAGGAGTACGGTTCCAGAACCGAGACTATGCGTAGAGGTAAGCCCCACCAGATCCAACTGGTAGCGCTCCACCTCACGCACAAGTTCCGGCTCCTTCCCCCACAGCGAGGTGACATTCCATGTCCCCAGGGCCAGCCTCTGCTGCCCGGGTCTAGTCCGTCGAGGCCCCTGACCTTCACCGCCACCCGTGTGGCAGCGCACCCGACCCCAGCGGTTCCTCCCACAAGTGGTGGGCCCATGGGCTGGAGAGATAGGTGCCACGTAGCTTTTTCGGGCTGTGCCCGGCCGGGCTCCGTGGCAAACCCGGCCACCAGACGCTCGCTGACGAGCCCTCCCTCTGGGCCTGGCTCCAGACGGGGGCCCCGGGCTTCCTCCGGGCAGGGTCTCTCTATCCCTTCCTCGTTTTTTCATAGGGTTTTTTGAACCATTCTTCGTCTGGCCCCTCACCTGAGACCACTTTGCCATGGGAGACCCTACCAGGAGCACAAAGCTCCGGACAACACAGCCCTCAGGTTCATAGGGACACCCAAACCTCTCCACCACGATAAGGTGATGGTTCCCGGAGAGGCAAAAAAACAATGTTCCTCAAAGAAAGATAGGAAGACATTTGCTTATTTCACCTTCAACAGTGCATAACATAATTAAAAGATTCAAGGAATGTGGAGGAATTTCAGTGCGTAAAGGATAAGGGCGCAAGCCTAAGCTGAACAACCGTGATCTCCGATCCCTCAGGCGGCACTGCATCAAGAATCGTCATTTATCTATAAGCAATATCACCACATGGGCTCAGGACTACTTTGGCAAACCTTTGTCAAGTACCACAATACGTAGTTACAGCCACAAATGCCAGTTAAAACTGTACTGTGCCAAAAGGAAGCCCTATGTTAACAGTGTCCAGAAGCGCTGTCGACTTCTCTGGGCTCGGAGGCATCTGGGATGGACCATCACACAGTGGAAACGTGTACTGTGGTCAGGGACGTCCATGCATATTTCAACAAGATAATGCAAAACCACATTCTGCACACATTACAAAATCCTGGCTGCGGAGGAAGAGGATACGGGTCCTTGACTGGCCTGCCTGCAGTCCCGACCTGTCTCCAATAGAGAATGTGTGGCACATTTTGAAGCGCAAAATGCGACAACAAAGACCCCGTACTGTTGCCCACCTTAAGACTTGTTTGCAGCAAGAATGGGACAAAATTACACCTGAAACACTTCATCACTTGGTGTCTTCAGTCCCTAAATGTCTTTTAAGTGTTGTGAAAAGGAATGGCAACATTACAAAGTGGTAAATGCTTTACTGTTCCAACTTTTTTTGCAATGTGTTGCAAGAACCAAAATAGGAATTTAGTTTTTTTGAAAAAAAAACCCAATAAAAATCATGAGGAACATATTAAATTATGTGCTGTTGTATTGTCTGCAATGAAATACAAGTCAAAGTACATTTAGAAATCACTAATTTCTTTTTTTTATTTATTTTATTTTATTTTCTGATTTGGGTTGTATATGGGTGCATCATGAGATCTTGTTTGAACATGAATTTCAGAGATACTTACTGAAATTGCATCTAGAAGGACGAATGGAGCATATAAAGCTATAACATCAGCAACCCTTTGCCTGATTTGTCTGAAAGAATACAGATTGAAAATGTACAATGTTGGTGAAAAATTACATTATCATGAGCTTTGTGTTTCAAATTTAAGCACTGTGACATGTATCATCCTAGTATCACTGTCCATAGATTAATCAGTAAACTGCTGAGCATAAAGCCTAACTCAAGTTAATATTTAAAAGAATTTGTAAGCACAGTTTTTCTGGGTAGGCAAGAAATAATGGTGAAAGGTCATTTAAGAGACCGGTTATCTCTCCCAGTCTTGACACTGACTCTGTATGTGTTAACATAACACACACACACACACACACACACACACACACACACACACACACACACACACACACACACACACACACACACAGAGCGTTTTGTACAAAGGTAATGAATACAGTTGTGGTTGAAAAAATGCATGATATACTCACTCATCATATGTAAAAATATAAGAGATATGGTCCTTCAGGCTCCCAATGAGAACTGACAAACATATAGAGACTGACCCTGTGGTGAAGAGTAACGGATGATGGTGATGAATTAGTTTCTTTTCTGTAAACCCACTCACTTATGTAAGTCGAAGGAAAGCCAGGGTCTCCTACAGTTGGCTAATGAGTAGCTCTGCTGGAGCAGTTCAAGAACTTTTTGGTTCTTTAAGCTCAAAGCTACTCCTGCTCTAATTGTGTTTGATTATATAACAATTATTCTCTTAGTATCTTAACTTCAAATAGTACATGTCATTTTGATAAGACATTAATGTGTTGCATAGAAATAGTGTTTCAGAGCAAACTAACCTGCACAGAACATTGTAAGTTTAGCACAGCGTTTGGCCTGCTCTGTATCTCCAGCTCCCAAGGCATTTCCAACTCTTACATTGCCTGCTATACTGAAACCCAAAGGAAACTAATAACAAAAATAGTACATTAACATGCTGTTGGATTCCTTTCACACAATAACAACCTAATGTACATTCAGTATTTGGTGGAGGAAAGATTACCATGTATGCAACATTTGCCAGTTCGTATACAATTGATTGAGCTCCGAGCTCCACCTCACTTATTAGACCTGCAAATGACACTCAGCAGTTACATTTCAGACCAACTTTACTTCACACACATGCTTTGAAACCACAATGACTTTACCTGCCAGAAAGCCTCCAATCTCATACGTCCACCACTCAACACACATCATGGCCATGCTGGGGATGGCCAAGTGGATGTATGAGCCCCAGTCTTGCAGGCACTCTTTAGACCAGCCTGTGTGCTCAAACAATCAATCAACAAATCATTCTATTACTCAAACGTATGAAATAAGGTCAGATTAGGTCAGTGTCTTTGTCTCAAGAATCAGATTTAAAGATGCCTTGTAGATGAAGATGGGTGTTAAGTTTTCTAAAAACGCCGTTAAGACAATTAACTAGAAAATTAACTAGTTAAATTAACTGTTTCCCAACGAGATAGCTTCTGACAGCATTACTAGTCTAAGTCTAAGTAGTGAGAGCACTACATACTGAATTATAACAATTATGCATGTGTTAATGCAAACTTTAATCTCCTCAAACTGCATTATTAAAACCACAGTCCCCCCACTCTGAGCTTTCTTCATCACTGACATAGCTCATTAACACCTGCTTGAGGGAAAACTTGGAGCCTCTGATTAAATGCAGGGTCACTATTCTCCAATGCAAATGTTGTACTCACCTCCCCAGGTGGCCTTATGAAGACCTTTCCACATGATATAACCATAAAGAATTCCAGCCATGGAGAACTGGGAAATGGTGTTGGCAACAGCAGAACCTCTATAAAGAGTACTTTGTTATAGATGCTGCGAGCAATAGTGATGTTACTGAAAGAGTCAATAAGCAATACTCACGCTACTCCCAGATTTAATACATTAAGGAAGATGTAATTGATGAGAGCATTAAGAAGATTGACCACAACGCCTGTGATTACCACCGGCCATATGATGCCCTAAAACAGAAGAGCCACATATTACTCTTATAAGAAACAGTGAGAACCCAAAGATGACTACAGGAGCTTCTTATGGGTTTTCCACCACTGTCACCGTCCCACTAGTCTGCCAGACCTTCCTCCACAGTGCTGTGGAGGAAGGTCTGGCCCTTCCACACATGCACAGAAAAAAAAACTCTGGGTTGTTTGCATTTCTTTAAACCAATCACAATCGTCTTGGGCAGTGCTAAGCTCTGGTCACAAAGACGGTGTCTCTGCTAAATAGTCTCAGGAAGGAACTTGTTCTGGTGGAACATTTGCCACCCGCAAAAGAAAACGCCACATACAATATTAAATGAAGTTAACTGTTGACACAATACAGTAACATGATCTATTTAAATTAGCTGATTCATGGTTAAACCTCATTGGCTCTTACCAGTGTATCTCTGTGTGTATTTTGTCCACAGCAATCCCACCAATCAGTCCCAAAACGTCCCAGTTAGAGAGGAAATTACCTCAACATATTCTTTATAAATCTTTACAATCATTCCCTGAAAGAACCAAGCAGACCTGCCTTGTTGGACCATCCAAAATTTCCAAAACTTGCTATTTTCAGTGTGTTACGTTAGCTTGCTAGCTCAGCAGTTCCGGTTGCTGTTGCTCGAAGCGACCAGAGTAGAACGTAAACACAAAGAAAGTGGAAGGTGAGGGACATCCAGCAGAACTTCCGGGGCCGCTGAACTATCCAAATTTGTCGATCCAGACTACCCTCGCATCAACAGACAGAACACGTATGATTTAACAAATCATAGATACCTCTGAACCTGGTAAAGAGCCTTTGTATTTTTTTCTAAATATAATAAAATAAAAGAAAAATATAAAGGGACCATTCTATTGTGCTATACTTACTGTACAGTTACTCAGTACCTGGACAAGAAAGATGCACATGTGTTTTGCACACTAATTGATTTACCTAACCAACAAACACAAATCAAAACATTTGGTCCAATCGGAGGTTTGTGGTTTCATACACATTCATTTTAGGGTCTCCATCCATCCATCCATCGTCGTCTGCTTATCCGTTGTCGGGTCGCGGGGGGAGCAACTCCAGCAGGGGACCCCAAACCTCCCTTTCCCGAGCCACATTAACCAGCTCTGACTGGGGGATCCCGAGGCGTTCCCAAGCCAGGTTGGAGATATAATCCCTCCACCTAGTCCTGGGTCTTCCCCGAGGTCTCCTCCCAGCTGGACGTGCCTGGAACACCTCCCTAGGGAGGCACCCAGGGGGCATCCTTACCAGATGCCCGAACCACCTCAACTGGATCCTTTTGACGCGAAGGAGCAACGGCTCTACTCTACATTTAGGGTCTTAGACATGAAAAAGTTCTGGATGCAGTCTGCATTCGGACAGAACTAATCTCTAATGTCACATCATTATGCAGATCCAGAGTGACAATGAAATCAAACAAATAAAAGTATGACTGATATCATTTTACTAAACTTTTATCCTTTGGTGGATAGAAGGAAGCAAATCACAGGATACATGACGTATTTCATATAATTAGGGCCCGAGCGCCGACAGCGGCGAAGGCCCTATTGGAATTGAAGGAATTATTATTATTATTAGGGCCCCAGCGCCGACAGCGGCGAAGGCCCTATTGGAATTGAAGGAATTATTAGGGCCCGAGCGCCGACAGCGGCGAAGGCCCTATTGGAATTGAAGGAATTATTATTAGGGCCCGAGCGCCGACAGCGGCGAAGGCCCTATTGGAATTGAAGGAATTATTAGGGCCCGAGCGCCGACAGCGGCGAAGGCCCTATTGGAATTGAAGGAATTATTATTATTATTCTTTCTTTCTTCCGCGCAATGAATTGCCTTTTTGAGGGGCTTAACATATTCAAAAACTCACCAAATTTGGCGGTCGCGTCAAGTCTGGTGAAAAATTACGTATTTTAAGGGTTTCGGGAATAGGCGCACAAAAATGGCTCGCTAGCGCCCCCTACAAAGTTAAAAAAATTGAGCCCCTGCAGTACGTTTAACGTAGACTCACGAAACTTGGTACACCTATCTATCATGGCAAGACGTACAGAAAGCGTCATTAGAGCCATACGCTAAACCCAACAGGAAGTCCGCCATTTTGAATTGAAAGTTCGAAATTAGTGCGATTTTGGCCATTTCCACATGTCATACTTTAACGAACTCCTCCTAGAGATTTCATCCGATCAACTTCAGATTTGGTCTGTGCCATCTTAAGACATGATAGATGAAAAGTTGTAAAAAGAAAAACTTTTGATCATAGGGCATGGTCGTGGCGGGGCGGCCATTTTGTGCGTTTCGCCATCGAAACAGGAAGTTGGTGTAACTCAAGTGTCCATTGTCCAATTGGCTCGAAACTTTTCAAGATTCATAAGAGTCTAACCCTGAGGACATATACGGGCCGATATTTACTCAAAGTCATAGCGCCCCCTAGTGGCAACAGGAAGTAGGCCAAAAACTCAAGGTGATATACTTTAACGAACTCCTCCTAGAGATTTCATCCGATGGACTTCAAATTTGGTCTGTACCATCACAACACCTTACCGATGAAAAGTTGTTAAAAGAAAAACTTTTCGTCAGACGGCGTGGGCGTGGCGTGGCGGCCATTTTGAGCATCCTTTGATGAACAAAGAAGTTGTTGTAACTTTAGTGTACGTTGTCATATCTGCCCGAAACTTCTCACGTTTAACAAGGGTCCAGGCCTGAGGACACCTACATGCCAAAATTGACATTTCATCATAGCGCCCCCCGCTGGCAACACGAAATCTGCCTTATATGACAAACATCATCCGATTTACATGAAACTTATAATGTGTGGTCTATGTGTGATACTGAGCCGCCCCATATAATTTAACCACGCCCACTTACTCCGGCCACGCCCCCTTTCATAATATTTGAACTGTTTAAGGTACACCCTTGTGTGAGGTATCATTGAACTCAGCAGAGAGTTCCTTCTTCATTGGTGATGGTTTGGCCCGCCCCTATGCTTAAGCCACGCCCCCTTTCATAACTGGTGACCCATTTAAGGTACACTATTGTGTAAGGTATCATTGAACTCAGCAGAGACTTCCTTCTTCATTGGTGATGGTTTGGCCCGCCCCCTATGCTTTGGCCACGCCCCTTTCATAACTGGTGACCCATTTAAGGTACACTATTGTGTAAGGTATCATTGAACTCAGCAGAGAGTTCCTTCTTCATTGCAGATGGTTTGACCCGCCCCCTATGTTTTGGCCAAGCCCCCTTTCATAACTGGTGACCCATTTAAGGTACACTATTGTTTAAGGTATCATTGAACTCAGCAGAGAGTTCCTTCTTCATTGGAGATGGTTTGACCCGCCCCCTATGCTTTGGTCACGCCCCCTTTCACAAATAATGAACTGTACGACATTGAGTCTTGAGTGAGGTATCGTTGAACTCGTCAGGGAGTTCCCTTTTCACTGGCGACCATTTGCAACATCTGAGTGCCGCGCAGATGCACGGTCGCAAGGAGCGGCGTCCGCCACTAACCCCGACGCGCGCAGAGGAGCGAGGGCCCGTCCATCGCTGCTTGCAGCTTTAATTAGGGCCTGAGCGCCGACAGCGGCGAAGGCCCTATTGGAATTGAAGGAATTATTATTATTATTCTTTCTTTCTTCCGCGCAATGAATTGCCTTTTTGAGGGGCTTAACATATTCAAAAACTCACCAAATTTGGCGGTCGCGTCAAGTCTGGTGAAAAATTACGTATTTTAAGGGTTTCGGGAATAGGCGCACAAAAATGGCTCGCTAGCGCCCCCTACAAAGTTAAAAAAATTGAGCCCCTGCAGTACGTTTAACGTAGACTCACGAAACTTGGTACACCTATCTATCATGGCAAGACGTACAGAAAGCGTCATTAGAGCCATACGCTAAACCCAACAGGAAGTCCGCCATTTTGAATTGAAAGTTCGAAATTAGTGCGATTTTGGCCATTTCCACATGTCATACTTTAACGAACTCCTCCTAGAGATTTCATCCGATCAACTTCAGATTTGGTCTGTGCCATCTTAAGACATGATAGATGAAAAGTTGTAAAAAGAAAAACTTTTGATCATAGGGCATGGTCGTGGCGGGGCGGCCATTTTGTGCGTTTCGCCATCGAAACAGGAAGTTGGTGTAACTCAAGTGTCCATTGTCCAATTGGCTCGAAACTTTTCAAGATTCATAAGAGTCTAACCCTGAGGACATATACGGGCCGATATTTACTCAAAGTCATAGCGCCCCCTAGTGGCAACAGGAAGTAGGCCAAAAACTCAAGGTGATATACTTTAACGAACTCCTCCTAGAGATTTCATCCGATGGACTTCAAATTTGGTCTGTACCATCACAACACCTTACCGATGAAAAGTTGTTAAAAGAAAAACTTTTCGTCAGACGGCGTGGGCGTGGCGTGGCGGCCATTTTGAGCATCCTTTGATGAACAAAGAAGTTGTTGTAACTTTAGTGTACGTTGTCATATCTGCCCGAAACTTCTCACGTTTAACAAGGGTCCAGGCCTGAGGACACCTACATGCCAAAATTGACATTTCATCATAGCGCCCCCCGCTGGCAACACGAAATCTGCCTTATATGACAAACATCATCCGATTTACATGAAACTTATAATGTGTGGTCTATGTGTGATACTGAGCCGCCCCATATAATTTAACCACGCCCACTTACTCCGGCCACGCCCCCTTTCATAATATTTGAACTGTTTAAGGTACACCCTTGTGTGAGGTATCATTGAACTCAGCAGAGAGTTCCTTCTTCATTGGTGATGGTTTGGCCCGCCCCTATGCTTAAGCCACGCCCCCTTTCATAACTGGTGACCCATTTAAGGTACACTATTGTGTAAGGTATCATTGAACTCAGCAGAGACTTCCTTCTTCATTGGTGATGGTTTGGCCCGCCCCCTATGCTTTGGCCACGCCCCTTTCATAACTGGTGACCCATTTAAGGTACACTATTGTGTAAGGTATCATTGAACTCAGCAGAGAGTTCCTTCTTCATTGCAGATGGTTTGACCCGCCCCCTATGTTTTGGCCAAGCCCCCTTTCATAACTGGTGACCCATTTAAGGTACACTATTGTTTAAGGTATCATTGAACTCAGCAGAGAGTTCCTTCTTCATTGGAGATGGTTTGACCCGCCCCCTATGCTTTGGTCACGCCCCCTTTCACAAATAATGAACTGTACGACATTGAGTCTTGAGTGAGGTATCGTTGAACTCGTCAGGGAGTTCCCTTTTCACTGGCGACCATTTGCAACATCTGAGTGCCGCGCAGATGCACGGTCGCAAGGAGCGGCGTCCGCCACTAACCCCGACGCGCGCAGAGGAGCGAGGGCCCGTCCATCGCTGCTTGCAGCTTTAATTAGGGCCTGAGCGCCGACAGCGGCGAAGGCCCTATTGGAATTGAAGGAATTATTATTATTATTCTTTCTTTCTTCCGCGCAATGAATTGCCTTTTTGAGGGGCTTAACATATTCAAAAACTCACCAAATTTGGCGGTCGCGTCAAGTCTGGTGAAAAATTACGTATTTTAAGGGTTTCGGGAATAGGCGCACAAAAATGGCTCGCTAGCGCCCCCTACAAAGTTAAAAAAATTGAGCCCCTGCAGTACGTTTAACGTAGACTCACGAAACTTGGTACACCTATCTATCATGGCAAGACGTACAGAAAGCGTCATTAGAGCCATACGCTAAACCCAACAGGAAGTCCGCCATTTTGAATTGAAAGTTCGAAATTAGTGCGATTTTGGCCATTTCCACATGTCATACTTTAACGAACTCCTCCTAGAGATTTCATCCGATCAACTTCAGATTTGGTCTGTGCCATCTTAAGACATGATAGATGAAAAGTTGTAAAAAGAAAAACTTTTGATCATAGGGCATGGTCGTGGCGGGGCGGCCATTTTGTGCGTTTCGCCATCGAAACAGGAAGTTGGTGTAACTCAAGTGTCCATTGTCCAATTGGCTCGAAACTTTTCAAGATTCATAAGAGTCTAACCCTGAGGACATATACGGGCCGATATTTACTCAAAGTCATAGCGCCCCCTAGTGGCAACAGGAAGTAGGCCAAAAACTCAAGGTGATATACTTTAACGAACTCCTCCTAGAGATTTCATCCGATGGACTTCAAATTTGGTCTGTACCATCACAACACCTTACCGATGAAAAGTTGTTAAAAGAAAAACTTTTCGTCAGACGGCGTGGGCGTGGCGTAGCGGCCATTTTGAGCATCCTTTGATGAACAAAGAAGTTGTTGTAACTTTAGTGTACGTTGTCATATCTGCCCGAAACTTCTCACGCTTAACAAGGGTCCAGGCCTGAGGACACGTTCAGGCCAAAATTGACATTTCGTCATAGCGCCCCCCGCTGGCAACACGAAATCTGCCTTATATGACAAACATCATCCGATTTACATGAAACTTATAATGTGTGGTCTATGTGTGATACTGAGCCGCCCCATATAATTTAACCACGCCCACTTACTCAGACCACGCCCCTTTCGTAATATTTGAACTGTTTAAGGTACACCCTTGTGTCAGGTATCATTGAACTCAGCAGAGAGTTCCTTCTTCATTGGTGATGGTTTGGCCCGCCCCCTATGCTTAAGCCACGCCCCCTTTCATAACTGGTGACCCATTTAAGGTACACTATTGTGTAAGGTATCATTGAACTCAGCAGAGAGTTCCTTCTTCATTGGTGATGGTTTGACCCGCCCCCGATGCTTTGGCCACGCCCCCTTTCAGAAATAATGAACTGTACGACATTGAGTCTTGTGTGAGGTATCGTTGAACTCGTCAGGGAGTTCCCTTTTCATTGGCAACGATTTGCAACGTCTGAGTGCCGTGCAGATGCACGGTCGCAAGGAGCGGCGTCCGCCACTAACCCCGACGTGCGCAGAGGAGCGAGGGCCCGTCCATCGCTGCTTGCAGCTTTAATTATTATTATTATTTCTCTTCCGCGCAATGAATTGCCTTTTTGAGGGGCTTAACATATTCAAAAACTCACCAAATTTGGCGGTTGCGTCAAGTCTGGTGAAAAATTACGTATTTTATGGGTTTCGGGAATAGGCGCACAAAAATGGCTCGCTAGCGCCCCCTACAAAGTTAAAAAAATGTAGCCCCTGCAGTACGTTTAACGTAGACTCACGAAACTTGGTACACCTATGTATCATGTCAAGACATACAGAAAGCGTCATTAGAGCCATACCCTAAACCCAACAGGAAGTCCGCCATTTTGAATTGAAAGTTCGAAATTAGTGCGATTTTGGCCATTTCCACATGTCGTACTTTAACGAACTCCTCCTAGAGATTTCATCCGATCAACTTCAAATTTGGTCTGTGCCATCTTAAGACATGATAGATGAAAAGTTGTAAAAAGAAAAACTTTTGATCATAGGGCATGGTCGTGGCGGGGCGGCCATTTTGTGCGTTTCGCCATCGAAACAGGAAGTTGGTGTAACTCAAGTGTCCATTGTCCAATTGGCTCGAAACTTTTCAAGATTCATAAGAGTCCAACCCTGAGGACATATACGGGCCGACATTTACTCAAAGTCATAGCGCCCCCTAGTGGCAACAGGAAGTAGGCCAAAAACTCAAGGTGCTATACTTTAACGAACTCCTCCTAGAGATTTCATCCGATGGACTACAAATTTGGTCTGTACCATCACAACACCTTACCGATGAAAAGTTGTTAAAAGAAAAACTTTTCGTCAGACGGCGTGGGCGTGACGTGGCGGCCATTTTCACCTTTTTTCGATGAACGAAGAAGTTGTTGTAACTTTAGTGTATGTTGTCATATCTGCCCGAAACTTCTCACGTTTAACAAGGGTCCAGGCCTGAGGACACCTACAGAACAAAATTGACATTTCGTCATAGCGCCCCCCGCTGGCAACACGAAATCTGCCTTATATGACAAACATCATCCGATTTACATGAAACTTATAATGTGTGGTCTATATGTGATACTGAGCCGCCCCATATACTTTAACCACGCCCACTTACTCAGACCACGCCCCCTTTCGTAATATTTGAACTGTTTAAGGTACACCCTTGTGTGAGGTATCATTGAACTCAGCAGAGAGTTCCTTCTTCATTGGTGATGGTTTGACCCGCCCCCTATGCTTTGGCCACGCCCCCTTTCACAAATAATGAACTGTACGACATTGAGTCTTGTGTGAGGTATCGTTGAACTCGTCAGGGAGTTCCCTTTTCATTGGCGACAATTTTCAACGTCTGATTGCCGCGCAGATGCACGGTCGCAAGGAGCGGCGTTCGCCGGTAACCCCGACGCGCGCAGAGAAGCGAGGGCCCGTCCATCGCTGCTTGCAGCTTTAATTAACTCTTTATTTCAGCTCATCAGAGTGACTTGATGCTGAATAATAATGGACTCACCTGGTTTTGCAGATATCTTGTTTCTAATGAATACATGAATGTAGCCTAGACAGAACAACAAAGAAAATTACTTTTTAACAAAACAGACATCAATAAATCACTTTTTGTTTTTGGAACTGCTTATTCCTACTCAAAGAACCCTATCCCAGCATGCACTGTGACTAGGCAAAGAGGTTTGAAATACTCACAGGAAGTGCTGGCATAAAGATATGCACGTACATCTGAGACAACCTAGAGAGAGATTTCCCATCAATATCAACTACAAAAAGACACTTTATTTTAAGTATAAATACATTGATTAAGCAGAAGAAGACCTGACTTTTGACACAGCTTACCTGGCCACCTCTGGCTCCTGTCTGACAGCCAACAGAATGGACTCAGTGTTAACGAGGATCGCCCAACACGGGAAACACGCCAGTAACAAAATGAAGATCGCCCGCTGCAGAATGACCCCAACTTTCAGGAGGTTACCGCCCCCAAAGGTCTAAAACCAGAAAGTATTGTCTCATGTTTTTCAATACTTTTTATACCTTAGGAAAAATAATATATGGTTTATTGTTTGTTATTAAATTGATCCCCTTTAACTGATGCCGTAGCAGTCAGCTACTCTTCCTGGGGTCAAAACTAGACCCACAATACACAATCCATTTTATCACAGACGTTCCATTACAAGAATATATGTAAAATCACATCAATATGCAATACACTTATCCCTGCCCAAATACAGAGACATGCATGTGTACACCCACAAACATACACACATGTACATATATACGTAGGTATATGACAGGCTCATACCTGAGAAATCAGAGTATCACAGGCTGAAGCCAAACCAGCTCCAATAGATATGCCTGTCACATTAATAACCTGAGGGTATAAGACAGACATTAGTAGATTATGTTCTGTCACTTTATTGGTTTAACTTATACTGTAAGAACAGTACTATCCTGCACTTACTGATATGGCCAAAGCCACCCCTGCCAGCTCTGTCCTCCCCAGATGGCCACAGAAAACAGTACTGACAAAACCCACTGCATACACCATGAGCTGGGCAATCATCTGATGTAGATAAGGTAAGATATTGATCACTTTATTAATAGGCTAAATGCTAATTGGTAGTGTGGGCCTATTTGTTGTACTTCAACTTGGCATGTACACTAAATGGTACAAGCTTAATTAATAACAGTCCAATAAAAAATAAATTATTAGTAGTAATTATTAGTAGTAAATAGTATTATTGTTTCATTTCAATCATTATTTCGATCAGCAATGATTGGACACTGACAGTATATTTAAATACAGGCTACTCACCACGGGTCCGGCCAGTTTAGACAACTCTTTTATTTCTGTCTTGAAACCAACAGGGGACAACATGCGGATCCGCTTCAATAGAAAACATTTGCTCCATGAAGAAAGAGGGGCACTCTGTGTGCTGCTCGCCATGATTCAGTAAGTACAGTTACTGCTCTATTCACCGCTGTGTGTGGCTGGGAGAGATTCTCTGTCAGTGTGCAATGATGCAAGCTGTTGTAAACCTGTTCTATGTTGTAAACTCATATGAGTCACGTGAAAGTCAGTGACATTATTAGTCACTTCCTGTGTGTCGTTTAACGGCCTCAAACCATAACATGTGGTTTCTGGACCATTCAATATCCGAGCTTAAGCCTGACAACAGATCTATGAACTTTCAGCTTCACCAAGACCGCGAGTAGTAATATTTTTAGCAGGCTGTATACTATCTTGAAATGACTATTCGCTGAACGCAAGTATAATGACAATGAGTTGAATTTGCTTGTCCTTGAGATACATTTCAAGCAATATTTTTTTATTCTAACATTATTTATTATTTAAACTTTTTTTTATGGATCATACATTCAATAATCCCTGTAGTCCTGAGACCAGTGGCGGGTTTTGGCACGGGCGAACTAGGCAACCACCCGGGGTGGCATTTTTTCATGTGGGGCGGCATGAGAACTTTAAAAAACAGTGTGTGGGGAATTGTCAGATCAGCGCCTCCAGCAGCTGCAGGCGCCCTCCTTGCTGAGAGAGGTCAACACCCCCTACTTTCACAATGAAATGGACTAGTCCGTAACAGTGCGCGAAAGATAAACACAAAGTGACAAGGAGAACTGGGAAGTACACAGAGACGGAGCAAGACGAGTCTATGTCAATGGTCTAAACATGAAAATGAAACAAAGTTACCCAACGGCTCAAATAAAAGAAAAAAGTGAAAAGACATGTTTTCGGCAGTAGCAGAACCTTCATCAGCTCCCGTGGCTGATGACGATAGTGGTGGTGGTGTCGGCAGCAGTGTCCCAGTGAGGAGGAGACTCAGGAGGAGAGGGACAGAGATGAGGAGTGAGGGACAACCTGTGCTAAGCAGAACTCCCCTTAAAACACTTTGCCCCTTGATAAAACTGAGTGGTGGACAAACTGTTGATGATAACACAACAACAATAAAAGAAGTAGGCATGCTTTACTCTATGATTACATTAGTAGCCTAGATAAACGTTGCATATCATGCAAACTTTCTTAACGAGAATTGTAGCTTTTCTATCTGCATTGGCAGACAAAAACTCATGATAGACCTCTTCAAATTATAGCACAGGGCCTCTTCAAATTATAACAATATATATATATATATATATATATATATATATATATATATATATATATATATATATATATATATATATATATATATATATATATATATATATATATATAGTAGTCGTTAGTGCAGCATTTTACCACCAGATGGAGCCATTATGCAACACATATATTGTATATCGGTGCACTTCAAGGTCTTTATATTTACATTCCCATTACAAAGGAAGTAACATGAATTATTAAACACTTAATCTTTATAATGAATAGATGGTTTTATCTACACTAATACATGTCATGTTTCTCTAAATGTCATTACATTTGATTAATTCATTGTTTTTATGACATTGTTATTTAATGATTAGTTAGCATAATTATTCATTAAAAATGTCATAGCCTAAATAACTTTTTTAAAGTTAAATTTGTGGATGCGGGACGAGTAATTCATGATTTGTATACCCTTTGTTAATGATCTACAAGGTTAACAATGAGTCATTATTAGACCCATATAAAAAGGTCCATTAAATAGCCCCTACATGATTACCTGAACTTGTACTTCAGTTAACAATACAACATCTTACAACATACAAAGATAATTTCTTTAATTATAGACAAATTCAATTCAATTACTTTTTGCAATGATCATTTGTCCCTTAATGTACCTGTAAATTGAGAAATAAGTGGTATTGAGAACAAGGTTGTTTTCCTGCCTCCCTGAGTTGTGTAATTATATTAGCACTCAGAAATGAAGGTGTCGTCTCAAAAAGTAGAATCCAATGAATACAATACTCCTATGCCATTAAGAATCCCTTGTGTCAATTCAGGGGGGAGGGGGTGGGGGGTGGGAGGTTGAAATCCGGCTAATTAAGGGGATATCAACTGTAAAGTAGAATAATTATTTTTAATTTTCTAAGGTTTTTAGAACTCTTCTATGTAAGATAAGTACAAATCTTATCCACAAACTTACTCAGGTAATGTAAATGTACAGAAACAAAGTATGTTGAAGGAGGTTGGTTTCACACAGGTGTTTACCAAGAAGTCATGTGGTGGCTGGTTATTTATTCTGGCCACCAGGGCATGAGCACAATCACAAAGACCTGCAACAGACTTTTAGAGGAAAAACTGCTCAGTTTGTTACATCGAACAATCTCAGCATCAGGTTGTATCCTGTAGGTCTGAAGCAAAGACATCACATCGAGACACTTTGGGATGGAGGCGCAAGCTATTCGGTCACCAAAATGTATTTTTTTTACATGCAAGAGGAAAAACAGAGAGTAAACTTTGATTCAGCTGACTGTAAATCTCAAGTCGTGGCACAGTTGAGCAGGCAGTTTCATCAAAACAGTCTATTGAGAACTTCAGAGAGAGGGACACAATAGTAGGGTTGCACTACTTTAGCCTCTTATTACACCAAAAAAATGCCATTTTTGGGAGTAAAGCGGTAAAACGAACACATGAACTGTGGTCAAATAGTCCAATGAGTCATCCTTCACCTTGTTTTGGAACACATGTGTCTTATTTGCAAAACAAGTCTTGTGTGAGAATGAGAATGTTCCCTAATGTGAAGGGTTCTGGGTGCATTTCCTGGCAAGAATCAGTAAACCAGTAAACATGAAGCCACTCTGTCAGATTATGTAATGAGAGCAGTCCTTCTCGATGGCAGTGCCACCAATCTACAGGCGTCCTGACTGGCAGTGGCGGTTTTTGGCACGGGCGACCTGGGCAGCTGCCTGGGGAATCATTTTTTCATGTCACATGGGGGGGTGGCACGAGAACTTAAAAAAAACAAGCGAAGCGGTTTTCTGTTATCGATCATTTCACTGTGGGGAATTGGCAGATCAGCGCCTCCAGCAGCTGCAGGCGCCCCCCTTGCTGAGAGAGGTCAACACCCCCTACTTTCACAATGAAATGGACTAGTCCGAAAGATAATAGTGATGTGACAACCGGCTCTTTTACGCGAGTCGGTTCAACCGGCCAGTTGTTGGTTGGCAAACCGAGTCTATAGATTCGGTCGGTGGTCCACGTGCCTGCGGCAGCGGCGGGGGGGGGGAGGATTACACATAACTACCAAGATAACATATGGCGTGTATTTATTTGTATGTGATATCCATTGGTAATGTAGCCTATGAATTTATATGTACACAATCATCTAAGATGCACGAGAAATAACGTTTTCTGGGATCAAACTTGCCGAGAACTGTTAGACAACCGTTTGATTACATAGACTCGAGCGGTTGTTAACGGTTACGTTTGGTCTCGGCAGTAGCCTGGTGCCCGCCCGGTCTGTTCGTGACAGTTTAACTTAACATAACTAAGATAACATGATGTGTATTTGTATGTGATGTACTTCCCAATCAATAATGTGTGAATTGCCGAACACAATCATCTAAGATGCACCAGAAACAAGCCTTGGTTAATATCTCAAACTTGCAGCGAACCTAGACACCCGTTTGATTATATACTTGAGCGGTTGTTAACGGTTACGTTCGGTCTCGCTCATTAGCCTGGTGCACGGCCGCGGTCTCCTCGAGACAACCTGCCTACGTACCATGTAATAAACATTTAACTAAACATAACTATCGAGATAACATGACGTGTATTTGTCTATGAATTTCTATGTACACAATCATCTAAGATGCACCAGAAATAAAGGTTTCTGGGATCGGTTAATAACTCAAACTTGCCGAGAACCGTTAGACAACCGTTTGATTACACAGACTCGTGCAGTTGTTAACGGTTACATCCGGTCTCGGCAGTAGCCTGGTGCCCGCCCGGTCTGCTCGTGACAGCTTGCAACATTCACTTCTCTAACATTTAACTTAACATAACTAAGATAACATGATGTGTATTTGCATGTGATGCACTTCCCAATCAATAATGTGTGAATTGCCGAACACAATCACCTAAGATGCATCAGAAACAAGCTTGGTTAATAACTCAAACTTGCAGCGAACCTAGACACCCGTTTGATTATAGACTCGAGCGGTTGTTAACCGTTACATTTGGTCTCGGTCAGTAGCCTGGTGCGCGGTCTCTACAACTCTCTTAACAACTCTTTCGGTCCAATGAATCGTGCTGCTGGCTCGATTCTACCACCACTCCAGGCGCTAATGAGGTAAAAAACAGGAGTGAGTCGGTTCATTGACGTATGGCACTCGATTCTCCCGGCTCAGTGACACGAATCGGGTTAATGACCGGCTCTTCGGTCAGTTCGTCATCACTAAAAAACACAAAGTGACAGGAGAACTGGGAAGTACACAGAGACGGAGCAAGACAAGTCTAAACCTTTCTTTTATGTCAATGGTCTAAACGCAAAAATGAAACAAAGTTACCCAACGGCTCAAATAAAAGAAATGAGCGAAAAGACATGTTTTCGGCAGTAGCAGAACCTTCCGTGGCCCAGCAGTGGCATATGCACAGTGAGGAGGAGACTCAGGAGGAGAGGGACAGAGATGAGGAGTGAGGGACAACCTGTGCTAAGCAGAACTCCCCTTAAAACACTTTGCCCCTTGATAAAACTGAGTGGTGGACAAACTGTTGATGATAACACTACAACAATAAAAGAAGTAGGCATGCTTTACTCTATGATTACATTAGTAGCCTAGATAAACGTTGCATATCATGCAAACTTTCTTAACGAGAATTGTAGCTTTTCTATCTGCATTGGCAGACAAAAACTCATGATAGACCTCTTCAAATTATAGCACAGGGCCTCTTGAAATGATAATATATATGTATATATATATATATATATATATATATATATATATATATATATATATATATATATATAGAGAGAGAGAGAGAGAGAGAGAGAGAGAGAGAGAGCTTGTTTTATGATTCATTAGGAGTATACAGTTTTATTGTATTTATAAATGGCATTTTGAAGTATTTATTGTGTCAACTCTCACTGATTCTTGCTTACTCATTACATGGCGTTAGTAGTTTTAAGGAGTAGGAGTTGGTATACATATTCAGGGGAGCACAAGGACGGGTACAGCTTTATCAATCCTAGTTAAACAGTTGTACAGTTTTATTCCCAACTTGTATATAATTATTTGTTCTTATATTCTATCATATTATTATTTCATGTATATTGTATCCTATTTTTTCATTTATATTCTGTATGTGTGCTGTGTGTCTGATATGCTGCTGCAACACTGGTATTTCCCATTTTTTGGGATCAATAAAAATCTATCTCTATCTATCTATCTATCTATCTATCTATCTATCTATCTATCTATCTATCTATCTATCTATCTATCTATCTATCTATGTATATATCTATCTATCTATATATCTATGTATCTATCGATCTATTAGGGATGGGCATGATTAATCGACGATCGATAATTGATCATTAAGAATTTCGTAGATCACATTAATTTGTCATTGAGTAAACTAACTTGAAGCAATGAAATGAATTTGACGATGCCAATGTAAAGTCAATGAGATAATGACGTAGCATCAAGAGCGACAATGGTAGCGAGCAGTACATAAGGCCGATCGTGGCCGATCGTGTCCCGCGTGCCCTGTTTCCTAAAGTCATTTTCTTCTTTTCCTAAACCGAACCGTCCCGTTCTCGCGTGTCACGGATCCGTAAGCCCACCCACGACCTTTTCCTTAACTTAAGGGGGCGTGTTTATTTAACGGAATTCTTCCATGGCACCATCACGGAATTTCTTGCGATTCCGTGAAACTACAACAGATTTTGAGTTAAGGGCCCGTATTCATTTCACGGAATTCTGTGATATCAGGTTGAATTGTCACTGTGTGGCAGCAATTAAACATTTTACCACCCGGGGTTGCCATAGGCTACTCAGTTACCTGCAAGTTTCCGTTTTGATTTCAAAAGTAATCATGAAGAGGTCACGGCGAAGTGTGGCGTGGGACCATTTTGATTTAAAAAATGACTTAGTTCACTGCAAACACTGTGACGCCGTGTATAAGTACAACACAGCCACGACTCAAATGATGTACCACATCCGTGCATCCGACATCCGACCCTGGTTAATGTAGGTGGTGGTGCGTCCTGCTCTCAGTCTCAACCTAGCATCAACTCGGCGTTAGCACGGAGGAGCTGCGATGCACAACGAGCAGAGGAAATTAGCCAAGGAATCTGCAAGTTCATTGAGATGGATATTGGAACCAGCGTGTCACATTCCGTCACAACGTACCATCACCAGACTGTTAGAAACTCACTGCGAAGAACGGAATAAGGTTCCGCGGCCCGGGCTTGCCAAGTTAGCGCCTGTGCATCCCAGCCGGCGGGTGTTTTTGACGGCTGGACTGACGGTCACCAGGTAGCGGTCGTGTCTGACCCCAGATCATGTCAACCTGCTTATTTTTCTCAACAAAAACCAGTAGACTGTTGCAGAAGTTGTACGTGAGTTACTGGTTATTTTATATTAGGCCTTGTGCCTTGGATAGTTTTGAGTTACATTTTGACAAGACCAGTGCTTGAAGTGGGAAAAAAAGGTGCCGGTACTCTCTTGCATTGGCAGATCATCATGACATTTGAGATTTCTATAGTGAAAACCAAAACTTGGAGATATTGCTGGTACAACAACAATTTATTGTCATTTATTAACTATATAAATGTATGGATTCATTTAAACAAGTTTACATAACTTTAGTGCATAAGCTATTAAAAAAAAATCGTGTTTTCATTTTAAACATACATGGCACAGTGAATCCTTATTAACTATCTATGGATGGCCTAAGCGACTAATTTACATATAGGCTCGTATCAATATTGTTTTTATTTTTTCCACAAATAAGCTGATTTATATTTGCTAATATGTTGGAGCCATGTTAAGAAAAAAAAATGCATTCATTCATCAAAACTATTCAACAATAATTTGGTGCTCAAACAGATGCAAAACAGTCACTCTCAGTGAGTGAGTGTGTGTGTGTGTGTGACAGAGACAGGGGGAACAGCTTCAGTCCCCTCTCTGTCTGGGCAGCTAGTGACGGGATGCTGCTACATCATGTTTTGCAGCCCAGTTTGTTATCATTAAAAACGAGCCAGCTGTTCGTGGAGAAAAAATACATCATTTGGTCCTTTGACCAACAGTCAGGCCATCCGTGTGTTTCGTTACTCACGTTACTGTTGTTGTGTAACGTTAAGGTTGGTAGCGGCAGACTACTCGTTAACGCCAGCTGTTCCGCTCACATCAACGCTAACATTAGCTTGAACGTTAGCTTGAAGCTCATGAATCGTACTACCTCCTGATGTTTCTGGTTGGACTTGGACCTCTGTTGACGTGTCTGGCTCTGGCACACGCGTTCTTTTAGTACCTTTCTGAAGCCAGGCGGCCAACATAACGACTTACAAACTCGACACTTATTTTTAGTTTCTAGGTTTTCAGCAGTGAAAAATCTGTTACGGTCAGGCTGACGCTGATAGCTTTTTCAAACTAGCATCCGTGGAGAAGCTAACTTCTGATAGGGTGGGCGGACTGCTTGCCTTTACGTGATTCGTCAAGATCTAAAATGTAAACACGTAGTGCCCTCTGGGTAGTGTAGTTTATGTAACGTTAGGGTCGTCTCTCTGGCACTGATGCTTTCTCTGTCAGTGGTAGAGTACCGGCTGCATGCAAGAAGTAGCGGTACGCAAGAAAAAGTGCAGGTACGCTTAAGAGTAAAATGTAGAAGTGCCCACTTCGAGCACTGGACAAGACCTGTCAGATCTAAGTATGTTTTTGGTTAAGTTATTATTTAACATGACTCTTTTTATCTATTATTTTGGAACAAACGAGGTTCTCTGTTTAAGAAGGCCGGCTCGCAGCATCAGGTTCCACTGCTTCAGAGCACCGCAGTACATATATGTTCAAGTTTCGCCTAACCTCCAGTTTAACTGCTACAAGTTGTTCTTCTGGTAATTAAGATTTCATCGAGGAAAAACACGCTGTATTTTTGTATTTTCATTGCATTTTTAAATTATAAACATTAAATAAATAATGAATTTTAATATAAAAATATTAATGATTAATCAATAGGGGTGTAACGATACACTCAGCTCACGATTCGATATGTATCATGATACTGGGTTCACGGTACGATATGTATCACGATTACAGATTTACTTAACATTAACAGTGTTCAATAACTGTATTGTTATACATACAACTTAAAGAATGTACAATACTTCAATATAAATCAAGATTTAGTTTAACTTTCTGTATGTAAAATCAACAATTGACGAGGTGTCACTGACCAATAAAACTGAATTGTATCATGAAATTAGAATTAGGATAGCCCAAGAGATAACTTCTTTAAGCAGTAAAAGTGCAAAAAAAAAAACACCACACAAGTAGTGTCCTGTTCAAGTAATTTCAACACAAAGAGCTTTTTTTTTTACCCTGACCAGTTCGCAAAATCCAACATTGTCGACGACGGAGAATGGCCTCATGTCTTTTGCGATAAAAACTCTGATGCACCTGGTTATTTCTTGAGCTTTTGCACTTGACTGAGACCACGTTGAAGCAAAACTACGTTCTATAGATATTTGGCCTTCTTTCACTCTCTTTTTCGCACCCGGTTGCAGGAGTTTGTCTTTGTGGTACCGTTTTAAATGACACATCATATTTGTTGTGTTCGATGTTGTGTATAATGTGTGTATATGTGTTTGCTTACAGTGTTTACCAGAGGTGTAGTGGTAAAAAAAGAGGTGGGTAAACTATAAATTCTGGTGGACCACGACGTGGTCACCTTTTAAGGTGGGCCACTGCCTACCGGTGTATGTGTATCCTGATGACATCGCTATAGGCTATCATTTGATGGTACTACCAAGGGTATCACTGGTTGTTTCCTCATCATAGGTCACACAATCACTATTCAATTCATACATTAATCTAAGCTCTTGTTAAAGAGACTCCAGAAGGAATAATAGGGTTGAAATCTATAAAGTTTACTAAATGACAAAACAGAGAGAACAAAAATATTTAAGAGATAGAGAGGGAGGCTTATATCCAGGGCTGCCAATGCAATGCACTTGTACATAATGATTAGGGATTTGGGATTATTTTCATAGTCGATTAATCTGTTGAATATTTTCTCGATTAATCGATTAGTTGTTTGGTCTATAATATGTCAGGAAAATGTGGTTCAGTGTTTCCCAAAAGCCCAGGATGACATCCTCAAATGTCTCGTTTTGTTTCTGCTCCTGTAGAAGCTAGAGGTCTGTATGAAATCAACCTTGTTACTAGAAAAACATGTTTTTAGCCGCAATCTTATGGAGAAAAACTACACTACCCACAGTGCTAAGCTTAACAGCGATGCCTCTGATTGGTTCAACTCGCCGTTTCCATAGAAACGTTTACCGTACCCGCAAAACCGCAAACGGCTATAGCGATAACATTAACTAGCTAGGTGACTAGCAAAGAGAGCTTGTTGTCACAAACTTCCAGTGGTTTAAATGTCAGAGAATGCATATAATTACATCCAGTTATTTATCTGATAATGTATCCTGAATTTTACTTGTAACATGGGCTAATGGGAAAATGTAGAGGTGACTTGTTGAGTCAGTGGCATGAATCTACTGTGAACCAAATTAACCTAAAAAACATGAAGTTTAGTACTGTTTTTCGAGCTCACTCACTTTGGGCTTGTAGCCGAGGCCGTTTGCTGGCATCAGCAGGAGGGCTGCTGTCTTGACGCCGCTTAAAAACTTGCCGGACATCTATTTTTACAATTTATTACATGAGACATGTAGCTAGGCTAGTTTGGGCTAGTGACCATGGATGTATTAAGATAACTGATGAATCTTGATGCAGTCTGCTGCTTCCTGCAGGCTACGCAAGAGATGCTCGATGGCGTTTTAAGCCCCCAACGTTGACTTCAAGGCAGCGCTGCGACCATTGACTTAATTCAAGGCACCTATAACTGTTGCCTAATCCTAGTGCCTTCCAAGCATCGCTGACTGGTAGGCGACGTTGTGGGCTTTAACAAACAAACACCGCAAGAGATTGGTCAACACTGACAGTAAGCAGCGCAATATGAAAGACTTCGTCTTAGGTTTAACAATCTATGAAACTAATAATGAAAAATATGAAACTAAAACGACATAAGCTTAATTTAAAATGGCTTAGGAACTATAGGCTATTTAGAGGTGGATAAACACAATTTAGAGGTGGATAAACTCACTTTGGAGGTGGGTAAACGCTATTTCCGAATTTCGGGAGGTGCGTAAACGGCGTTTACGTGCGTTTAGCCTCCACTACATCCCTGGTGTTTACACACAGTTCGTGTTTTGTCCAGACGAGCCGCACTGACAGTCTTTTGAATTTCCGGTGAAAACAAACCCATGTGACGCATTCGTCCAATCAGCTGCCGGTTGTCATTTCTTGGGCAACAACACAGATTAGCGACGCCTGCTGTTATAGAGATGTATTACGTCTCGTCTCCTCATCTTTTTGATGTGTCCCGAGGCAGTTTTTTGGACCTCGGGGATGCGACTGATCATCTCGACTGGCTTTTCTGCCGATGGTCGGCCATCTGGTATGTGTGTCAGCACATATATGGTGGTAGTACAAAAAAAATAAAAAATAATAATAATATCGCCATACCTCTACAATACATATCGTAAAATTTGTATCTATCTATCTATCTATCTATCTATCTATCTATCTATCTATCTATCTATCTATCTATCTATCTATCTATCTATCTATCTATCTGGAATACACACCATGTAAGCACAATATCAACAGAAATAATGAGGATTCTAAAACTAAATTTTGACTATTTTAAAGGCGCTATTAGTTTTGCCAGCGTGGTCTGTATGAATGTACTTTGGCCTAAAGAGTTCAAAGAAAGACATTCTGTATTCTTCTGAATCTTTAAGCTTTTAGCCTGGCTCTTGTCCATAGCTAAATTGGATACATTGCTAACTGAAACCATCTCTACACACAAGTCTTTATGTGTCAGGAAGGATCGATTTTATCAAACAGGCTACATATTGTCCTCATGTGTAACTGATACAGAAAAAGTGGAAGGCCAATGTGGTTTTAAAAAGCCTTCCCATCCACAAAATACTCTCAAATGCAACAGGTGCACGAGTCACAAAGCATGCTTTTTGACCTCTTGTGTGCCTGGAAAATGATCTTGAATCCCAAACAACAGTATGGTAGTAACTTATTAATCTTTCTACTTGCTTACTCTGCAACAAGTAGGCCTAGCAAGTTAATAGGAATGTGTTTATGGGGTTACCCGAGGTCTTGTGTCCATATAACCCCAGCAAAAAGAACAACTTGCATGTTCAGTTTCTCTACTGAAGCCTTACATGTATATATAGCCAATAATGGAGGCTATGATACGTGAGGATGTGTTTCAATTGGATGATGAGTGGGTGGCTGAGAGGCAGCAAAGGGAGAGAAATGCACTGTAATTACATAAGCTTTTCCCCCCAGTGAGAGCCAAGATCATAGTGATCTGAAATGCTTCATGCACCCAACCGCTTATTAGTCACTTTGAAACCGTCTGACCGTCTTTTAATTGTCCAACAGAACTGAGGTCAAAGCGTTGTTGTGATCCTTTCATTTATTTCTCCCTGCTACGTTTGCTGAAGTGTAACATGTTTTCCTCTGTCACACGATACCACCGACATAGTTTTGGTGCTGCCAAATATGTAGAGCCATATGATGGATGATCTTTTGTCTTGCTGTAAAACATCATTCTCATCATGGTGATAGATCCCCTTTGGGATAGGGTTGTAATAAAGAGCTCTGAGGTCTTTAAATGGAGACGTGAAATGTCTTCTTTGAGCTCATAATGTTTATGACGCAAGACAACGTTGGACAATATGACTGCCTTGACCCTTGACTCACGCAGCGTCTCGGCAACAGCATAATGACACAGAGCTCCTGCTGACATACATTAGGTGTGGCTTTTCAGTCCAAGATTACTGTGGTTTTGCACAATGTGTTTACAGGATTATATCAGCTTTACGCACGAGACAAGAGGCTACTAGGCAAGTGGCAGAGAAACATGTTGCACTTTAAAACACAGATATTTGTCATGTTAAATTGAGAAAACTGGTGATGAAAGTGGGATTATTTTGTTTTGGATGCCACTACAGGATGACAATGTGCTTCTTACAGCTAAGACTGAGCATTATTTATTATTTATTAAAGCCTCTTACTTGTTTAACCGTCAAATTTGACCCCTTTTAAAAATGTCTACATCAGAAATATGTGTTTCTTTTTAACCAAATTACCACAAAAAAGGATGGATTCCATACAATGCTCTTTGCAAATATAATTGATCACTTTCATTGAATTCCGGGTGAAAATTGAAATGGTTTCAAATCAGTATCCTGACTAAACTCATCCACTCAACATCCGTTCCTCTGATCTTATCTATTAGTCAAAATAATTCATAATTTCTGGGTTTTTTTAACTCAATAATAATTGCATATCAATGGGTGGTGATGGTGCAGTGGCTATGGCGCAGTTGATATGACACATGCCTTTGATGTGGGAGACTAGAGTTCGATTCCCACTGTGAGATATCAACCAATGTGTCCCTGAGCAAGGCATTTAACCTCTAGTTGCTTCAGATGCGGCAATCTCTGACATATAGAGCAATTGTAAGTTGCTTTGGATAAAAGCGTCAGATAAATGACAAGCAATGTTATGTAAATCAGGTTTATTGACCATGAATTTCAAAAAGTAGTGTAGAACTAGTGATAGTAAGTTGGTGTTAGTAAAAACAAAACAAAAAGTCGGAAAAAGGGGCGAAAATGTCAAGTGTCGAAAAAAGGTTTTTGACCTGAGGACAACACAAGGTTTAAAAGCCATTAGTGAACACTGATTAGAGTTTGTTGTGAAATTAGTAGCTTACATTTTAAATAAAGTGTTTTTGTAGAATTGAAAAATATTGTGTGACTTGATCGTTAAATTACACTGTGTATGGAAAACAAATGAATTAGTCAATATGTTTTGCTCGTCCAGTGTTATTAAACCATTGTATGGTTAGAAGCAATGTAACAAGAAAGAACCATCAAAACTCACTATATTGAAACTCATGTCTTTCATTTTAATAGGTTGTCACAGACCAATGACATAGTATTTACTTCAGCCCATTGGCCACTTAGGCAGAAAAAATACTTCATCATTTCCAGTAGAAAAGTCTTGAAATTGAAGAGACAAAGAAATATGCATTGCTTTGTAAAAAACACTTTATTGCAATTAAGACAGAATTCATTATTGCAGTGAGACATTTCACAATGCCAGCACGTACTGTATCGATCAACATATTGAAAATGTGCTTACAGTACAATAGGTCAGTGTGTTTGTACAAGGCACATATAGGTTTTGTTGCGTTGGTGATGACACATTTCAAAGTTCAGCTAATACTGGAACCATGACAAACCACCATACATCTTGATGGTCAAACGTACATATTAACTTATTGTCAAGTCTCTGCTATACTGTACATATTAGCCCATTATCTATAAATACCAAAATGGCAAACCCAACCAACAGTGCTTGTTACCTATTATCTATTTAGAGAGATGTGCTTGCAAAACATTCACTGCTTGATAGCAGTAGTGGAAGACTTTTTTTAATTTAGTAAACTAGTACTAGTGGAAGTACCAACCCCACAATGTAAAAAACGTAGATCAATCTTGCATTCAATAGGAAAAAAGGGAAAAATACAGATTGTGATCCAGAATGTATCAATCAATAGTCAAAGTACTCATTAGGCAGCTGGATTGCCCTTGTCAGTGTTATAGTAAATATTATGTTATTGGATTATTATTACTAATGTATTGACACGTAAGTGAAATTTTAATGTTGTATCTGGTTGAGATGGGGCTTATTTGTATGCACTTTAATCTATTTCAAAGTATTGTAATATTGAAAGGTACTAGTAAGCTAACTAAAGCTGTAAGATGAATTTAGTAGAGTAAAAAAGGACAATATTTCCTTCCGAAATGTAGTAAAGTAAAAGCAGAAGTGGCAAAAAATGTAAATCCTTAAATAAAGTACCTCAAAATTCTACTTAAGTGCAGTACTAGCATAAATGTGCAAAGTTATGTTCTTATATTATACCATATGGCTTATTGCTATTTACTTTAGATGTGGCTACATGTGACTATGTAAGACATTTCTAATAACTTTCACCTTATGAATAGCCTTTCCTTTGATTTCTTGTGATAAAAAAGAGAATTGAACAGTGTTTCTAGAATTGGCTGCTTAGAAGGATTATACATTGTTGATAGTAGGATTTATGTGATGTGTGTGAGTGTAAGGGGTCTTTCTTTAAAGTGTAACTTAATTTTGATACAACGTAAATGAAAAAAGGGTTTTAATTGCATTCTTCAACCACTCTTTTTCATTCCCAATCATATTCACCACCACTTTCTTTCACAAGCAAGACTCAGGTGTCAAAGAAAACAAGCCTTGAGGGCGTTGTATTCTAAACAGCAATCGGACGCATGTGGTCCACCGTGTGGTCATGTGCTGTCGCTCTGACCAGAGGTCTTTGTCTGGCACCTGTGGATAGGGAGGGCAGGGTGAGCGTGGATCATCTTCTACGGCAGTACCAGGCTCACACCCCAGTGACGTTGGCCCAGGCGGGGAAGGAGTCCAGGTCAAACATGGCCTTGCCCCAGCTGTTGATGGCCAGTGTAATACACAGGATGCCAATGATGTTCATGACTATTCCTGTCCTGGCCTGATGGAGAAGAAGAGTATGTAGTGATATTAAAGCAATAGTTGGACATGTTGGCATTTTTGTTAGCTTTCTTGCTGAGAATTAGATGAAAAGATTGATACCACTCTCATGTCTTTCCGTTATAACTGAAGCTACATCCAGCAGCTGGTTAGCATAGTTTAGCATAAAGACTGGAAGCAGGGGGAAACAGCTGGCTTTGTGTAAAGGTGACAGAATCCACCTACCAGCACCTCTAAACCTCACTAACACGCTATAACTCATCAATTATCTGTATCAAAATTCAGGGGCTTATGTGCTAGACTATTTCTTATTCTTACAAGTGAAGTAAATTAAAAGGAACACGCCGACTTATTGGGACATTAGCTTATTCACCGTAACCCTGACAGTTAGACAAGTCGATACATAACCTTCTCATCTCCGTGCGTGTCGTAACTCTGTCTGACGGCTCCACCGTTAGCTTAGCCTAACACAGATCCTGGAGGTAACCGGCTCCAACTAGCCTACTGCTCCGAATAAGTGACAAAATAGCGTGTACAAATAACAACGTCACTTGAGACACAGCCATCTTCTAACTGTATATAAACTGGGAACTATATTCTCAGAAAGGGAAGGAGTGCTACTTGGGCGGAGTGATACGCTGCAGCTCTGAGCAGAGCTGCAGCGTATCACTCATTTCGGTCTTTTGTCACGCACTCCCGCCACACATTGTATTTCTCACGCAGAAAAACAATTTATAATATATTTAATATGCCGCAGCGCCCAAAATTTCTCTGGCCGCGCCGCTCTCACCATGGAACCGGCAGGAATCAAGAGTCTCCCCTGGAGGTCTTAGTCGAGCCTGCCACTTATCAGCCAATCAAAAAAAAGAAAGGGGCTACACCAGACGCGGCGTTAGCTGATTTTGTCAGGGCTTCAGCTGCAATGTTTTGAGTGTAGCCCTGAATGTATTTTTGAAAAGTTGACTGACAAATATGAAACGAGGCTTAGTGTCCACTCTCGCTGTAAAAAGCTGCAGCTTCAGGTTTATCGATGCGCTCTGCTGTGGAGATGCTGCGGCAGATGTGTCAGATTTGAGCTCCGTTAACTCTGCCGTATAGTTTCTGTTTTCCACCTCCGACGTAGAACAGCGTTCAGCTACTTCACTAAACGTAGTCTCATTCAGAGACCAGAGACCCAGGGGACCTGGTCTGTCAGAAGGTCTCAGATCTACCGTATCAGCAGAGCAATCACGTAATGCATAGCAGACTATTGTGCAGGTGGATTATTTTCTGAAATATTGTGACTGTATTCTTGTAATATCCTATTATCACTTTATTTTTCACAAAATATCACGACTCCTCCAAATCTCAGAGAGAATGGGATGAGTTATATCAGAAAAAGGTACTAATAGGTGCATAGAAATTCACCACAATGCAGGAAATGAAGTGTTTAATGCTCAACATTTTTCTGGGGGTGGACCCCCAGAACCCCCCATCATAAGTCACCAAACAAATCTGGAACCAGAACCCTGTCCTTTGGGTTGCCAGGCCAGTTATGATTAGACCAAATGTTGGTGCCATCTAACATCTACAAACTGGAAGCTATAATGAACATACACTGGCTATTAACAAGCTGGGCGAGGGGGGATGTCACTCTTGCCTGTCGTCAAAACTTGAGAGCCCTGTTTAAGCTAATCCGCTGCAGATTCATATTTACCATAACAAAATAAAGGTGTGTTTGGATATAAAGCAAAGTGATTGCATAAAGTCAAAAGAGGCTCGATTAGACATCACAAACGGATGAGACGTGTCCTCGCAAGTTGACATTGTTTCAGCTTGAACAAGAAATTGTCTTATCCTGGGGCTTATGAATCTGCTTTACAGACACATACTGATGAGCCGAAAAAGGACGGAGACCAGATAGAAATAACCAAAAAAAAGTAGAGTCCCTGGTGAGTTCATCAATCAGTCAGAGCATAAGCTGCGACACAAACACAGGCACACTCTCATAAACATAGTTGGTGCCTCTGTTTTAAGCGTTATGTAACGTAACGTAGACAGCCAGTACATTGGCTGTTTGGGGCACAGCAACATAGAATGCTCAAATTTTCACATCTTGAGAAGTTCATCTGAGCTGACTCTTGGCAAGAAAGCAAATAAGCAGATTTCCCAAACTAGTTGTTCTTTTAACCGTTTCAGATCACAATTGCAAGTCACTATGAACACAGAAGCTCAGCTATCCTTACAGTGTAAAAGTGGCCCTAAACAGTCCCTCCAGAAAAACGGCCAGCCAAAGTCCGCATTTTTTCAAATACGGCGCACTTTTGCCACATAAATTGCCGATTTCCGCTCAAAATATGCGGGGCTTGCATGATTTCATAATCCACGCATTTTCGATGCAAAAAAAGTCACATATATCTTAGCAGAAAGTTGAAAACTTTTCTGTTTACTTCACACAAGAGCAGCCATTTTCCCCTGTTGCCATGGGAACGTTATGAAGTGATGTAATTACGCCTAGTGAGAACACGGTGTCGGAGGAATCACTTTTTTTTCTCTTTTTCATCAAACTGCAGTTTTTGCAAGTTCCCGCAATTTCATCGCATAAAATTGCATTAATATCCCGCATATTCCATCACATTTTTTAAGAAAACCTGCTGCATAATCAAGGATTTTTGCCCACAACAATCACAAAACAACTCTGCGTTTTTTCTGGAAGGACTGCCTAAAGTGACAACTTTGCATGTTCAACATGTAATTTACTGAACCAACACAACCAACCACTGCCATACTCACCATGTCAGCAACCTTGAGGTATCCATATGAGAAGACTATAGCGTTTGGAGGTGTAGCAACAGGCAGCATGAAGGCAAAAGAGGCACTCAGAGTACAAGGCACCATGACGTACAGTGGATTGATTCCAATGGACTGAGACTGCAATAATCACACAGAAAGCTCCAACAGTCAGAGACACAAAATCCACCAATCCTCCATCTGAACCGTAATCACTGACTCATAAGTCAGAGTGAAAAGTGTGCAATTCTGTGCGGAGTGAGAACTCTCATTAGGTGGGTGTAATTAAGATGTAATTCCTGCAAGCACTGGGCTGAGTCATGATATCTGAAATGAAAAGCGCTCTACATATGTAGCGATAATGACTACTGAGATGCAGAAAACTTTACTCAGTGGAATTTGCGTCTGAATTACATATCCTGCAGCACAGTAGCTTACAAGTGCACAGTAATTTCTGGTTCTCAAAATAAACAAGGGGTGAAAAAACTTAGTTTATAGTTAGTCTTCTTTAAACTATAGGCTGCATATCAGGTCACCACGATGACAGTGTTTTGTCTTGTCTGATGGTTTGTGTTTAAATTAAATAAGAAAGATTCTCTTGACAGGATGACATAAAGTGACATACCACAAGCCATTGTGGTTTCATCTCCTCACTTTCAGCTGCATATGACTGTTCAGATGCTCTTTTCTTTCTCTCTTCTTCTTATCTCTATTTTCACACGAGTGTTGGACACCCCTGTGCACCCACTTGGCTTCATGCTCAATAAATATCTAACTGAATACCCCTGCTTGGCACTGTCTTTCGCAACCCAGCCTTGGCGTTCTCTGGAGTGCTCGACTAGCGGGCACAGTGATGCCATTCTTCAGCAGCAGCGGGGTGGGCAGCATTACAAGGCGCTGGGCTGAATTGGTGTGTTTGGCAGGTTATAAATGGTAGGAGGGGCCCGGGGAAGGGGACCAAACACATTCAGCCTGAATGACCAACTCGATGGGTAACCAAACAGGGGAAAATAGGCCGGCTCCCACTGGGAGTAGTTTCAATGCTGGACTCCAATTGGGGAAATCAGTTCAAAAGAAATTACACTATGTAGCACTTCACCTTACTGAACCACAGCTGCCAAACATAACGATCTGTCTACTGCATTCTAAGATCCTGCCTCTACTTCTGCTTTGTTCACACATTATACTTTCTCTGTCTCTCGCCGAGAACTTACCATTGAGGCTAAGACAGGTAGGAAGAGCGTCGCAGTGGCCACATTACTGGTGCACTCTGTGAAGGTAGCAATCAGCAGGCATAAGATGATAGCAATTGCCCAGGGAGGGATGTTTTGCAGGGGAGTCATTTGATCTCCCATCCACTTTGAGAGTCCTGATTCCTAAAGAGAGATAGATATATATGGCATAAACATATACAGGGTTAGATTCTTTTCTGGAAATGAAAACAGTATTTATCAGCTGAGTCAACGTTTGCTCATTTACTGTGAGTATACTCTAATTCAGCTTTGTGCATCATAAATGACAGCATCCTCTGAAATCTTACTCAGGTGTATTTGCAGCATATATATGCAAAATAAATACAACAAAAGCAACACATCGAGGGGAACGTTTGATCTAGCAACAGTAGGAAATGTTCGGTTTGCCAAGCTGTAACTAAATGATATGGCATTAGGAAAATAAGCTGCAAACAATGAGGCTGATTTTGATAAAAAACGTAACGCTGGATTACATGCTGTGGGACTTATTCAAGGAAGCATGTTCTAACTTGGATGAACTTGTTGAGACTGTTTCTGCTTATATAAGTTTCTGTGAAAACGAAATAATTCCCAAAAAGGCCATTTCTATTTTTCCAAATAACAAACCATGGGTGACCAAATCCGTTAAAAGTATCATTAACCAGAGAAATATTAGTTTTAGGCAGGGGGATACCATAGTCTATAATGACCTGCAAAAGCAAGTAATGAAGGAGCTCAAATTAGCTAAACTTAAATATAAGGACAAAGTTGAATCCCTGTTGAGTAATGGAAAGTCACGCCCTGCATGGGACGGTGTGAAGTCGATGATGGGCTTACAATCCAATCATAAAAAAAAATTCTCCCTTGATGGCAAGACAGACTCTGAGCTTGCAGATGAATTTAATATTTTTTACAATGACTTTAATATTTACGACTTCAACAAGGAATTGTCCACGTACAGGGAACCATGGGCAGAACAAAATGTGGCTATCCCTATTGATAAGGACAGCGTTCACAAAATTCTTAGGGGGGTGAAGGAAAGAAAGAGCCCAGGTCCAGACAATATTGGTGGCCGCCTCCTCAAAAGCTGTGCAGATCCACTGTCTGACATACTCGCCTTTATATTCAATAAGTCACTTCAATCATACTGGGTACCCCACCTATGGAAAGAGTCAGTGATTGTGCCGGTGCCTAAGACCAAAGGACCTAAATCACTTAATGATTTTAGACCAGTGGCCCTCACGTCTGTTATTATGAAAGCTTTTGAGAAAATTATCAAACAGGAAATTTTAGGAATAACACAGCCACAACTCGACCCCCTACAATTTGCCAACAGGGCAGCCTGCTCAACACAGTTTTTAACCACTTGGAAGGAGTAAACGAACTGGTACAATTACTATTTATTGATTTCTCATTAGCTTTTAACTGTATTCAACCCCACATTTTAGCAGAAAGACTTTTGAAGACACACAACATCAACCCAGGGATAATAGCCTGGTTAGTTGACTTTTTAACCTCCAGATCCCAAAGGGTCAAAGTTAATGGTGTTGTATCAGGCAATCTCTTATCTTCTACTGGCTCCCCCCAAGGATGTGTCTCCCTTCTCCTCTTTGTTTTATACACAAATGAATGTCATTCACAATATGATGGAAGACAGGTTTTTAAATTTGCAGACGACTCTGTCATTGTGTCTCTGCTTAGTGAAAGTGTGATTGACCATGGACCAGTAGTGAAGGATTTTAATGACTGGTGTAAGCGCTCCTTTTTTAACTTAAATGTCTCCAAGACTAAAGAATTAATTATTGATTTTAGGAAACAGTGCCCCCCTCTTCCCCCCACTATCACTGATGGTCAACCTGTTGAGACAGTACAAGAATATAAGTACCTTGGCACAATAATTGATAGCAAGCTATGTTTTGAACCACACACTGATGCTGTTTGTGCCAAAGCCCATCAGCGTATGTACTTTTATCAGAAACTGAGGAATTTTAACATCGACCCCACTTTTATGAGAATGTTTTATTCTTGTTTTATTGAGTCTGTCTTAACCTTCTGTTTTGTCTGCTGGTTTGGTTCTCTGTCCATAAAAAACGGCTAGAGTATTGTCAGAACATTTAGCAAGATTGCAGACATCAACTTCCCCACTCTCTCCCACATCTACTCCAAGAGAGCAGCAAAGAAGGCCCAATCCATCGCAGCTGACCCAAGCCACCCCTTGTCCTGCCAGTTTAGGCTACTTCCCTCAGGCCGTAGGTACTCCATGCCCAGATGCAGGTCCAATAGATTCAGGAACTCTTTTATCCCAACTGCCATTTCCATTTCAAACAATTTGCCAGAACTGTTTTAAATGTATGTATTTGATTTTATTTACTATGGTATTTTTAGATACTGTGTATTTCATGTTTTGCTGTATTGTTGTGTCTTGTTTTTATGCCTGTCTGCTGGGGACAATAAAGTTACCCTGACCTTGACCTTGCTGTTTCTTGTGAGTCCCTTGTACATAGGAAAGCAATTTGAATCCAGTGTGTGAATGGCAGACTCCACCACCAACAATAAAAAATGCTATACAGAGAGGTAATTAAAGAATGGAAATACATGGAATGAAAACAAATCGTGAAATTAAATAATATAAAAAGAGTTTCATTTTATGAACTTTAAACACGGCCAACAATGAAGCCACCACCACACTTCCCACTCCCGAGATTTATTAGTTGCCATATAAGCTTTTGGCCCGATTTCTCATTAACATCTTAACTGTCACTGCCACTTACTTCACTGCCCTTGGCCAGAGCAAAACCTCCGCCAAGAAGAAGCACAATGCCCCATGGTAACTTCTTTTGGGCAACTTTCCAGGTGAGCAGAGGTGAAGTTGGGCCAGCAATCTGATGGGGTGCTACACATCCAATACATTTAATGTAAGTATTGCATCATTGTGTCTCCAGCTCTCAAAACTTGGATATAACTGTATGACATGTAATTTATATTCTTCCAGAATTCTGCCAGCTCACCAGTGTCATAACTTTGAGTCCTCCGGGAGCAGAATTGTGGGGGTTTAGAGGGCAGAACAAAGAGAAGGATGGCTATGAAGATTGCCACTGTGGCATCTGTCACATACCTGAGAAGTGGAGTGATGAGAGAATGAACAAACTTAGACATATGAAAGTGCCCTCAAAGCAAATAATTCATACTCGTAAACTAGATTAATGTATGAGTGAAGATAAAGTGTATTATTTTATACAAACTCTGCTTCGGAGTTGAAGATATCTGTCGCCCAGCCGCCAACAAAGCCTGGGTCCCTTGTGAACCACATCACCACCAGCAGAATGAAGAGACCTAGGACACTTATCTCTCCGAAGGACATGGACCCCAGCCGGCGATGCTCCTCACGGATCACATTGTAGGCAGCAATCTCCTTCTCTGTCTTCACAGCACCACAGCCCCACGTCTTCTTAAAGCTAGAGGGGGAAAAAAACCTTTGTGTCACCTTTACACTTAATCACACTCCTGATGGGGTAAAGGTTTCTTGATGTGGATTCAAGTCTCTGTCACTGTAATTAAGCTTTATCCATCACCAAACTCACTTGAATCCCATGAAGACAAACTGCAGCCAAAGCCAGGCAAGTGTGAGCATGAGGATCATGTTAGGGAAGGCAAAGCCGAACCAGGAGGCAAAGTTAATCACATCTCCGTTTTGAGGGAAGAGTCTAAGGGGAAACAACAAAAGAGAATATAAATTTGCATTGAACAAGATTGAAAGTAATAGAGAATGACTAAAGAAAGCTTTGAGAAAACACTCACTGGTTCATTTGGCCCTTGAGTACCAGATTGGGACCGGTTCCTGTCAGCGTGGCGGTGCCTCCTATGCTGGCAGCGTAACAAACACATAGGGTCATCCCTTTACACATCCTCCGCTTTTCTGCTGCATCCTTATGCATGGCAGCCTCCACTGTGGCATCCAAGAAAGTCACCACCAGTGGGCCTTCAAACAAAGAGCAAGGAATGAAAGAGCTACTAGCAACATAGTTTTTATTGGCAGAAGAAAAAGTCTGATATTGTACATTTTTAACACTGTTTTTTGAAAATGGCTTACCTTGTCCTTCACTCTTTTTCTCTGTCTGTTTGCTGTCAGGCTCTGATGTCTGGAGCTGCTCCTCTGAGCTGAGGATCTGAGGTATCCCTGCCTCACTGTCGTTGAGCTGCTGCAGCACTGCTTGGACAATAGGCACCATCATGGCTGTGGTAGCCGTGTTACTGATCCACATGGACAAGAAGGCTGTCACACCCATGAAACCCAACATCAAACTGCCAGGTAGATTAAAAAAACACATAACAGCTTTTAGTGGAATTGGATTGGGGGCCCAAAATGTTTTACAACCAGCCACAACTCGACCCCCTACAATTTGCCAACAGGGCAGGAAGGGGGATCAAGGACGCTATGGGCAGCCTGCTCAACACAGTTTTTAACCACCTGGAAGGGGCATAGCAATTGGTAGGATTACTATTTATTGATTTCTCATCAGCTTTTAACTGTATTCAACCCCACATTTTAGCAGAAAGAATTTTGAAGACACACAACATCAACCCAGGGATAATAGCCTGGTTAGTTGACTTTTTAACCTCCAGATCCCAAAGGGTCAAAGTTAATGGTGTTTGATCTGGCAATCTTTTATCTTCTCCTCTTTGTTTTATACACAAATGAATGCCATTCACAATATGATGGAAGACAGGTTTTTAAATTTGCAGACGACTCTGTTATTGTGTCTCTTCTTAAAGGTACAATATGTAACATTTCTTCATTAAAATGTCTAAAAATGACTATACCTGTTATATATTTTGTTGAGTTGTGTACTTACACTATCCTAAATGTTTCCAACAATGTTCAAACCCAGAGAAATCTGTTAATGTTTAATGACACGGTCTGTTTCATTTAGTCGCCTGTCAGTGGGGACATATAACCTTTGACCCCTCTGGTTCCTCTAACTCCCATCAAAACACGGTGCTCAGATGATAGGTTCGAGAGTAATCGTAAATCATACAATCTCACAGAAAGAATAACACTCAGTAACTGTTATACAGCTTGCTTTCTGTGGCAAGCCTAGTGGTAGAATTTATATTATATATAACATATTGTACATTTAATGAAAGTGTGATTGACCATGGACCAGTAGTGAAGGATTTTAATGACTGGTGTAAGCGCTCCTTTTTAAACATAAATGTCTCCAAGACTAAAGCATTAATTATTGATTTCAGGAAACAGTGCCCTGCTATTCCCCCCACTATCATTGATGTCTTGGCACAATAATTGATAGCAAGCTATGTTTTGAACCACACACTGATGCTGTTTGTGCCAAAGCCCATCAGCGTATGTACTTTTATCAGAAACTGAGGAATTTTAACACTGACCCCACTTTTATGGGAATGTTTTATTCCTGTTTTATTGCATCTGTTGTAACCTTCTGTTTCATCTGCTGGTTTGGTTCTCTGTCCAAAAAAAAACAAGAAACAACTAGAGAGTATTGTTAGGACATGTAGCAAGATTGCAGACATCAACTTCCCCATTTTAAACAATTTGCCAGAACTGTGTTAAATGTATTTATTTACTATTGTGTTTTGTGTCTGTTTGTCTGCTGGCTGTAAAAACAATTGCCCCTCGGGGACAATAAAGTTACCTTGAACCTTGAACAATCATCAATAAAGAGAGAGGAAAAAATAATTTTATGATGGCAATAGACAACTTCACATAGTTTCCTTATCTATATCAGGTTGTTTGATATCTAAATAGATATACTTTGGAAATGTAGGTCTGAAAGATGAGAAGCTAAACAGATAATCTGCTGTGGGAGCGTGCATCTGAGCCACTCACAGCGCTGGACGCACACCAACAAAGAGCAGCACTCTCAAGGCGATGCGTTTGTGCAGATTCCAGTGCTCCACGGCTACTGCAACCATCAGTCCCCCCACAAACAACAGGTTTGTGTCCTTCAGGTACTGCATACACACCTGGGTCACACAGAGTAAGATGTGTGAACAGACATTCATCCCTGCTGAGCAAATTCCACACACTGCTGCAGTTATTTTACTTACATCTTTGGATGTCATGATGCCAAACGCGGGAAAAAGGAGGGTTGGGAGCAGAGCTGTTACAGCCAGTGGTAGCACCTCTGTGCACCAGTAAACCGCCATCAGGGCTATCACATAGGCACATTCTGCCTCCTGCATGTAAACAAAAAAAGTTTAAAACATACAACAAATGTGCACACACACACACACACGCACACACACACACATGCACGGACACACACACACACACACACACACGCACGCACATACACACACACACACACACACACACACACACACACACACACACACACTTAAGATAAAAACTACTGTTTCTGTGATCAGTGAGTATTAAATAATTCAAAATTGGACATTAAGATGGTTCAAAGGGTAAAGATAAATGTGTGTGCTTGTTCTATTGTTTTTTGGTCACTAGTGTGTACATTTATTTACAAACCATTCGTTTTTAATTGCTTTTTAATGTTTTATGTAAAGCACTGAATTGCCCTGTTGCTGAAATGTGCTATATAAATAAAATTGTCTTGCCTTGCCTTACATCATACTGCATTCAGATTGATAAAAAAAATATTGTCTTCAGTGTTTGCAGCCAAATATTCCTAACCTTCGTCTTCTATCAGTTTGCATCCTCTGCCACCCTCCTCTGCTCTTTGAAGTCTATGTCTATCATAACATGCGTGCAGTCTTTATGCATGCCTCCATGTCACATGTAGCGGTACACAGACTGAGCCCTTTGACTTCGTGTTCCCACGCTGGACAGGACCCTTCATGTTAACAAAAAGGAGTTAACATAACAAGGCTTCAGAGCGCTCCAGCCTCAGGCAACACTAGACATGCAATTTGCTCAAAGCGCGCTGTTCACTTGTGAGCCTTATCAACAGGTGCAAGAGAAAATGAGTGCAAATCATAATCATTCATTGAAACGGCATTTTTACGCAACAGTAGCGTTTTTCCGCGCTGAATGTAGGCAGTTCATTAGCCTAATGTATTAAAACTGCATGCACACGAAGTGAAATGTCTCCCTAATTAAACTAACTTTAACAAAATATTTAAAGTGTAGGCTTAATGCTATTTTTTCATCTAAAATAATCTTAATTTAATTAAAACCAGTGACTTACCGATGTCCCGATCACTAAAGGCAGTGGAAGAAGAAGAAATGGAGCTGAGAAGAGGATAAGCTCATTCTTAACAGAGCGAAGATATTTGAAGAATGCCATCGTGAAGGAAAACAGAGAAAAGGAGGCTTTCGCACTATGATTCGCGCTATTGAGGCGCAGAGGAGAGGAGGAGGGGGAATCCTACAGCATATAAAGGAGGGGGGAGAGAGAGAGAGAGAGAGAGAGAGAGAGAGAGAGAGAAATCACAATGAAGAGACAGAGAGAGAGTGACAGAGTGACAGAGAGAGAGAGAGAGAGAGAGAGAGAGAGAGAGAGAGAGAGAGATGTGCTTGGATGCTCACACCCAAAACAAAAGAGCTGACTGATTTTTCTCAGAATCAACACAAATAATCACAAACGTTTATGGATACTGGCTGAACTTCTGTAGTAAACGTTAAGAAAAAAAAGTTGAGGAACTTGAGGTTCCTGCATATTGACAGGTGCTTTTATCTGGAGTCATTACTTCATTAACTTGGTTCTAACTTATTTAGTGTAGTGAAGAGGATTCTGTCAGTCATGACTGTTAAGAACTTGTCTAAGGCGTTGAGTATGTTTATTCATGTTTGAAGGAAGATAAGTTGAATACTTGTAGCTTTTGCATCATGCACAGGTGGTGGGTGATGCACTGTGATGTGAAGTAACATGTAATCTGAAAAGAACAAGATATGCATTGCAGATCACCATGTCTCACAGTGTTTTCCAGAAGCACTAATGCAATAGAGTTCAACTTAAAGGTGACTCATATGGCTACACAGGGGCGGTTATTTGAGTCATTACTTCTCCACCATTTTAGTTGACGAATAGGCCAGTGAATTGAAGTTATCTTCATCATAGGTACTGCTGTTCTACCAGACAAATATAAATAAAGGAAATAAAGGGCCATAACCTGGATTTTATAAATACTGAGGTCATGAGTCCAGCTTCCCTCAGTGAGACCCCACACACCTGAGACATTTTTAGCCATCAAAAAAGCTTGTGATGATGGTTTAAATGCTGTTTCGTACACTGCAAGGATATAATGGCGTTTTTCCATTACATGGTACCTGCTCGACTCTACTCTGCTCAGCTCGACTCGGCCGCGGTGCCCCATCCTCCATTTTCCATTGCAGATTTAGTACCGCCTCATAGCGCAGGAAACTGCCGTGACCTAACGTGACACACACACAGAACGTCGAAGGTGTGTTGTTTTTGACTCTCGGCATGTGGCTGTTGCCACAGCCAGAAGAAAAAAAATTTTTCAAAGGAAGCTGGAGGCTGCAAAAAAACACAGCTGGCTAAACTATTAAAAATGGCGGGTTTGTTCAGGACACCCCTGTCTGTCGCTAGCAATGATGACGCAGTGATTAGTGACGATTCTCTCCGACCAATCAGTAGTCTGCAGGTTTTCACGTCACCTTTTGGTATCGCCTCAGCTCGCTTGGAACCTCCACGGAGGTGATGCTAAATAACGTACCTGTCGGCAGGTACCACGGACGCGTGCAATTGTAAAGATGAAGAGTAGCAGTTGATCCAGTCGGTCCAATGACCATTTATTGTTATTGATGTAGAGAGAATGTTACAAAAAACTTGAGGTAAAAAACAAACAAACAATTAAACTAGGGCTGTCGAAATAACGCGTTAATTTCGATTAATTAATCTGAGAAAAATTAGTGCGTTAAAAAAAATAATCGCAATTAATTCATTCTGTATTGACCTTCCACCCGGAGCCAATCTGAGACCATGGATGTAGCCTATTAAGAGAACAGCAGGTAACGTTAGCCTTCTGCTAGCTAGTAGCTGGATTAAACACGATTAAAAAGCTGACGGCTAACGCTAAAGTTTGACTGTTTCAGTTGTTGTCGGAACACAGACGAGAGACGGTGCGTTCAATGAAGCTGGTAATCTACAGCCTCGCGGTGCATTCGTAGTTGTTGTAAAATACCCTGTTGAATTTATTTCCTCAGCATATTAGGTCATATTGTTGATTGTTGTATATTTTATATATATATATACATATATATATATATATGAACAGTGAAAATAATAATAAAAATAGTTTTCTTTTAACTTTAATGTCACTAATGATGATTATTCATTTGAATTGAAATATTTAAAATACTTTCACAGCAAAAATTATGTATGCAATTAATTTAGATTCATTAATCACAGAGTCTGTAATTTATTCGATAACATTTTTTAATCGATTGACAGCCCTAAATTAAACTAAAGCAGTCTCTTATATGGTAGCAAACGGCTTGTCACATCATGGCACCACACTGCACACCACCACACGGTCAAAAGACTTTCCCTCTCAGGCCACGCCCACTGCTGTAGCTTCCAAGGGGGCAAGCTTCTCTCCACAGCGTGAAGCTCCTATGGCGCCATTTTAATGCTACCAGACTCCTCACCGGTGTTAGCATCCCATTGACTGCCATTCATTTTGGCGTCACTTTGACAGCAAATACCTTTACATCTGAAGCGTTTAAAGACTTTATTTGTCCGTTGTTTATTTCTAAAGAAACACGACAATGTATAAAAGGCTCCGTTACCTTGTACCTCACGTTATGGCTCCGTAGCAGACGTTTTTATAAAAATAGGCTAACGGTTGTGTCATAACCACGCGACTCACTGTCGCATAGTAGATGAATTACCGTACAGTACAGGAGAAGCTCGCAGGCAGTTTGGACTTACATCAGCTGTTTAGTTACTAATGCTAACTAGCATTTTAGTTATCAATAATTAGCCTGTGCCTATGTTATCTCCTTACATATACCTACGCTCTCCGTCTCTGATAGATTGGGAATGATTGAGATTTCTCTTGGCACAGCTACCAGAAGACTTACAACGTTCAGACACGTTGCTCACGTCACATCTACGTCATCAAGCTCAGTTTGAGTCTGCGCAGTAACGCTCAGCCATCACCGGGAAAGTGACTTCACTGGTCTCCGTCCAGAACAACAGGATCTGTTGGTCCACTTCTTTAACTAGCTATGGTAGCTTCCCCTTGGGCTCCACCTTCAGCCTCCCAACCGTCCTCTAGGTGGGGGTAGGCACTCATTCATCCACACACATACACACACACACACTCGCAACTATTCACAAGAAAGAAACATGAAATCAACCCAAAGCTCAATCTGGCTCCTACAAGCATGGTAGCCACTGCAAGGTGGATATTAATATAACAACTCTCCATTATGTAACATTAATGCAGGCTCGCCATTAGAAATTATGAAAGGGGGACACATTTTCCAAATTGGTCCCTAATTCATCACCGTTTCAGCACCATAGACTTTTGCATGTGGGCCTACCCTTGGGATTGGGCCATTTGTACCCTGTGAACCCCCCCCCCCCCCTGATGGCTGGCCTGCCTTAATGACACAATGACAGTTTCTGTAGAGTTAAGCAAATTGAGACAGGGAGATAAGCAAACAATGTCTTCTCTTTAAAAAAGCACCCACCTTAAAAATGTGTTGCAACCGAGTAGCTGCAATTTGAAAATGCCTGTATTCTGTACACTAAATTAAGCAATTACACATTCTTCTGTGTCTCTGCTGACCTGAATACTTCTGCCCATCTACCCTTCACCAAAAAGAAACACATCTTTAGAGCCTTTCAAATGCCTGTCTCCCAAAACACATACACTATCACTGTGAGTTTGTAGTTTCAGTCAGATTTAAGAATAGGTCACTAACTAAAAGGGGAATTGGGAGAACTATGTGTATGTATTGGGCATGTCTGCAAATGGCCACCACTTCCTCGAGAGGAGGTCAATCTTAGTTAATTAGATTGACTGTGATGGTTGGGGTCGGCTGGCCGTGAGTTTTTGTTTTATTTACTATTTTTTCCTCCTCCTGGTTTTGTTTACTGTTTTCTATTTGGGTTTTCTCCACAGTTTAGTTCCTCTGTTGTCTCTGCCCTTTTTTCTCTGTGCTCTCTCTCTCTCCTCCAGCCTGTTCCCGCCAGCTGACCGTGCACACCTGCTAATCGTCCACCATCACTGTCTCCCGCCGCTCACACCTGCATCCAATCTCCTATCAAGAACTGTACTTCCTGGTTCCCCGCGCTCCCTCGCCCTCGAGTACCCTGCTGCCCCTCCATTCCTGGCGTCTGCCTCCCCACCTCCCATTTCCCGCATCTGAAATAAACCTGTTCATATCCAAAGCTGTGCGTTTGAGACCGTTCTGTTCCCAGCCCTAACATCAACTTTGTGGGTATCAATCAAGGTATGGCTTTGTTTGCATGATTGTTTAAACATTATAGGAAAGCCACAGGGTGCATGGATACCCAGCCGAATGACTTGAACCATTGAAGAAACCATGTCTTGAGTGATTTGTGTGTTTTTGGTAACAATATGTGTCACGAATGCCGCAGTTTGAGTCTGTTTTCCTGGGTTTCCTGAACGCAGCCTGTCTGGTTGCCTGGCAACTTAGCAAGGTGGGAGATCCCTCAACTACCCACACCTGCATCTCATCATCTACCTGCACACCTGGTCCTGATCACCACCTCTCCACTACATAAGCTCTGACCTGACATCAATTCCCTGCCGGATCGTTAGCCATACACAGTATGTTGTGCCTGCGTATCAGCCTCTATTTTCTAAGAGTTAGTTTTGCTGCTCTGTTACTTTTTGTATACTTACCTCCGTTTCCTCTGTCTGCAGTTACTCTCCTGGGATATCCACTCCACCTCAGCTTGGTCGTCAATAACTTCAGAAACATCATTGGATCTGCTCATTCCTTTCCACCTACTCACCTCCACTGCCTGCTCCGTCACCTGGAATCTCCTACATCAACATTTAAATCTGTAAATAAATACTCACCCTTTCTCAACTCACCTTGTCCTGGTCTGCTTCTGGGTTCCACCATAGTAAACCGTGACAGAACGATCCGGCCAAGAATGAACCCAGCGGACCTGGACTCAGTTCGCCATGCCATTTCCCAACAAGGGAATATGTTGGGACAACACAGCACAGCGCTACAGGAGATAGCATCTTCAGTTCGGAACCTTTCTGCCAGTATGACGAGTATCCAGGCTCAGCTCAGTTTGCCGGCTGAGGATCCACCATCTGTTTCACCCCCTTCGCCTGCCGTGTTTGGAGCTGCTTCTTTCTGTGAACCCAAAGTTCCGACGCCAGATAAATACAATGGGGACTTAGGAAGATGTCGTTCATTTCTTATGCAATGTGGATTAGTGTTTGACTTACAGCCCACCTCATATGCCTCAGACAAAGCCAGGATTGCTTTTGTGATTGAATTGCTGCGTGGTAGAGCCCTGGACTGGGCTTCAGCCTTATGGGAACGACAGGACACATGTTTGACGTCTTACCGGGAGTTCACGGCAGAGATGAGGAAGTTGTTTGACCACCCAGTCCGAGGTAAGGACGCAGCTAATCGTCTGTTTTCTCTTCGCCAAGGAGCTCGCAGTGTTGCTGATTTTGTCATTGAATTCAGAACATTGGCGGTGGAGAGTGGGTGGAATGAGACATCCCTACAAACGGCTTATTATCAGGGGTTGTCGGATCAACTAAAAGATGAACTGATTTCTTATCCTGAGCCTAGTGACCTGGATAACTTGATAGCGTTATCTATTCGGATAGATAACAGAATCCGTGAGAGAAGGAGAGAGAAGCAATGGGGGGCTTCCAACCAGGCTTCTACTCCGTTACCATCCAAGGCGGGAAGGAGTCCAGAACGAGCTGAGCCTTCTTCACCATACAAGATTAAGGGAGAGTGTCTGCTTTCGGATCCTGAACCCATGCAAGTGGGGCGGCACGGGTTAACCAAGGAGGAGCGCCAACGTAGACGTGAGACCAACAGCTGCCTCTACTGTGGTAAACCAGGGCATTACATCTCCGCCTGTCCCCAGCGCCCTTTAAACTGCCCGGCTCGCTAAGTTTGGGAGGACTTTTAGCGAGCCAGTTTCAGTCTCCCAATATCCCTGTCAGACCACGTTTTCCTGCTACCCTCATGAACAATAATCAAACTTTCGAGACTAACGCATTGGTCGATTCTGGTGCGGACGACAGCTTTATGGATGCCGACTTGGTGGAACAGCTGGGGCTTTCCAAGGAGCAATTACCGGAGGCCATTGAAGCTACCACGCTAAACGGCAGACTGCTGGCACGTATCACTATGAGGACGGAACCTGTTAAAATGCTGCTGTCAGGTAACCATTCAGAGCTCATCTCTTTCTTCATTCTGCCATCTCCCCATGCCCCCCTGGTTCTCGGTTACCCCTGGCTTAGGAAACACAATCCCACGTTTGACTGGTTGACTGGCAAAGTAACTAGTTGGAGTATGGAGTGTCATGCTAACTGTCTTAAAACTGCCTATTCTCATTCTGTTCCCAGCCTGGTCATCGATTCTGCCTCTCCTGATTTGTCCCTAGTTCCTGAAACTTATCACGAGTTGGGAGAAGTGTTTAACAAGCAGAGGGCGCTGGCACTTCCTCCTCACCGACCATATGACTGTGCGATAAATCTAATCCCTGGAGCTGCCTATCCCAAGGGACGATTATACAGTATCTCTCGACCTGAACGTGAAGCCATGGAGACCTACATAAAGGAATCGCTTGCTGCCGGTCTCATTCGTCCCTCGTCGTCACCCCTGGGAGCAGGGTTCTTTTTTGTGAGTAAAAAAGACGGCTCTCTTCGACCCTGTATTGATTATCGGGGCTTGAATGATATCACGGTCAAGAACAAGTATCCTCTGCCTTTGATGAACTCTGCTTTCGACTCCTTACAGGGTGCTACTGTGTTCACTAAGCTTGATTTACGCAATGCGTATCATCTAGTCCGTATCAGAGAGGGGGACGAGTGGTTGACTGGGTTCAACACACCTATGGGACATTTCGAGTATCAAGTGATGCCGTTTGGACTGACCAATGCTCCAGCAGTGTTCCAGAGTATGGTTAATGACGTCTTGAGAGATATGATCGGTCTGTTTGTGTTTGTTTACCTGGATGACATTCTCATTTTTTCTAAAGAGCTTTCCAGTCACATCCAGCATGTCAAGCAGGTCCTGCAGCGATTATTGGAGAACCGCCTGTTTGTGAAAGCTGAGAAATGCGACTTCCACGCCCACACCACATCCTTCCTCGGATACATCATCTCCAAGGGAGAGATAAAGATGGACCAAGAGAAGGTCAGAGCGGTTCTTGATTGGCCCCAGCCCGGTTCAAGATTGCAGCTCCAGAGGTTCCTGGGATTTGCAAACTTCTATCGAAGGTTCATCCGTGATTACAGCTGTGTGGCTGCTCCTTTGACTGCCCTGACCTCTAGCACCAGAACATTCTGTTGGACTCCTGAGGCAGACAGAGCATTCCTGGAGTTGAAGGGCCGATTCACCAACGCCCCTATTCTCTCTCAACCTGACACTTCCCGTCAGTTTGTTGTGGAAGTGGACGCTTCTGACGTGGGGGTTGGCGCCATCTTGTCCCAGCGAAGCTCCACTGACAGTAAGCTCCATCCCTGTGCTTTCTACTCTCGTCGTCTTTCGCCTGCGGAGAGGAATTACGATGTGGGAAACCGGGAGCTCCTCGCTGTTAAGCTCGCCTTGGAGGAGTGGCGCCACTGGTTGGAGGGGGCAGAGCAACCGTTTATTGTCTGGACTGACCACAAGAATCTTGCTTATGTGCAATCTGCTAGGCGCCTCAACTCCCGTCAGGCCAGGTGGGCTTTGTTTTTTGGACGTTTTAATTTTTCCCTGACTTTCAGACCTGGCTCCAAGAACGGCAAGGCGGACGCCTTGTCCCGGATGTTTTCCAAAACGGAGGAGAGTGGGGCCAAGACGGAGACTATTCTTCCCCGGGACTTGGTCATTGGAGCAGTTACTTGGAGGATTGAGGAAGAGGTCATGACAGCTCTTCGGACACAGCCTGGTCCCAGTAATGGTCCACCTGGTCGGTTATTTGTGCCTGAATCTGTCCGTTCTGCAGTTCTCCAGTGGGCTCACACCAACAAGATGGCTTGTCACCCTGGCGTGGCTCGGACTATGGCAGTACTACGCAGACGATTTTGGTGGCCTGCCATGGGAGAAGATACCCGGAGTTTTGTTGCTGCCTGTCCAGTTTGTGCGCAGAATAAGAGCACCAATCGGCCCAGCTCTGGACTTCTTCATCCCCTACCGATTCCCCGGCGACCATGGTCGCATCTGGCTCTGGACTTTGTCACTGGGTTGCCCTTGTCTGATGGGAACTCGGTCATTCTGACCATTGTGGACAGCTTCAGCAAGTTTGCCCACTTTGTTCCCGTCTCCAAACTTCCCTCTGCCACTGAGACGTCCGAAATCCTTGTTAGGGAGATTTTCAGGGTCCATGGTCTGCCCTGTGACATTGTTTCCGACCGTGGTCCTCAGTTTACCTCGGCTGTCTGGAAATCCTTTTGTTTGGCCATTGGAGCTACAGTCAGTCTCACATCTGGATTTCATCCCCAATCTAATGGCCAAGCTGAGAGAGCCAACCAGAAGATGGAATCCACACTTCGCTGCCTTGTCTCCTCCAACCCCACCTTATGGGCTTCTCAGTTGCCATGGGTCGAGTATGCCCATAATACTCTCCCTACATCTGCCACTGGGATGTCTCCCTTCCAGTGCCTTTACGGTTACCAACCTCCCTTGTTCCCTTCTCAGGAAAAGGATCTCTCGGTTCCCTCAGTCCAAGCCCACATTCGCCGTTGCCACCGGACCTGGCATCGGGCCAGACGGGCCCTCCTCAGAGTTTCTGACCGGTATCAGCTCCAGGCTAATCGTCGACGTATCCCAGCCCCCGCTTATACCGTTGGAGATAAGGTCTGGTTGGCTACACGGGATCTTCCTCTGCGGATGGAGTCCAGAAAACTGGCACCTAAGTTCATTGGTCCGTTTGTTGTGGAGAAGGTCATTAATCCTGCTGTGGTTCGACTCAAATTGCCCAAGACGCTCAGAGTCCATCGCGCCTTTCATGTCTCCTGCCTCAAGCCGGTTCATCTCAGTCCTCTGTTGCCGCCTCCTCCTCGTCCTCCTCCTCCTCCTCGGATGATCGGAGGTGGTCCTGTCTACACGGTGCGCCGCATCATGGATTCCAGACGGCGGGGTCGGGGTTTCCAGTATCTTGTGGACTGGGAGGGTTATGGTCCTGAAGAGAGGAGTTGGATTCCTCGACGTCAAATCCTTGATGATGACCTCCTTCGTGACTTCTACCGCCTTCATCCTGGAGCTCCAGGTAGTCCGCCCGGTGGCGTTCGTCGGAGAGGGGGTACTGTCACGAATGCCGCAGTTTGAGTCTGTTTTCCTGGGTTTCCTGAACGCAGCCTGTCTGGTTGCCTGGCAACTTAGCAAGGTGGGAGATCCCTCAACTACCCACACCTGCATCTCATCATCTACCTGCACACCTGGTCCTGATCACCACCTCTCCACTACATAAGCTCTGACCTGACATCAATTCCCTGCCGGATCGTTAGCCATACACAGTATGTTGTGCCTGCGTATCAGCCTCTATTTGCTAAGAGTTAGTTTTGCTGCTCTGTTACTTTTTGTATACTTACCTCCGTTTCCTCTGTCTGCAGTTACTCTCCTGGGATATCCACTCCACCTCAGCTTGGTCGTCAATAACTTCAGAAACATCATTGGATCTGCTCATTCCTTTCCACCTACTCACCTCCACTGCCTGCTCCGTCACCTGGAATCTCCTACATCAACATTTAAATCTGTAAATAAATACTCACCCTTTCTCAACTCACCTTGTCCTGGTCTGCTTCTGGGTTCCACCATAGTAAACCGTGACAGAACGATCCGGCCAAGAATGAACCCAGCGGACCTGGACTCAGTTCGCCATGCCATTTCCCAACAAGGGAATATGTTGGGACAACACAGCACAGCGCTACAGGAGATAGCATCTTCAGTTCGGAACCTTTCTGCCAGTATGACGAGTATCCAGGCTCAGCTCAGTTTGCCGGCTGAGGATCCACCATCTGTTTCACCCCCTTCGCCTGCCGTGTTTGGAGCTGCTTCTTTCTGTGAACCCAAAGTTCCGACGCCAGATAAATACAATGGGGACTTAGGAAGATGTCGTTCATTTCTTATGCAATGTGGATTAGTGTTTGACTTACAGCCCACCTCATATGCCTCAGACAAAGCCAGGATTGCTTTTGTGATTGAATTGCTGCGTGGTAGAGCCCTGGACTGGGCTTCAGCCTTATGGGAACGACAGGACACATGTTTGACGTCTTACCGGGAGTTCACGGCAGAGATGAGGAAGTTGTTTGACCACCCAGTCCGAGGTAAGGACGCAGCTAATCGTCTGTTTTCTCTTCGCCAAGGAGCTCGCAGTGTTGCTGATTTTGTCATTGAATTCAGAACATTGGCGGTGGAGAGTGGGTGGAATGAGACATCCCTACAAACGGCTTATTATCAGGGGTTGTCGGATCAACTAAAAGATGAACTGATTTCTTATCCTGAGCCTAGTGACCTGGATAACTTGATAGCGTTATCTATTCGGATAGATAACAGAATCCGTGAGAGAAGGAGAGAGAAGCAATGGGGGGCTTCCAACCAGGCTTCTACTCCGTTACCATCCAAGGCGGGAAGGAGTCCAGAACGAGCTGAGCCTTCTTCACCATACAAGATTAAGGGAGAGTGTCTGCTTTCGGATCCTGAACCCATGCAAGTGGGGCGGCACGGGTTAACCAAGGAGGAGCGCCAACGTAGACGTGAGACCAACAGCTGCCTCTACTGTGGTAAACCAGGGCATTACATCTCCGCCTGTCCCCAGCGCCCTTTAAACTGCCCGGCTCGCTAAGTTTGGGAGGACTTTTAGCGAGCCAGTTTCAGTCTCCCAATATCCCTGTCAGACCACGTTTTCCTGCTACCCTCATGAACAATAATCAAACTTTCGAGACTAACGCATTGGTCGATTCTGGTGCGGACGACAGCTTTATGGATGCCGACTTGGTGGAACAGCTGGGGCTTTCCAAGGAGCAATTACCGGAGGCCATTGAAGCTACCACGCTAAACGGCAGACTGCTGGCACGTATCACTATGAGGACGGAACCTGTTAAAATGCTGCTGTCAGGTAACCATTCAGAGCTCATCTCTTTCTTCATTCTGCCATCTCCCCATGCCCCCCTGGTTCTCGGTTACCCCTGGCTTAGGAAACACAATCCCACGTTTGACTGGTTGACTGGCAAAGTAACTAGTTGGAGTATGGAGTGTCATGCTAACTGTCTTAAAACTGCCTATTCTCATTCTGTTCCCAGCCTGGTCATCGATTCTGCCTCTCCTGATTTGTCCCTAGTTCCTGAAACTTATCACGAGTTGGGAGAAGTGTTTAACAAGCAGAGGGCGCTGGCACTTCCTCCTCACCGACCATATGACTGTGCGATAAATCTAATCCCTGGAGCTGCCTATCCCAAGGGACGATTATACAGTATCTCTCGACCTGAACGTGAAGCCATGGAGACCTACATAAAGGAATCGCTTGCTGCCGGTCTCATTCGTCCCTCGTCGTCACCCCTGGGAGCAGGGTTCTTTTTTGTGAGTAAAAAAGACGGCTCTCTTCGACCCTGTATTGATTATCGGGGCTTGAATGATATCACGGTCAAGAACAAGTATCCTCTGCCTTTGATGAACTCTGCTTTCGACTCCTTACAGGGTGCTACTGTGTTCACTAAGCTTGATTTACGCAATGCGTATCATCTAGTCCGTATCAGAGAGGGGGACGAGTGGTTGACTGGGTTCAACACACCTATGGGACATTTCGAGTATCAAGTGATGCCGTTTGGACTGACCAATGCTCCAGCAGTGTTCCAGAGTATGGTTAATGACGTCTTGAGAGATATGATCGGTCTGTTTGTGTTTGTTTACCTGGATGACATTCTCATTTTTTCTAAAGAGCTTTCCAGTCACATCCAGCATGTCAAGCAGGTCCTGCAGCGATTATTGGAGAACCGCCTGTTTGTGAAAGCTGAGAAATGCGACTTCCACGCCCACACCACATCCTTCCTCGGATACATCATCTCCAAGGGAGAGATAAAGATGGACCAAGAGAAGGTCAGAGCGGTTCTTGATTGGCCCCAGCCCGGTTCAAGATTGCAGCTCCAGAGGTTCCTGGGATTTGCAAACTTCTATCGAAGGTTCATCCGTGATTACAGCTGTGTGGCTGCTCCTTTGACTGCCCTGACCTCCAGCACCAGAACATTCTGTTGGACTCCTGAGGCAGACAGAGCATTCCTGGAGTTGAAGGGCCGATTCACCAACGCCCCTATTCTCTCTCAACCTGACACTTCCCGTCAGTTTGTTGTGGAAGTGGACGCTTCTGACGTGGGGGTTGGCGCCATCTTGTCCCAGCGAAGCTCCACTGACAGTAAGCTCCATCCCTGTGCTTTCTACTCTCGTCGTCTTTCGCCTGCGGAGAGGAATTACGATGTGGGAAACCGGGAGCTCCTCGCTGTTAAGCTCGCCTTGGAGGAGTGGCGCCACTGGTTGGAGGGGGCAGAGCAACCGTTTATTGTCTGGACTGACCACAAGAATCTTGCTTATGTGCAATCTGCTAGGCGCCTCAACTCCCGTCAGGCCAGGTGGGCTTTGTTTTTTGGACGTTTTAATTTTTCCCTGACTTTCAGACCTGGCTCCAAGAACGGCAAGGCGGACGCCTTGTCCCGGATGTTTTCCAAAACGGAGGAGAGTGGGGCCAAGACGGAGACTATTCTTCCCCGGGACTTGGTCATTGGAGCAGTTACTTGGAGGATTGAGGAAGAGGTCATGACAGCTCTTCGGACACAGCCTGGTCCCAGTAATGGTCCACCTGGTCGGTTATTTGTGCCTGAATCTGTCCGTTCTGCAGTTCTCCAGTGGGCTCACACCAACAAGATGGATTGTCACCCTGGCGTGGCTCGGACTATGGCAGTACTACGCAGACGATTTTGGTGGCCTGCCATGGGAGAAGATACCCGGAGTTTTGTTGCTGCCTGTCCAGTTTGTGCGCAGAATAAGAGCACCAATCGGCCCAGCTCTGGACTTCTTCATCCCCTACCGATTCCCCGGCGACCATGGTCGCATCTGGCTCTGGACTTTGTCACTGGGTTGCCCTTGTCTGATGGGAACTCGGTCATTCTGACCATTGTGGACAGCTTCAGCAAGTTTGCCCACTTTGTTCCCGTCTCCAAACTTCCCTCTGCCACTGAGACGTCCGAAATCCTTGTTAGGGAGATTTTCAGGGTCCATGGTCTGCCCTGTGACATTGTTTCCGACCGTGGTCCTCAGTTTACCTCGGCTGTCTGGAAATCCTTTTGTTTGGCCATTGGAGCTACAGTCAGTCTCACATCTGGATTTCATCCCCAATCTAATGGCCAAGCTGAGAGAGCCAACCAGAAGATGGAATCCACACTTCGCTGCCTTGTCTCCTCCAACCCCACCTTATGGGCTTCTCAGTTGCCATGGGTCGAGTATGCCCATAATACTCTCCCTACATCTGCCACTGGGATGTCTCCCTTCCAGTGCCTTTACGGTTACCAACCTCCCTTGTTCCCTTCTCAGGAAAAGGATCTCTCGGTTCCCTCAGTCCAAGCCCACATTCGCCGTTGCCACCGGACCTGGCATCGGGCCAGACGGGCCCTCCTCAGAGTTTCTGACCGGTATCAGCTCCAGGCTAATCGTCGACGTATCCCAGCCCCCGCTTATACCGTTGGAGATAAGGTCTGGTTGGCTACACGGGATCTTCCTCTGCGGATGGAGTCCAGAAAACTGGCACCTAAGTTCATTGGTCCGTTTGTTGTGGAGAAGGTCATTAATCCTGCTGTGGTTCGACTCAAATTGCCCAAGACGCTCAGAGTCCATCGCGCCTTTCATGTCTCCTGCCTCAAGCCGGTTCATCTCAGTCCTCTGTTGCCGCCTCCTCCTCGTCCTCCTCCTCCTCCTCGGATGATCGGAGGTGGTCCTGTCTACACGGTGCGCCGCATCATGGATTCCAGACGGCGGGGTCGGGGTTTCCAGTATCTTGTGGACTGGGAGGGTTATGGTCCTGAAGAGAGGAGTTGGATTCCTCGACGTCAAATCCTTGATGATGACCTCCTTCGTGACTTCTACCGCCTTCATCCTGGAGCTCCAGGTAGTCCGCCCGGTGGCGTTCGTCGGAGAGGGGGTACTGTCACGAATGCCGCAGTTTGAGTCTGTTTTCCTGGGTTTCCTGAACGCAGCCTGTCTGGTTGCCTGGCAACTTAGCAAGGTGGGAGATCCCTCAACTACCCACACCTGCATCTCATCATCTACCTGCACACCTGGTCCTGATCACCACCTCTCCACTACATAAGCTCTGACCTGACATCCATTCCCTGCCGGATCGTTAGCCATACACAGTATGTTGTGCCTGCGTATCAGCCTCTATTTGCTAAGAGTTAGTTTTGCTGCTCTGTTACTTTTTGTATACTTACCTCCGTTTCCTCTGTCTGCAGTTACTCTCCTGGGATATCCACTCCACCTCAGCCTGGTCGTCAATAACTTCAGAAACATCATTGGATCTGCTCATTCCTTTCCACCTACTCACCTCCACTGCCTGCTCCGTCACCTGGAATCTCCTACATCAACATTTAAATCTGTAAATAAATACTCACCCTTTCTCAACTCACCTTGTCCTGGTCTGCTTCTGGGTTCCACCATAGTAAACCGTGACAATATGTTCGGTAACAATCAATGTAATTCCCCCTCATGCCAGAGGAAAGCCTGGCTTCCTCAAATGTATGACAATAAATTCAATATAAATATATTTCTTTATCAGCAGTCTTCATATTTTGTGGTTGTGAAGCTGTTTGCTTCAAATGTAACTCTGTGGTGTCTGTGTGGTTTGGTTTTCATTTCATGGCAAACTTAACCTGTTGCTCTTTGGTTTAAATAACTGTATTTACTAGCCTGTGGATGAGATTAAATTTGGTACACTACTGAAAAATGGTATAGTAAGTATAGAGGAGAATTTGGAAATTAGAAAAGTCTTGTTGTTGTTTGCTCACTGCTTGCGAACTGATAGCTTGGAAGTCTTACTGGTAAAAAATAAAAGAAAATCATCTTTCTTGCAATTTGTGCCATATCAGATTATGTCAAAGAATTATAATAATTTGGCAACTAGTTATGAAAAAACTAGTTTAAAAAAATTAAATTTTTATGAGGAGAGGAGGAAAGTAGTGTTATGAGGGAGAACATCAAGTGCTTTACAAATGGCTACATGATGTCACTCTCCAAACCAAAAACAAATCATTCCTTTGGCATATGGCCTAATTTTCCACCAAATGTGACTGATATCTATTTTTTGACATCCAACTAACTACAAACCTACATAAAATACAACTTTGTTGGCAGAATAAACTACCTTTATCTCTCTGGATTAAGGCAATGCACTTGTGCAAAGTATAACTGTATATATTTATAATTCAATTTTCCATGAAGATATCTGTAGTTTTAATTTATATACATGATTGAGATATTTTCAGTTGTAAAGGTCATTAAAATTTTCCTCAGCCTATAGAGAACTATGTTTCTCTTCTAGTGCTTTTATAAGATGAGAGTAAACACTATTTTGAGTGACATGACACCATAAAAAAGTACATATAGTATTTACTGGAGTGATACTCTATAGCATTAAATATAATTCAATGTATGCTTTATTGTGTCCGCCCTATTTTTATGTACTCTAAATTCATGCTATTTGCAGTGAATGCTTTAAACCAAAACCAACACTGTGCTTTGGGCCATAACAGTCATTGTGTCTGGCAGTACTAAAACTACTAAGAGCAGAACTAAGAGAAGACATAAAAAATTCTGAGCCAAGGAATGTCATGTTTTTTGGCTGTATCCTTTCTGTAAAAGTGCTAACAGTAATTATGCTGCATTGGCGGTATGCTGAGATGAGAAACGCTTTTAATTTTGTCCCTGTAATTGTGAGTCTACAACCCAGTGTGGGATTTCAACATTCATAGCTATAGACTCATTTTTTACCAATGGTTAATTTACCGTGCAGAGATCTGAGGAGCAGTCAACAATAGTCCTCATAAATCCAACAAATCTAAAATTCCAACACAAAGAAAGTGGAAGGAAACGGAAAATACATGCATCCGGAGCAATCCTGGAAGTTGAACGTGAACGATATAGACTAGGGTAAGTTAAATACACAAAGAAATACAATAAAGGAATGTTAAAATTACAACTACAGAAAAATGTTTAAAAAAAAAGAGAAAATGACAAAAGTAACAATGTAAAATAATGTTTTAAAACACAATAAAAACAAAGCTAGTTACAGATGAAAACTGAGTTATGCAACCATTAAAGTCACAAATCTACACAGAAGTCTTTTGAGTCCAGATTTAAATTATATATATATATATATATATATATATATATATATATATATATATATATATATATATTTTTTTTTTCTTTTTTTTTTTAAACATTATGAGGAGAAACTGGACCAAAAACACACAATTTGTTGGTAAAGTTGAGACATTTGTCCAGTTTTTTTGTCCATGATTTGCCTGTGTTTACCCTGACAGACACAAAGACATTCACAAAAACATGTAATATACCCATCCAATAACCTTACATGCTGTTTATTAATGTCATGTCCAGATCATACTACTGTTAATTAATGTCACTGCAGTGTTTCAGTGCACTGAACATGTTTTCTGGGATTTCTGTTCCCTCATGAAGTGGCAGAGACTTTGATTTATGTTTAGCAGTTCTTTTCATGCCACTTTCTACTTCTACAACACTACATTTCAGAGAGAAATATTGTACTTTTTACTCCACTACATTCATCTGTTACCTTTAGTTACTTGTTACTTTAGTTACTCCACTACATTAATCTGTTACAGCTTTAGTTACTAGTTACTTTACACATTAAGATTTATGCATACTAAACACATGTAGTTTATAAAATCTGATGTTTTATTCTAAAGTAAACTAGCCAACAATATAACGGCTACAAGTCCAGCTGAGATGATGAGACCATTAAACACACAACTGGTTGATCCTTTACACACACTACAATGGTTTAATACATTTTCCTGATGATACTTACACACTTAGTTAAGTAACATATCAATGCAGGACTTTAACTGTACATTTACAGTGTGGCATTAGTACTTTTACTGCAGTAAAGGATCTGAATACTTCTTCCAGCGCAGTTGACAACAATAAAAGCAGACAGTGTTGACCATGGTAGATGATCGGGGCTGGCTGCCATTCACTAAACAGTTTACTATGAGTTGAAGATTATAGAATTTGTGATTCATTCCTAGGTAACATATTATCTTCATTAATAAAATCTTCTGCCAGAATGTCTCAGAGACAGGAAGTCATCTTTGTGTTGGCGATAGTTAACACACTTTTAGCTAAAAGACAAAAATATGCCCTCAGCTGGATGCAAAAGTAAGATTTTCATCTTTACTCTGTCCATTTATGAAAGAGTGATAATAGTATAATCATTAGACATGTTCATGCAGCTGGGAGAGCCAACTTTGTTCATGTGTTTAGCTTGGTAATTTGCTCTTTATTACAAATGCATATTGAAAAGGTAAATAATATGAAGTGGATTTCATGGAATTGGCCGTGTGTTACAGTTCATCTACACAACTCTGTTAAGAGTATGCTTCAAATACACAACACACGTCAATGTGTCTCATCTTGTTTCAATGAATAGTTTTCGCCTCTTTTTCCGTTTGTCACTTTTTTATTTTACATTTTTGTCTCCTTTTTGGGTGTTTAGCTTGAAAACGATGATGGGTTATCCTTGGTGAACAGCGACATCTAGTGGTCTAGTGGCTTTCAAACAAGACACTGTGACAGAGAGATCTCTCTGTCGATCTGTTTATTCTGGTGACAAATGCACAACCAACTCCTCATCAGCTAAAGCGGCCACTCTTAAAGCTTTTAGGACGTTTTCCCTCTTCCACGCTAACAGCAGAGGAATTTATATGCAAAAATCAACCATCACTCTGCGCCAGCTGAGCTTCACATGTGATTAATGACAAACCAGGGAGGAGGTAACATTTAGTAACCACTGGGACAGACGGAGGTGGAGGTCGACACAACCCACCAAACGATCCATGGGCACGCTAAATCATACAGAAATATATATTAACTTAACATAGGCTAAGAACCCTCTGCAATAACACACTTTGCATGTAAGTCATTTTTTCATCAAAAACAGGGAAACTTGTGTGATGTCAGCTTGTTAAGTGTGAATATGTTCTAGTTTCTTCTCTCCTCTGTGACAGGAAACTGAATATATTTGACTTGTGGACAAAACAAGACATTTGAGGACGTCATCTTGGGCTTTTTGGGGAACACTCATCCACATTTTAGAGACAGAACTACTCATCCATTCATCCAGACAATAATCCACCCATTAATACATGATGAAAATAAATGTTGTAGTTGCAGCTCTTTGAGAAGATTGAGTGGAAGATCCTTAACCCTTGGTGCAACGGTTCCTACACACAGGAAGTTAATATGATAACTTACACTGCATGAAAAGTGTGATTTTCGTCAGTATGCGGCACTGTAAATTGCAGTGGAACTTCAGGTTTACGACAATTTACAGTCAACACCGAAAACTCATAAATTGTCGTAAATTGACGTGGGCCTTGCTTGGCAGTTGTCCCTCCATGACCCCCCCTCACCCTTTCTAGGGGAGGCTTTAACATGTAAATGAACATGCTGTGAGCTAAACAAATGCAAATCAGGGTAGCAGCAGGGGAAGTTTTACCCCAAGGGGGCATTTTTTCTGAAAGGTATTATCTTCATTTTAAGAAAAATCTCTGGTATAAATAGATCAGGCTCAGTATAGCCTAAATGTAGACTCTTAAAGTTTAGCTTGAATTGATTTATTTAATGAAAGTTATCAAGATGAATTACTACGTATGCCATTAGCAATGGCCAATGTTATGTAAAAAAGATACACAAAACTATTTATTTCAACAATTATCCTACTGTAGTTTTAATCAGGCTTTGCCACAAAGGTAAAATGTGCATTCCAAGACTGTCTGGTGGAATGGAGACAGGCACCACTGTATAGTTTCTTTAAGAGAAGTATTTCTGCTGACACCAACACGGTGCTTCACATGAAGCATATCAGCTGTGTCACTGCATGGAAAAGTCCCAACCATTTGTCTTCTTAAAATACTGTCAAATTCAGCACCATATTCACATGCCTATGGTATATCAAGCTGTTGGCTCTGCTGAAATGGCCTCATAATCTGGATTTCTGGATAGTCTGGTTATTACAGTTGTTGCCCATTGCTTACACACTAAAAACGAATGCTTAGACCAAAGCCTCAATACCTAAACTTCTTGTAGCATACCTTAAACACAGTGTAACCATAGCTTAAACACATTATCAACTTTGCACTTTGTTTGCAATTTTGTAACACACTTATTGCGAAACACTACATACGTTTTCTTACTTTTGACACTTTGTTCAAAAACTAAATCTCCTGTTGTCATTGGGAAAACACTCTGTTCAAAATGCTAATCTCATCTGGCAATTGTAGACACTGACGTACACACCTGAAAACGTGCACAGAAAACAGAGCACCAATCTGGCGCTGAGGGTAAGATTTAAAGATGATTTCTTTGATTCTGCTGTATAAGGAAATAGATATGTTCATATTTACCGATCTTAACCGTACATTTTGTTTTCACAGTCTAACCTCGCCTCATAATGAGGCCGTGACCTATTTGCTCGGAGCTGCTGTATGTCTGTAAGTCCAGATTTACATGATGACCATGACGCCATTGTGTGTAAGTAACTTTTACAGTTTTCTCCTCCTTCCTTGTTTCATTTTACTGTGACTTATGTTCTTTTTATAGTTTTTCTCAATTGCTTACAGTTTTTCTCAATTGTTTACACACATTTTCTGAAAGCATGCCTCATGCTCTCAGAACTCTACACACAAATCTAAAAACACACACACAACAGGCAAAACCCCTCAATTCTCCTGCAAAATGAAACGTTACATTCAAAACAATGTTATTTCTTCTCAAAATGGTATTTTGTTTTCAAATGACACACACAGACGATCATATGAATAGACATTTATAAGAACCAGCTGAACACTGATGTGCTCAATGGAAAACACTTCTTCTCCATTCATCATAATGACGTAGGCCTTTTTATGTTCAGTGTTACTTACTACAGACAGTACATACACATATAAGTGTGTTGTAAAATATTTGAGAATATTATTATACTCAGAACACACAAATACACGGTAACACATCTATTTTATTTTTCCCGTCACTTTTCCCCCTCTCATTCCCCCTGCTCTGTACATCCCAACCAACACACATTTTCACCTACAGTGGTCTACATACAAAACAACAGAAACATTTACTGTATACAGTTACAGTAAAAAACAAATACTAAAAAAACTATACTGCATCTTCTCTTCTGTTTGGGTCTGGCCACAGCACCTCATCACAAGCAATGTTCCCCTGGCCAATCAGAAACTACACAGAAGAGCTCACCTGATTGATTGCTCTGATTACTAATTGTAAAACTGTGTGACAGGTGTTTGCCCATGTGATGAGTCAGTGTGCATATTTGAATGGCAGTGTGTTCCTCGTGAAAACAAGAGATTTTCTTCATGTAAATTGTGCCAAATGCAGAGAATTGTGTGTAGCGGTTTGAAAAGAGTGTGTTTTAGAACTAGAGTTTGAGTGTAAAGCAGGAATTGTGCTTGTAGTTTAGCAGAATTGGTTCGGGGGGGGGGGGTCGGTGCATTAGTTACATGTTGTGGTCATTGTGTCTCAAGTACCAGTATTTGTGTGTAAACAATTGAGAAAAAGTGTAAACACATTTGCCCACTCTGACATCACATTTTCATAACAGTTAACACACAGGATAAAACTGAAGCTCAATGGCCAAAATGACTCATTTTGTTAGCAAAATGCTCGAACACTCACAAAACATTAAAAGCATGCAACATAGGCAACGATTTCCATCAAACACCACAACTTGTGGTCAAATTAATTTATTGTTTCAATCAATCATTACACAATGGACAACAAAATACAGCCATCAATATGAAATATGACACTTTACAAACTCAAATGGATACTGAAAAAAAAAGCTACCAAAGGAAACTTATTGGTAGAAATACCTTTTTTAAAAAAAACAAACAAAAAAAAACATTTAGTCCTTTCTTTCTTGACGATTATGCCACAGGTTCTCGTCAACATCGCATTGAATGTTTGCCCTTGCAATGCACCGAGGGAAATACCTCCTTGCATGGCGCATCCATCCCTGGCAGTCCTCTGCATCCATTGCCAGGCAACCAGCATTCATTGCCTCCAGGAGGGGCATCTGCTCATATGGCTGGTGACCTTCCACCTCCAAGCAGAGAGTAGGCTCATTCAAGATGAACTGCTCCTCGCCTGTAAAGTGGACGAGAGCAGGCGGCAGCAGCGGGGGCGGTGACAAAAGTCCGCTGTGAAGTCGGACAGTTTCCAGCCGCATCCAGCAGCCTGCAGGCTGAACAGGAAGTCACAGAAACACTTTGGTTCGATTCTGATTTAATAAAATGTTATCAGACCCATATATCAGCCTGTACACAGTCTCCAGTTGTTTTTATTATGACAGAGTAGCTGTCAAAATACTCTACATGCGATCTGTTGCTGATTTTGATTAACAACAGACTGTAGATGATCCTAATCTGATCAGATTTAGTCTCTCTGACTTCCAAACATAACTGTCAACCACACAGCATGTGATTTGTACAGAATAAGCCTTTAAATTAGATACACAGCAGTTAAAATCCCTCTGATTCAAAATCAATAAAAAGTTTATATAAAACGTCATCATGTTGTCGATTCTGAACCAATCAGCTGTTAAATCAGCTGAGAGGCCGGCGTTTCCCAGCATGCCTTGTGTCCGCCTGGGTCTTGCAGTCGGTGAAAAGCAACTGCGCTACCTGCGTCTCAAACCTGCGGCCGCCTTGCTCTCGTGAGATTATCGTTGCTACGTATGCATGACGTCAGAGCAAGTCGGGATCAAGTCGGACACAAATCTAACCGGCATGCAACGGGCGGCGATCGCCGGTGATCGATTCTGCGCAGATCTGGCTCATCTCGAACGAGCCTAATAACTCCTCGTTGGGTTCAGAAAAGGGGAGTATGCAGGAAGGAAGTGCATCATAATACGAGGCTGTGCTGCAAACCATTCGTTCACAAGGCGAGAGTGATGGAAAGCCACATTGTCCCAAATTATGACATACAGAGTCATGCCAGGCCTCAACAGCCCTCTCTCTTCGGGTGGAATCAGTATTTCTTTCAATGAATCAAGAAATGTGATGAGGCGTTCTGTATTGTATGGGCCAATGGTTGGTATGTGGCAAAGGACCCCATCATTGGAGATAGCAGCACACATGGTGATATTGGCACCCCACTGACCTGGCACTGTGACAGCGGCCCTCTGCCCAATGATGTTCCTCCCGCGTCTCCTCACTTTAGAGAGGTTGAAGCCGGCTTCATCCACAAAAATGAATTTGTGATGTGCCCCCTCAGCTTCAAGCTCCATTGAACAAATTCATACAGCAAATTACAGTATTCCAGTCGCATGTAACTATGGTAAACAAGGTATTACAATAACAAAATCTGTACCTGCACATACTGGAATCGTGCCTCCTTTACGATGTCTTTGTTTCTTTGAAATGGAACTCGGTACAGCTGCTTCATTCTGACATGGTGGCGTTTAAAGACTCGATCTATAGTTGCCGAACTCACTGTTTATATTTCTAAATGCTCCCTGATCTGCAATTACTGCTGCCTGGATTTCACGCAGTCTGATTGCATTGTTTGCCACTACCATATCTACAATGGCAGACTCGTGTTCAATATGAAATATCTTTCCTCTGCCACCAGTGTGTGGTAATGTGTGGATCCTATAAAGTAAAAGCAAAAAGCATGTCAAAATTGACATTACTGTATGACAGTCACATAAATGGGATTGATAAAACATCTGCATTGCTGTAGACATAGTTTGTTCTGCTAACAGGGCAATACAGTAAAGCTGAAATACACAGTGGTATACATTACAGTAACACTGTGAATTACCTGTTGTCATTCCAAAAAGCCTGACAATAGATGCCACAGTGCTCCAAGTCAGAATGGGCTGGACCCTTTGTCCAGCCTCTCTAAAGGACAAGCCATGATTGATGACATTGTCAATTGTTGCCCGAATTTCATTTGAAACTTGAGCTTGACTTTGTCCTCTTGCTGCTGCAGCTCCTCCACCACACATACAGGCTCCTCTTCCTCTGGCCCCTCTGCCATGGCCTCTTACTCTATGGCCTCTTTGATCCATGCTTGCCAATAGCAACACAGAGGTGACATCTTTTATAGATGGATGAGGACTGATTGCTGATTGAAGACTTGTGCAAATGAGTTTCACACAGGTGCATAGAGTTTTCTAATTATGCAAGTACTTTCTATCAGCTGTGAATATATGGTTTCCTTTTGTTCACCACAGTGAATCCAATAGAGTTCAGGGTCTTTCTATGAGATCTGTGGTAACTGTTTTGACAAAGGGTGTGAAAAATGTGTGAAACAAATGAAAAAGTGTTAAAACATTTGTTAGAGAAGACTTCTGCTGTGCTAATAATGTGATGATGAAGATAAAGCGGATCCCAGTTTCATTTAGTGTGTCTTAGCAAATGACAAAAACTGTAATTCATACCACTCTCATTTACAGTTTTTCTCAATTGTTTACACACAAATACTGGTACTTGAGACACAGTGACCACAACATGTAACTCATACACCCCCCCCCCCCCCCCCGAACCAATTCTGCTAAACTACAAGCACAATTCCTGCTTTACACTCAAATTGCAGTTTTAAAACACACGTTTTTCAAACCGCTACACACAATTCTCTGCATTTGGCACAATTTACATGAAGAAAATCTCTTGTTTTCACAAGGAACACACTGCCATTCAAATATGCACACTGACTCATCACATGGGCAAACACCTGTCACACAGTTTTACAATTAGTGATCAGAGGTTTAGCATAAAAGGGCAACCGGTGAGCTCTTCTGTGTAGTTTCTGATTGGCCAGGGGAACATTGCTTGTGATGTGAATGAGGTGCTGTGACCAGACCGAAAACAAAAGAGAAAGATGCAGCATAGTTTTTTTTCTGTTTTTTTAACTGTAACTGTATACAATAAATTCTTCTGTTGTTTTGTATGTAGACCACAGACTGTAAGTGCAACTTTGTGTTGGTTGGGATGTACACTGTGTACATTGTTTTTGTGGGAAAAATAAAATATATTTGTTACCGCGTATTTGTGTTTTGAGTATAAAAAAATATTCTCAAATATTTACAACACACTTGTGTATGTAAGTGTAAGTAAGTGTAACACTGAATAAAAAAGGCCTAAGTCATTATGATGAATGGAGAAGAAGTGTTGTAACATTAATCATCGTGTTTTACAATAAGCACATCAGTGTTCAACTGGTTCTTATAAATGTCTATTCATATGATGGTCTGTGTGTGTCATCTGAAAACAAAATACCATTTTGAGAAGAAATAACATTGTTTTGAATGTAATGTTTCATTTTGCAGGAGAATTGAGGGGTTTTGCCTGTTGTGTGTGTGTTTTTAGATTTGTGTGTAGAGTTCTGAGAGTATGAGGCATGCTTTCAGAAAATGTGTGTAAACAATTGAGAAAAACTGTATTTGTATATTTTTTGTACTTTATTTTTACATGGGCTTACTGTACACAAGTGGCAAACGCATAAGATTTCTGTTTGTTTTTTACAAGTGCTACGTGTAAATGCACAAGATTTCTGTTTTATCTTTTTGTACAAGTGCTAAATGCACAGTTTTTGTTTGTTTTGCAACATGCATTTAGCCTACAGTGAACAATAAACATTTATTTCTCCAGCTTCATGTCCTGAGCATTGTGTTTTCTATTTTTCCACGTAGTGTTTAGTGACTGTTCAGTAGTGTTTTTAATTTTGATTGACTCGGGGCACGATTTGACAACATAGTTCAGTTTTGAGCACAGATTGAACTGTTTTGAGGTGAAAGTTTGGTTTTGCAAGAAGAGTCTGAGGTTTTGTGAATGTAGCTTGAAAATTGGGTTTTGTGTTCACAGTTTAGAGAAAAGGAGAGCAGCTTTCAAGAAATGTGTCTTAGCAATCGAGAAAAACTGTAATTGTTTTCCAGCTGCCCGTAAGACATGTTATGAGACAGTAAGCAGGAGCTTCAGGTAAAGCTGTGAAGAGAGTCGAGCGAGAACTAAGAGGTAAGACATAATGCGATCCGTTTTGGTCAATGTGACTACTTTTCAGGTGGATTAATAGATGTGTTTTGTCCATATGCAGTGCATCACTACTGATTGTCTTTATTGATTGCTTTTACAGCTGCTGGAAGCGAGACAGAGTGTGCTGAATGGATTGTGCGACCTCTGTCCTTTTGCAGCCATGCAGGAGCTCACCGAGCTGCAGTCGAGATTAGAGGTGATCCGAAGTAGAGGGCTACGCACCACCAGCGTCTGCAAAATGGACCGACTTAAGATAGAATGCTGCCAGTTACCTACAGCTCCGAGGTGGCAAACAGACACTCCACGGTGCTGTAGGATTTTGGGCTTCTTTTGATTTTTGGGCTCCATGAGCTTCCCATTTGTTGTGTAGGCTGTTTGTTGTGTGATAATAAAGCTATTTCTTTGAATAAACATCACGTATTCTGGCAAAATGTTCTTTTCCTCAATAAATTCAAGTCCTTCATGGTAATATAGTGTAGTCCATAGCATAACAATGACATGAATATACAACATAATAGCATATATATATATATATATATATATATATATATATATATATATATATGTATATGTGTGTGTGTGTGACTTTTTTTGTTTAAAAGCAGAGTGAGTAAATTCAAGCCAGGCCAGACATTCTCTGGCCAGGCGCGGTGTTGCTGCTATTCATATGCTAATTAGATCCATTCACACCTCCGCAGGGGCTCTCCACATACGTCATGGTTCGTTTCTGACAATTTGTGGCACAGACAAACGCGACGTTCACTGTGTGTAAATTGACAAAAACTGCCAAAAAACTGCCAAAAAATTAGGGGGATTTCCAGGAGTTTACACGCGTTTACGGGGACGAAAATCCCACTTTTCATGCAGTGTCCACTTGCCTCTCTTCCTCGCGCCTTAGTACCTCCCACCGAGGAGGCACGGGAGAGATAATGGGAGTATAGTCATGGGAGGAGAGAGGAACTGAGGAAATGTGGTTTTAGCTGTTACATCCAAGCTTTCAATGATTCAATGACATTAAATGATGAGCTGTCCTTTCTGAAGCGTTACGTGAATACGTTGGCTTTATATGCGGAGTTAGCAACTCCTTCAGCTGCACAACTTCCAGGAAGGCTGCTCTTGTGTATCCTCTCCCAATAGTTCCTTGATGCTCGGTCCTCGATCCTCTGGGCAGAAATGAGAGCTTTGAGATGGCCTTCACCGAGGGGGGACAGAACAACTTCCGGTTCAGCCGAGGACCTAGGAGTCAAGGAGCTATCAAATAAGGGTTACATATACAGCCCTGGCTTCATCGTGACATTGAGCTGCCTGCTGAGCCTCCTGCCCGTTACTGCTAATTTCCAATGACTGCGGAACATCTGCGGATGCGCTCTGGAACGGCGGCGGAGTCAATAGGTTTCCATTAAAGTCAATGTGTGTATTTTCACTTACTGCGGAACACCTGCGTTCCGACTTCGTCCCAGCTCCGGCGATCACGGCCCTCGGGAGCAGATACGCAGAGCTTCTATTTTAACCAGACGCCGCACAGCTCCGCAGCAATTCAGCACAGGGCAGGTAATGTGGAACAGGAAGTCGAGCACAGAAACTAAATAAAATATCCAGTTAATTTTCTAAAGAAAATACAATGTGCTCACGGCGGATCATATTTCCCTGCAAACGTCGTAATGGGCGGAGACAGGCCTGAAGTCAACTGTTGTTGGTTTTGTTATATCGCATGATCATACGTGAATTTGTGAGATCTTGTGGGTCCGAGTGACTGTTACTGTCTGTCAGCTGTCACTCATGGCCGCAGACGTTGCAGAACAAATCCGGACCTGGTGGGTATTGACGGACGGCGGAGCATGGAGACGACACGCAGCGGAGCCAATCCGCAGACATTCCGCAGTTGGTGGAAGTCAGGAGTTAGACAGACGGAGGAATGTGCAGCAGCAGCTCCAACCATGTCGACTTAACCCTTTAGGAGCTGGGTTTTATTTAAAAAAATACTAGATTTTGTGACCTAAATTTCAGAAGGCTCTGGCTTGAAAGTGGTTTGAGATAGAGACACAGTGTAAATGAGACAAGTTTTGAGAATTACCTGAAGTTTATCTAGGGAGTAAATGTTCCCATCTAATTTGCATATTGTGACATCATATGGCAGCGGCCATATTGGATTATGTAATTTTCATGAAATACCTGATATTTTGAAAGAGAGTTGAAGTTATTTCATCAGATTTACTCCCCTCCATCCATTTGTTATGTTGTCCACATATCAAATGAACAGGGAAAAAGTTAATAACAGTCACAAACTAGAACTATTACTACACCACAAGACTCATGGAAACAGCCTAGTAAGCACACATACGTTGCCGCGACATATTGGTGATATAATCAAAGTACGGCGGGGATACGTAGTAGTTTGGTCGTTTGCTCACTGGCCCAACGTCGCTGCTCTACATCTCAATGACATATAGCCGCTCTCTCTGCGATGTATACATATATACATTGTTCTAACGTATGCCATACAGCGTAGAGATGCAGGCTTATATACATCGTTCTAACGTATCCCATACATCGTAGAGATGCAGGCTTATATACATCGTTCTAACGTATGTCATACATCGTAGAGATGCAGGTTCATATACATCGTTATAAGGTATGCCATACATTGTAGAGATGCAGGCTTATAAACATCGTCCCAACATCTGCTATACATCTTACAGATGCGGTCTCAGGCACATCTACATCTACTACGTATAGCAGATGTTAGGAATATGTGCCTGGGACCGCATCTGTAAGAGAGATCCATCCATCCATCCATCCATCGTCGTCCGCTTATCCGTGATCGGGTCGCGGGGGGGAGCAGCTCCAGCAGGGGATCCCAAACTTCCCTTTCCCGAGCCACATTAACCAGCTCTGACTGGGGGATCCCGAGGCTTTCCCAGGCCAGGTTGGAGATGTAATCCCTCCACCTAGTCCTGGGTCTTCCCCGAGGTCTTCTCCCAGCTGGACGTGCCTGGAACACCTCCTTAGGGAGGCGCCCAGGGGGCATCCTTACCAGATGCCCGAACCACCTCAACTGGCTCCTTTCGACGTGAAGGAGCAGCGGCTCTACTCTGAGCTCCTCACGGATGACTGAGCTTCTCACCCTATCTCTAAGGGCGACGCCAGCCACCCTCCTGAGGAAACCCATTTCGGCCGCTTGTACCCTGGATCTCGTTCTTTCGGTCATGACCCAGCCTTCATGACCATAGGTGAGGGTAGGAACGAAAACTGACCAGTAGATCGAGAGCTTTGCCTTCTGGCTCAGCTCTCTTTTCGTCACAACGGTGCGATAAACTGAATGTAATACCGCCCCCTGCTGCGCCGATTCTCCGACCAATCTCCCGCTCCATTGTCCCCTCACTCGCGAACAAGACCCCAAGGTACTTAAACTCCTTCACTTGGGGTAAGGACTCATTCCCTACCTGGAGAAGGCACTCCATTGGTTTCCTGCTGAGAACCATGGCCTCAGATTTAGAGGTGCTGATCCTCATCCCAGCCGCTTCACACTCGGCTGCAAACCGATCCAGTGAGTGCTGAAGGTCACAGGCCGATGATGCCATCAGGACCACATCATCTGCAAAGAGCAGATGAGATCCCCAGCCCACCGAACTGCAACCCCTCCCTACCACGACTACGCCTCGATATCCTGTCCATAAATACTACGAACAGGATTGGTGACAAAGTGCAGACTTTACCAGGGAGGCTGAGAAGTGTGATACCCCTGTAATTGGTACACATCCTCTGGTCCCCCTTTTTGAACAGGGGAACCACCACCACGGTCTGCCACTCCTTTGGCACTGTCCCAGACTTCCACGCAATGTTGAAGAGGCGTGTCAACCAAGACAGCCCTTCCACACCCAGAGCTTTCAGCATTTCCGGACGGATCTCATCACTCCCTGGGGCTTTGCCACTGTGGAGTTGTTTGACTACCTCAGTGACCTCCACCAGGGAAATAGACGACAATCTCCCGTCATCCTCCAGCTCTGCCTCTAACAAAGAGGGCGCATCAGCTGGATTTAGGAGTTCCTCAAAGCTCCTTCCACCGCCCTATTACCTCCTCAGTTGAGCCCAGCCTCCACAGGGATGCACGAAAAGCTCCGCCGGAGGTGTGAGTTGAAGGTCTGTTGGACAGGAGCTTCCTCCAGACGTTCCCCATTTAATTAGGGCTTACCAGGTCTGTCCAGAGTCTTCCCCCACCCCCTGACCCAACTCACCACCAGATGGTGATCAGTTGACAGCTCCGCCCCTCTCTTCACCCGAGTGTCCAATACATACGGCCTCAGATCAGATGAAATGATTATGAAATCGATCATTGACCTTCGGCCTAAGGTGCTCTGGTACCAAGTACAATTATGAGCATCCCTATGTTCAAACATGGTGTTTGTTATAGACAATCCATGACTAGCACAGAAGTCCAATAACAGACAACCACTCTGGTTTAGATCAGGGAGGCCGTTCCTCCCAATCACGCCTCTCCATGTGTCTCCGTCATTGCCCACATGTGCGTTGAAGTCCCCCAGCAGAACTATGGAGTCCCCCTCCGGAGCCCCATACAGGACTCCATTCAAGGTCTCCAAGAAGGCCGAATACTCTGAACTCTTGTTTGGTGCATATGCACAAACAACAGTCAGAGTTTTCCCCCCAACAACCCGCAGGCATAGGGAGGCGACCCTCTCGTCCACCGGGGTAAATTCCAACGTTGCGGCGCTCAGTGGGGACTTGTGAGTATCCCCACACCCGCCTGGCGCCTCATACCCTGGGCAACTCCAGAGAAGAAAAGAGTCCAACCCCTCTCCAGGAGTACGGTTCCAGAACCGAGACTGTGCCTAGAGGTAAGCTCCACCAGATCCAACTGGTAGCGCTCCACCTCACGCACAAGTTCCGGCTCCTTCACCCACAGCAAGGTGACATTCCACGTCCCCAGAGCCAGCCTCTGCTGCCCGGGTCTGGTCCGTCGAGGCCCCTGACCTTCACCGCCACCCATGTGGCAGCGCACCCGACCCCAGCGGTTCCTCCCACAGGTGGTGGGCCCATGGGCTGGAGAGATAGGTGCCACGTAGCTTTTTCGGGCTGTGCCCGGCCGGGCTCCGTGGCAAACCCGGCCACCAGACGCTCGCTGACGAGCCCACCCTCTGGGCCTGGCTCCAGACGGGGGCCCCGGGCTTCCTCCGGGCAGGGTCTCTTTATCCCTTCCTCGTTCTTCCATAGGGTTTTTTGAACCATTCTTCGTCTGGCCCCTCACCTGAGACCACTTTGCCATGGGAGACCCTACCAGGAGCACAAAGCTCCGGACAACACAGCCCTCAGGTTCATAGGGACACCCAAACCTCTCCACCACGATAAGGTGATGGTTCCCAAAGAGGTGTAAGAGAGATGTGCCGATCAATTGATCCTGCATTAACCCATTTAACAAAACTGGTTTTAAACATGAAATTACTTGAAAATATCTGAAATATCTTTACTAAATTACATGAATTGCTAAAAGATAGATAAATCATACACAATTATTTATAATAATACATTTTTAATGATAAAGCGTGTTTCAGTGTACTCAAAGATAATTTACACAACTTGAAATTATTATAGGAAATAGCACATTAACACATTAAAAGTTATTCTGCATATTAAAAAAAAACTTGATCATGTAGCTAGATTTTGAGATAATTATCATACTGTGGTCTATACTAAGGGCTAATGTAATAAAACATTACTAAAAGCTTAAACCAGTATTTTTTTGTCTTCCCCTCAGGCGAAGAGCTGGGGCTGTTGTGGTTTTGGACATTTTGGCTGGAACTGTTTATATTTCTGTTGCTGTTTCCTGATTTTTGTTGTTTATCCTGATTGTGTATGTTCTGTTAGTTCCTGTGTTCTGTTCCCCCTTGTATATAGTGTTGTCAAGTTTCTGTATTTAGATGGGTTCATGTTTTCTGTTAGTCTTCTCCCATTTCCTGTTTAAATTTTTGAAAGGTTGTCAGTCTCCCCTTGTGATGTCTAGTTTTGCTTCCTGTGTTTTCCGCCTGTGTGATTGTCTTATGTGCTTCACCTGTTGCCCAGCCCTGGTGTCACCTGTCCTGTGTTTGCTCGTTACGTAGTTTATTTAGCCCCTGTGTTCCCCTTTGTTCCTTGTCAGATCATTTTGTTTTCCTTCGCACCTGTTCCTTCGCACCTGTTAGTACCCACTTGTGTCCTACTTCCCTCAACGGTTTGTTCCTGTGGTTTTGTTCACTGTGAGTTTTTGGACTCCCTGTTATTTTTTCCCTGCTTCCGCATGGTCTTTTGTTTGAACTCTGTTTTTGTTAATAAACCCCCTGAGCTCCAATCATCACCTGCCTGCCTGCCTCTCTGTCTCTGCATTTGGGTACTTTTATCCCCTGCTCATGACAGGGGCACGTTCAATATCAAAACGGCACATTTCCTGGGAACGGTGTGCAATGACTTGCGTTGTTTTCATGTTTCCTCTTGTTTGGTGGGTGTGTCTCTCGATTATTGGCTGTGTTCCAGGTGATAGTCAATCAGTAGAGATGTGTCTGTAAACCCGTGGTAAAAAAAAGGTGCTTGCACACACACAACAGGATGTCCAATGCACCGTTTCAGTTTAAAAAAACATCACTTTGTTAGCCAAATTTTTGGATGCCTATGGGATCATGATAATATTATTTTAACCAAAGACACTGAACAATTGAGCCAATAATAACATTTATTTATTAAGAAAATAATAAATAATGAAAATTCATTATTTTTCTTAATCTGTAGGAGTCTGTGAACTGTGTATCCCTGCTTCACAACAGCAGTGTGTACAAGTTGGAGAACAAAAACTAATTGTCACACTAATACTACTGAACAAATTTAAGTACTGTTCATCATATTGTCCACTGTCTATCATAATGTCAATTATTTCAGTAACAAAAAAAAGGCCGTCTCTGCTACAGCCTCCACTCCAGTCTGTTGCCAGTTGGGGAAGTCCTTGATGGCTCTCGGCTTCGGGCTCAGGAAAGTAGGATTCCTCGGTGCTGCTGCTGCGGCAAGAAGAAAATATTTCGGTTATGTGCGTTATTCGAAGAAGTAACTTTTAATGCATGGAAGTTTTTTATTTTATTTTTTGTTTCTTCTCCCTTTGTTTTTAAGAAGTGGTTGAGTAATAATTGTAACGTAAGTCTTTTTTTTTTTGCAGATGTGAATAGAAGACCAGTTTCATTAAGTAGAATATGGCAAGCCAAATGCTTACAAATTCTCTGCTAAATTTTCCTCAGAGGCTCCAACAGTAAGATCATTTGGTCAGTAAATGTATTTTGAATACAAAATGTAACCTAAGTACAACTTCCAAAGGGTTAGACTACTGTAAAACTTCAAATAATAGCCCGGGCTTCTATTTACCCAAATCGCCAAAATGGACCGGCTTGTATTTGAGACAGGCGTCTATAAGAGACAGGCCTTTAATTGACAATAGGAGGTTACCACATTATATTATTTTTTTTTTATTCGTATTATGTAAGGGATAATGTACAGCGAGGCGGTTGTTATAGCGAATACAACCCCGACAGGGTGATCAGGACCCCGACGCGAAGCGGAGGGGTCTTGAATCAGCCTGAAGTCCATGCGTCCATAGCAACGTAAACTCTGTATCTGTTAAGCTAATGCAACCCTTCATCTATTGCTCACCACCACCTTACGGGCTGTGGTAGTAGCCGTATACCAGTCCCTCCAGAAAAACACGATTATGCGATCGCAGAATTCAATGCATAATCAGCCAAGTCCGCATATTTATGCGGGGGCTGCATTTTTTCAAATACGCCGCACTTTCGCCGCATAAATTGCCGATTTCCGCGCAAAATATGCGGGGCTTGCATGATTTCATAATCCCCGCATTTTCGTTGCAAAAAAGTCACATATATCTCAGCAGAAAGTTGAAAAATGTTGCGTTTCCTTCACACAAGAGCAGCCATTTTCCCCTGTTGCCATGGGAACGTTATGAAGTGACGTCATTTCACCTACTGAGAACACGGTGTTGGGGGAATCACTTTTTTTTACACGTTTTTCTGGAGGGACTGGTATACATTATGGGGTGCTGCCTTGGTGGACAAATGACCCAGCTGCTGTTTTAATCACTGCAGGAATTGACATGACATTAGCTGACGCGTTGTAGTGAGCTAGCAGGCTATCGGCTGCTCGTATTTATATTAAACTGAACATTTCTGTTGACGGTGAAGTGAGATGAGGTAAATGGCTTCATGTCCTCATTCATCTCGTTTCCTTTTTGCACAGCCGCTGCATGTTGACACACCTAAACGTGCAATGTAAGCTAACTAATTAGCGTTGTTGTCCCTGCGTAGCGATCATAGACCGTTTATAAATATGTAGCGATATGCGCTCACCAGATCTGCTGTCATTGCTTGACTTGGAGGACAGAAGTTGCTCGACGGCGTTTCTCCACTTTTTGCCACAGCTGATAAATTATCCGGACTTCTTTCAGCGGATTGATTGATTGCTGTCCTCCAGAGTGAACAGAATTGCGTCCATAGCAACCCTCTTCTTTTGCATGGCAACAGTGTGTTATGCTTAGCAGCGGTCTGTTATGAAGAAATTACAGACCGCATTCTACATTAGAATTCAACCAAGCCATGTAATAATCGTATTTAATTAATATTTATAATTAATTCGAATGTGTTTAACAAATCATTTAATGTAAGAATTGTCTTTGGCTATTGGCAGCATAAAAAAAAGAAACGATGTGACAGCAATGGGCAGAACTATATCTACCACCTTCTTCCTCCCTCCACCTCGCAGTCCGGCCCTTTTGTCGTCTTCCTCGGACAGACGTCGCAGTTCTGCTTTATGTTTACGCCATTCTCGCGCTCTCTCGGGATCAGTCGAGAAATGTCTCGCCGCTGCTTCTCCCGAATTTTGTTCGGCAAATTTGACAACTGTCAGCTTAAATGTCAAATCATACTTTTTTCTTTTTGTCTCCATGGTGGTATTGAGAGAATTAAGAAAAACTGAAGACTAAAAGAAAGTTTGTTAACCTGTTTGTTATGTTGCCATAGTGATGAGTTGTTTATGAACGGTTGCGTCTGTCACGTGAAATCAAATCAAAACATAGAACAAACGATCTGACGGGTTTTAAAAGATCAAATACAACCCGACACGAAAAAAAACGAAAAAACAACAACAACAGACCAGGCCTCTATTTGAGACCGGCCTTTATTTACCCAAATCTGTTGTCACACCAGGCGTTTAAAAGAGACAGGCGTCTATTTGGGACTCGGCTATTATTTGAAGTTTTACGGTATTTACTGTTGATAGATGGATATGATTTAATAATAGTTTATTACCTACCCATTTCAAAGTCTGTGTAGGTCTTCTTTGGCTTCGTCTTTTCTGGAATCACTAGTGCCTCTTCCTTTGAGCAGGCCAATTCGTCAGTGGTCGTCAAATCATAGTTTTCAAACTCTTTCCTGTTATCTGAAAGAGATTAACATACAGAGGTAATTAATAATTCAAATAAAATGTAATAGATAGAGAAAGTCTAAGAACCCTTGAACACACAGGGGGTTGAAAAATAGAGCAACAAATAAGAATGAGTGGAACTGTATGTAAAAATAATGTGACAACATACCTGACTCTTGTCACTTGTTGATCAGGCTTATACACACAACTATTCTTGTGGTATGATGTCCATCTCTGCCTTGCCTTCTCTCACAACTCCTGCCCACATTTTCTGATCTTCTACTATACATCATGCCAACATAAAAACAGACACACAATGTACACATAAGTACTTTTAGTATTGCAAACTATTGTATTGTACTGAACATGGTGTATTCCTGAAATGTTGTAGAAGATGGTGATATTCTTAGCAAGAGCCACCTTTTTAATGAGGGATAGCTAACTAGTGAAACAAACAAGCAAGCAAACACACAGCTAACAGTTTACTTATTGCCGATGTAATCAAAATACAGCAGGGATATGTAGTAGTTTGGTCGTTTGCTCACTGGCACGACGTCCCCGGGACGTCACTGCTCTACGTCTCTGCGACATATAGCCGCTCTCTCCGCGACGTACATCGTTCCAACGTATGTCATACATTGCACAGATGCACGCTCATATACATCGTTCCAACGTATGTCATACATCGCACAGATGCATGCTCATATAAATCGTTACAACATATTTCATACATTGTACAGATGCACGCTCATATAGCTACATTGTTTCAATGTATTTCATACATCGTACAGATGCATACATCGTCCCAACATCTGCTATACATCTTACAGATGCGGTCTCAGGCACATCTTCCTGACATCTACTACGTATAACAACTCCTGCCCACGTTTCAAACAACTAACAGTTTACCAAAGTTAGCTACCCTTGCTATAAACATGAAACGGAAAAGTACCAATAAAATTAAATGTGATTCAATATGTCCATCGAACGTGTTTAGTCCTTGTTAAAGCCGATAGTAAACTGCTAATGTCAGTTTTAGGCAATGTTAGCTAGGCTTATGGTCAATTTAGCTTCAACAAAAAGTAGCTAAAACATAAAGTTAAGTGACTCGAAAGTAACTACATTAAGCTAACGCTTGCTTGTCAAGTAAATTGTTTTTAAGCAATCAACGTTAGTGATATATCAGTAAAAAAATGATGGTAACAGGTGACGATGCTAGCTGAAGGCTAGCTAACGTTAGCCGACGAAAACAGGCACCATCTAATAACTGATGTTTTATGACCGTTGGCAGTCCGAACCCCGTTTTCAAAATCAATTGTTAACCAGATTTAAAGATGCCATATTATGCTCATTTTCAGGTTCATAATTAGGGCCCGAGCGCCGACAGCGGCGAAGGCCCTATTGGAATTGAAGGAATTATTATTCTTCCGCGCAATGAATTGCCTTTTTGAGGGGCTTAACATAGTCAAAAACTCACCAGATTTGGCGGTCGCGTCAAGTCTGGTGAAAAATTACGTATTTTAAGGGTTTCGGGAATAGGCGCACAAAAATGGCTCGCTAGCGCCCCCTACAAAGTCAAAGAAATTGAGCCCCTGCAGTGCGTTTAACGTACGCTCACGAAACTTGGTACACATATATAGCCTGTAAAGACGTACATAAAATGTCATTGGAGCCATACCTGAAACCAAACAGGAAGTCCGCCATCTTGAGTTGAATGTTTGAAATTAGTGTGATTTTGGCCATTTCCACATGTCGTACTTTAACGAACTCCTCCTAGAGATTTCATCCGATCAACTTCAAACTTGGTCTGTGCCATCTTAAGATATGATAGATGAAAAGTTGTAAAAAGAAAAACTTTTGATCATAGGGCATGGCCGTGGCGGGGCGGCCATTTTGTGTGTTTCGCCATCGAAACAGGAAGTTGGTGTAACTCAAGTGTCCATTGTCCAATTGGCTCGAAACTTTTCAGGATTCATAATAGTCCAACCCTGAGGACATATAAGGTCCGATATTTACTCAAAGTCATAGCGCCCCCTAGTGGCAACAGGAAGTAGGCCTAAAAGTCAAGGTGCTATACTTTAACAAACTCCTCCTAGAGATTTCATCCGATGGACTTCAAATTTGGTCTGTACCATCACAACACCTTTCCGATGAAAAGTTGTTAAAAGACAAACTTTTCGTCAGACGGCGTGGGCGTGACGTGGCGGCCATTTTGAGCATCCTTCGATGAACAAAGAAGTTGTTGTAACTTTAGTGTACGTTGTCATATCTGCCCGAAACTTCTCACGTTTAACAAGGGTCCAGGCCTGAGGACCCCTACAGGCCAAAATTGACATTTCGTCATAGCGCCACCCGCTGGCAACACGAAATCTGCCTTATATGACAAACATCATCCGATTTACATGAAACTTATAATGTGTGGTCTATATGTGATACTGAGCTGCCCCATATACTTTAATCACGCCCACGTACTCCGGCCACGCCCCCTTTCGTAATATTTGAACTGTTTAAGGTACACCCTTGTGTGAGGTATCATTGAACTCAGCAGAGAGTTCCTTCTTCATTGGTGATGGTTTGGCCCGCCCCCTATGCGTAAGCCACGCCCCCTTTCATAACTGGTGACCCATTTAATGTACACTATTGTGTAAGGTATCATTGAACTCAGCAGAGAGTTCCTTCTTCATTGGAGATGGTTTGACCCGCCCCCTATGCTTTGGCCACGCCCCCTTTCACAAATAATGAACTGTACGACATTGAGTCTTGAGTGAGGTATCGTTGAACTCGTCAGGGAGTTCCCTTTTCATTGGCGACGATTTGCAATGTCTGAGTGCCGTGCAGATGCACGGTCGCAAGGAGCGACGTCCGCCACTAACCCCGACGCGCGCAGAGGAGCGAGGGCCCGTCCATCGCTGCTTGCAGCTTTAATTGTATTTTAAGGTTGTACCAGAATAGGTTTACATCGTTTAATTTTCAAAAAACATCATATTTTTGTTGTACTGCACAGCTCTCTCTCACTGCTGCAGCTCCTCTTTTCACCTTGTGTTCAGGTCTCTGTTTTAGCTACAGAGTGAATCATCTTTTCTTCTGTACTATCTTTGATTCCACTTGCACATGCTCAGTAGCTCAGATCGTAGATCATGTCAGTTAGCTCCATAGACAGTAAAAGAAAGGTTGTTTCTCCAACGTTGGTCAGTTACAAGGCAGGATTAGCCTTCTTCTAAAGGAGGGTGCACATGTAAGTAGTTCTTTTGTAGATTATGGTGAACTTGTGTGTGTTGTAGCAGTGCTTTGCCATTGAGAACGAGCTAGCATGCTAACGCTAGCGCTAGCATGCTAAGGGTTGTGTTTAGCCCGTCGTTTCGGCTAGTTACGTAACAAGCCCTGCAGATTTTGAACAGCTCACCCGGAGACTGAAGGCAGGACACATTTTTTTTTCCAAGTTTGTATGCGCGTGGAAGCACCAGAGACACAAAATAACACCCCAAATCCAAGAAAAAGTGATTTTTTCATAATATGGGCACTTTAATACCGAGTGTACAGAAAGGAACCACAGTCTTACTAAACTGTCCTAAAACTTATTTTACATAGTGTCATTTTGGTAATAAGCAGAGTAAAAATACAACCTTATAATCACAATGTAATAAGTACGAACGTTAGCCTGCCATTAGACGGCCCTAAACCTCTTCACCTTTTTTGGCCAGAGCAAAAGACTACAGCCAGTAGTAGGACCTACTTCCGCATGTTTTAAACCCGCCCATCACCCGAAGCGAGCCGAAAAAACTAAATGTCAGCCATCTTGAATCCTCGCTAAACAGGGCTCTTTCTCATGGATGTATTAAGAGAAGTTCTCAGCAGCAAACTTTTACAACAATTATGTGCATTCAAACTACCGCACGTGTACCACTGGGATACATCGGTACAGATCGGAGAATATGCAGGGAACGTTATTACAGACGGAATAATCGGCCCACTACGAGAGCTTCGCCTACCACGGAGACCAGCGGTCTCGCTCGTACCCCGAGCCGGGTAGGGGACATCCACGTCGGCTAGGTGGGAAGCTAACGCTAGCCGGCCAACTGTCCCATCAATCCTGCTTGCAAGTGTCCGTTCATTAAACAACAAACTGGACTACATCCAACTTGAACGATGCTCCCAACGCAAATTCAGAGACTGTGTTTTTTGCTTTCGTGGAAACATGGCTGAACAACAGTGAACCGGACTGTCCAGCTACCAGGCCTGCTAGCCTTCCGACGATCCGAGCTAGAGATGCTCTGTATGAAGGTGGGCTGTGTTAACACGGACTGGTGCAGACATGTGGTGATTTGTATCCAACTAACTGCTAACCGCTGGAGTTTGTGACTGTTACATGGCGACCATTCGACATTCCACGCTAATTCACGGCTGTGTTTATACTCGGTGTTTACAGCCCACCGAGCCTGTGCTGGTATGCTTAGCTGAACTTTACGGAGCCTATAATGTGTGTGTGCACTAAAGGTAGCCTGTTTCATATGTCGTTATATAATGTCGTTTTTATATATTTTAAATGTGTAACACCACTTGAGCCACGATGAAACGTTGTTTCGTGTATATGGTTGAAATAACAATAAAACACATTGAGTTGAGTCGAATGCCTCACTGTCTGTCTGTCAAGCGGTAGGCGTGGCTTGGGAGTGGACTCAAAGCAGCGAAGCGAAGTGCATTCTGGGATTTGGTGTCTTTCATCCATATGAGCCAAAAACACATTTTCTGGCTTTTCTCGGCCTAGAAGGCACCAATTAAATTTTTCTGCTACATAAGTGACCCAATTTAAAGATATATTTAGCTTTCCAGCGGTGAAGTATCCCTTTAAGATGAAATAGTGCTTACGCTGGAGATTTGACAGTAGCAACGAAGCAGTCTCCATCCTAACCCTTCGTAGACTGGCAGCTTTTCCCTTCATGTGGCGCGAATATGTTGCTGGGCAGAATTCAAATTCACTGTCCATCACATCAACAGTGTGTGTGTAGCTAGTAAAGACATCCAGACGCTCATTAACAATGCTTCCAAACGACCCACAAACAACTGAGAAACTTTTAATACAACCAGGGGAGGATTAAGGTGGTCAGGGGCCCCTAGGCTGCTCTTTGTGTGAGGCCCCCCCCCCCCCTTAATCGTTGTGCTGAAAAAATGTATTTAGTGCCATGCATGGTCCACTTAGGGCCGTACAATTAATCAAATTTTAATCACGATCACGATTTTGGCTTCCCACGATCACATTTGCGCGATCGAGCGATATTTAAAATGCGTCATTCCCTTCATAGAACAGTTTTTGCAAAGCCAATCTAGCGCTCCATAAACCACTGTCTGATCACATGTCTCCATGAGCCAATCAGAGCTGTTCCCTGCCTGCACCGCGCAGCTTAGTTTCTAGATGTAGACCGTCACAGAGGACAGAGTAACGTGAGGAAAACTCCACAACAGGTAGCAGTCGGTTATCATAAGCCGGTCACGATGTTTACCAGTAAACACAACATTTTGTCCCGTCCGTTTTGTTTTTCAGACAACAGCAGTGACCATAGTGCTAGTTTGTGTCTTTTAGCTCATAGCTTTAGCAGCAGACTGTTGGACGTCCCGCTGTTGGAATCCTACAGTGAAATACAGACACACTACACCGTTTAGCTGTCAGCATTTTAGCCGTGTTTAATCCAGTTACTACTGTGGCTAACGGTAGGCTAACGCTACCTGCTGTGTAACGTGTTATTAGTGTTTACTAGCGTGACATGCAGCGATGTTTATGTTGCCTCTAACGTGGGTTTCGGAGCATCAGAGCGCAACGCAGACATGTAAGTAGCAGTGTAATGAGCCACAGAAATCTGCGTACGTAGCTATTTCGTCTGGTAGATACCAGGCACCACATGCGCCGTTAACGTGAACAGAAAATTGCGTTGCCTGTATATTTCACGGCAAAAATGCATGTGTGGAAAGCGGTCGCACAACGGATGTATGGATGTATTAGTAAGAATGTAGCACAATATGGATGTAAAAGCAGTTATAATTGTATAATTATGTGACAATAAAATTTGTTTTGGCTAAAATCAACAAATAATCGTGATAATTAATCGTGATCTCAATATTGATCAAAATAATCGTAATTATCATTTTGGCATAATCGTGCAGCCCTACCCCCAATATATATTGTTGAATAGAATTGTAATAAAACATTACATTGTAAACATAAAACATTTAATTTATTTTTCTTTATTTTTATTTTTTATTTTTTTTTTAAATTTCGATGGGTAGATGTTGTTTTCTAAATAGGGTAGGCGTAATAAGCCATGGCTTCAGCCTACACCTTTTCGGTTACCCCTATGTTTGTAATGAATTTGTTGTACATACATTTTGTTCTACATTTAGTAACCGAATAAACCTACCTACCTACCAATTACAGTTTCTCATCCTATTTTATGGTACAACTGGTATTCCTAACAAATTGGGTCTAGGCCTAACACCATATCATTGTGCAAATTTACTTAATTTCTACCTAGTCAGGAGTCATGAGGGCCAAAATACAACCAGCATCATCATCAAGAATGAAGACTGAACATAAAGAGTGCGTCATTTACGTGCATATTAAGTAGCCACGTTGGTTTGTTTTGGTCTTATAATACATCCATAAATGCTCCAGCAGAGGATGGTTAGTTTAGCCAGCAGTTAAGTTTACAAGAATTTGTCCACATTTCAAGATTTGAGGCAAACTAAGATAAACAGTTAGACTACAAACCGACAGCTTTTGTTTTAGCTTGGCCAGGTGAGTGGGTATTGATACGCATTTACTTTTAGGTTTTATTGTACCCTACTTACAGTCACGAGCGTAGCGCTATCTTTCCCAGTCAGGTGCATGTGCTCCGTGTTGTAACACACCTCTGCTGTGTGTGTGTGTGTGTGTGTGTGTGTGTATGTGTGTGTGTGTGTGTGCGCGTGCGCATGCAGCGCGAGCATCGCTGTTCAGAATCCCGTCTATCTTGCAAAATGTAACGCTTGTATCCAAATGAATTGTGCTTAAGCTGCAGGCCATCCATTTATAACGACCTCATCCACATTGTCAAATCATTTAGATATTGAGCCATTATTACCTTCAAAATCTTTTAGATAACAGGAGCCTATGATTTACTGTAGTAGCCTAGCCATCCTAACACACTACCTGAACGCCTTTTTCTAGTCTCCCGTTTCACTCTCCACAACACTGTCTTCGGGCAAAAAGTCACGTCGTGAGATCGATAGCAGTTAGCTAGTTAGCCTGTTTATGTTTCTTGTACTGTTAGCCTTAGCTTGGTATTTATTTTTTACCTTGATTTTGGTATCTGCATTTCAAAGCCATCTCACGCTGTGACGTTTTTGGTGGAGCTGTTCGTTTAATTGTCGACTCGGAAGAAAGTGCCACAATAAAATCAACATAGAGGAAACACTGCATTGTGGAATAACTCCCCCAAATTCCCTGAAATATTACCGTTGACATGATGAGCTAGCTGCTGCAACAGCTAAGGATCCCGCTGCAAACGTTTCAACCCCAGCTCCGATGTTAGCTGATGGTAGCTGGCAGTCCTCCTGCTGTGGAACTTGTCTTTGACTGAATGAAGATTCAGCAGCCTTGAAATATAGAGTCAATTTAGGGATTTTTTTCAGGATATCTTGGTCACGTTGTTCTCTTAACCTTTGTATTTTGCGTTTTTGTGCTCCACTTTCATGCTTTCTTTCGGCCATTCTGCCACTATGCCGTCCAGTAATAGTAGTGGCATAAATGAAAATGATTGACATGATTTGACCAGCAGCAGCTGATTGGATATCCAATCTACCCAATCACCTCCTTGTTTTTTTTAAATGTTTCTTATGGGCCAATTAGGGTCTTTTTTTGTTCACGCTGAAGTAAATTTAAAATAAAAAAAAAATTGTCTGGCCAATCTGAGGCCCCTGCACACGTGGGGCCCCTAGGCTGCAGCCTAGCAAGCCTGTGCATTAATCCGCGCCTGAATACATCGTTCCAACATAATTAATACGTTGCTGTGATGTATAGATTTCCATCATAAGATGTTCAGACGCTCAAACTATGCTTCAACGTTGCTGTGCTCATTGATCACAGCAAAGTGATACGTACGATTCTTTCAGTCTCCAAACACCACAAAAGTCTGCAATAACACCAGAAAAAGTCGCTAGTCGCTTTTAACAAAAAGTCAAGTTTGGATGGCATTTCCTCGAACATTTTGCATTGAAGCATGACTATTTCTGAGCTAAGGTCTAAGTACAGGATGTCTTCTAACTAGTGGAGGGGAGAATGAATGACATATAACACTCTATTTGGAGAAAACAGCTGTTTGATTCAGTACCGCGTCACGTCACAATTTTGCGACTTTGGCACTTAAAGAGTTAAACACAACCACACAGGCCAGAGGAGTGTGTTTACAGTGTGTTGCACTTCTGACATCACAAAGTTCACTTTATGGCTCAGAACTCCTGAACTACAGAACGGAAAAAAAACAATGGTCGGGAGAGAGCTAAGATGGCGGAGGGGCCTCCTCCTCCTGGGGACCCCTGGATATGAGGTCTCTCAGTATGGCGACAGAGAAGGCCGTGAGTTTCCTCCTGTATCTGGCTCTCCCCCACTGAATAGCATCATTAAAAGATGCCTGTGTGAATGGTGGAAGGTCCTGCAGTTTTATGGCAATGACTGTGTCGTAGTGATCCCTGAGAATGTTATTGGGCATCCATGTGTCTGTGTAGAGTTTAACCAGTTCTAATGTATTATTCTTAGGTGAAGAGGGTTGGATGAAAGATGTGAGTCTATTGATTTGTCTCATCATTCCCTGTGGGAAGGTGCCAATGTGCATTGTGTTATTTATGATTTCTGAGTGGTGGATGACCTGTAGAAATTGGAAATATGTTTTGGTGTGGAGGTAATTCTGGTGGACTGTATTGTTTGGAGGCTGGCTGTTGACCCCCGGGGGAAGGGCAGAAGAGGAGCGATGGTTTGCCACCCTCTCAGCCCCACCTGCTCGGTCCCGATGGGACCCGACGAGCCGGGCCGGATTCGGACAGATATTTAGAAATTATGGTTGGGTTTGGATGGGCTCGGTCACATCAGCGCAATAAGGTATTTATGGTAAAATGGTGCTGCGGCTCCTTTAAGAGAGCTCATGTGTGTGTGTGTGTGTGTGTGTGTGTGTGTGTCTGTGTGGAAAGTGGTCAGAAGAGAGATAGAGAAAGAGGAAGCAGACGTGTAGATGGGACCGGAGCAGAGTTATTCATTTCTATTGTCTCAGACTTGTCAAGCAGGGCTCAACATAAAAAAAAATCCCCACTGGCCCCCGGGGCCAGTGGATCAGAGTTTTGCTGGCCCCTTCAATATTTTTACTGGCCCTGAAAGAAATATAAGGAAAAGCACTTTTCCATTAAACTGTATTTATTGTATACATTAGAATTAATCAATACAGCAAATGGAGTACAGGAATTAAGAGAGAGCCCCTGGAGACATGCAAAAATAACCAAATTGTCATTGTAACTATGAATGGTTATTGCAGTATATATTATTTTTCCTGCAATGAACATAGGCTCGCCAACACGGAGAGAATGTGGTTTTCACAAGGATCCATTTTACTAAGAGACTTGTCCTCCTTTCTTCCCTTTAGCCCCTCCCCTTTCTCCCTCAGCAGTCTATTTTATTCACTGGAAAGTCCTTCTATCCGCCTCCATGACCCACCTCTTCACTACTGGCATGGGGTTGAAGTGCTCCAAGTTGGGACCCTCCAAGCTAATGAAGAGCAAGCTCTTCAGCATTTCAACACTCAAGCTGTTCCTCCAGTCAGTCTTTGTATGCTTCATGGCACTGAAGCCCCTCTCGACTGTTGCTGTGGACAGAGGCAAGACCAAGATGAGCTCCACAATGAGGAGGAGGTTGGGGAAGCTACTCCTTCGCTCATTATCCAGGAAAAAGTCTTGCCAAGCATTCCTCTGTAGGCTCTGAGATAAGGACTTGATCAGCACCTTAGCAGCAGGCCACTCCACACGCTGTGCTTTGTCCCGGTCACATCCTATCCGGTCAAGGACATTAGCAAAGTGATCACAGACCGTGGCAAGGTGGTCCCTGCCATAGCATGCTAGTTCTTGATGGTCAGCAGCCCACTCGCGAGGATCCACCAGTTTTGCTGCAGCCTGCAGAACATGATGAGACTCAACCCCCTTGAATCGGGACTGTAGCCTGGCAATCACACTGCGCAGGAGCTTCCGCTTCACACTGGAGAAAAAAATACAAATTAATTATGTCTCAGAATTTAACACCTTAAAAACTAATTATGTCATCCTTCTTGTTTAAATATATACTTGGAAAACTCTTCTCTGTTGTCCCTGAACCTCAACAGCTCAACATTTTGATAGGTTCCATTCTTGGTTTCAGCTAGGAAGCCCTCCACACACTTTCCTGCCTCTAGCTCCATGGCTGTCAGCCTCAACACTGCTGTTTCAAAGGCATGGAGTGCCTCTGGCAGGGTAAGCCCATCCTCTTGCAGCTTCAGACTCAGACTACAAGAATGAAAACATGACTAAACTCAGGTACACTACACTGCAACTTAAATTGAAAATAAACTGATCAGACAGATTATATTTAATAGAAACTTGCCAACTCAAGACTTCTATGACGTCTTGGACCAGCATGATGAAGAGAAGGTGTTGAAAGTCTTTCAACACCTGAAGGTACTGCTTGGCTCGTCCAATCATTTCAGCACTTGCTGATCTGTTTGATGTAAACAACCAAATAAGAATTCATGTTGACCAAGATTGATTAAGTATGATTACCTAGGAAACAGGAATGTATTACTAGCCTTGCTTCCACTGTGTTTTCCATCTTGGCAAGCAATACTGGATAGTTTTTCAACAAGGCCCTGAGTGCCCTCTCCGTGTGTGGGAGCCACCTTGTCCCTCCCAAGTTGGTCATCTTCCAGACCTTTTGGTTGAACACATCTGCCATATCTTTCAACTCTCTCCACGCTTTTGGAGAGTGATGATACTGTTTATACAGCCCCTTCAGTATGTCCATCACCTGAATTAGAATTATAGGAGTATGATAATTATACAAATTAGCTTAAGCAGCACATAACATGTTGGGTTTATGCAGGACATGATTTTCTCAGTTTACTATACAGAAGTTGCTGAAGGTTGGCTTTTTACTTCCTTGTTACTTGCCTTTCTCATTCTTTCTTGGTCTTTCATAGCATCCATGGCAGCCAACTCTAGGCCATGGCTTAGGCACTGGATATTTATTAGGTGGGGAACTTCAGCACGAAGAAGTGTGGCAACACCCCCAATCCTCCCAACCATCACAGCAGCTCCATCAGTACCCAAGCCCACTACCTTATCCTTCCACTGGGATATAGATGCCTTATCCAATGCTGTAGACCGAGAAATACTTGTTATTGATGTAACGTTACTCAACAAGAGAAAACACAGCAAGCAACACAAACAGATTCAATAGTCAGGATTACCAGCGCTCATTGCAGCAAAATGACCAGGCGCTGTGGTGTGTTGGAGCTCCTCTACACCAATAAAGATGTTCTTTGGATGTCCACAGCTCAATATACGGACAAAAACCCCTTCCAGGTCTCTGCCACTCACGTCAGTAGATGAGTCTGATGGAACTCTTAAAAAATTTGCTGCTTTAATTTCTGCAACACAGCCCTCCCACAGCTCTTTATAGATAACATCGACAAACCTAAAAATAAACAAACAAAAAAGTTAGGACAACTACAATATTAGGGTAATTTAAGTTAGTCAACTATTATCTCTGTTTTTCTCCAACGTTTGTATTCGGGGGCGGGGCACTTGGAAAGTAAAAACAAATCACTATTTCTGCACCACTAACAAGGCTAAAAACATTTACAACACTTCAATGGTAGCATAATGAGGATCCCTACATGTTAACCAAAGCATTGGGAACTTTGTAAGGGTACAGACAAAAGTTCGAAAATATTGTTTAGAAAGACTAGCTATACTGTTCACGTATACAGGCGGTCGCCATCTTGGGCTGCTACTTCATATGCTAGCTAATCAGCGGTTCGCGCTAGCTTGTTTCAAGCTACAAAAACATGCATTATCTAGCATGAAAACATATACATGTTATACATAGCTAGCTAATGTGACTTGGTTGCTAGCTGTGACATGACACCCAAACTCACTCATGACACAAGTCAAGCAGTCGTACTTTGGATCTATCATTTATGAGCAAAGTTACGGTGATAGCTAGCTAGCCGAGTAACTTACCTTCGACATGCTACATCGGTGAGGTACTGAGAGCCAACGTCTTCGCCATTCTTCTTGAGAAGAGCGACCGTTCTCTCGTAAGCAGTAAAGGGGAGCTCACTCTTCACTATATGGTAAGCAGTGTTGATTAACTTCACCATCCGCTGGATTGTGTCGTTGTTGGCCTGTTGTGTCCGGCAATGAAGTGGCCCAGCTGAAGGGTTGTCCACCACCCGCTTTGCCAACACACACTGGAAATGTTGCCGGCTTTTTTCGTGTGCATCTAAGGCCTGCTTTCTGTAGTTCTGGGTCCCCTTGTAAAATGCCCCGGCTCGGTCCGCTTGTTTTGGAAATTTCCGGCAAACCAAACAGTACATGCCCTCATCGCCTTTCTCCACCCAGGCGTACTGTTTTTTCCATGACACTAGGAATGTCCTCTTTCTCGTATCAGCCTCGTAGTTCTTTGACATTTTAACATGTTATAAATAACCTGATGTAACATTGACACTCTTCCCGCCTCTGTGTATGACGTTTGCTGTTCGTGTTGCTGTTGGCCAATCACTGGCCCGGATAACGAGGAAACAAGAGGCAGGTGACACAAGGGCTGGGAAACAGGTGGAAACATCAGACAATCACAAGAGCGGGAAAAACCAAAAGACAAGAAGTAAAACCAGACAAGACTAGGGAGAAAAACCAAACTTCAAAATAAAACAGGAAACTAAATACAAAACAGACTACCAAAGACAAAAACCCCAAAACCATAACAGTACATCCCCCCCCCCCCCCCCCAAGGGGACAGATCCCAGATGTCCAAAAAAAAAAAAAAAAAAACAGAGCAGAGAAACAGTCAATCCAGGGAGGGCGGAGGGGGTCTGGAGGAGGGAAAAAGTCACTGGGCATAGGGAACAGAGGGCCCTGGAGCACAGGGAACTGAGGACCCTGGGGCAAAGGGAACAGAGAGCGCTGGGGCAAAGGGAACAGAGAGCGCTGGGGGCACAGGGAACGAAGGGCACTGGGACACAGGAAACGAAGGGCACTGGGACACAGGGAACAGAGAGCCGGAGAGACCCAGGGGAAACAAAGGGCCGGAGAGGCCTGAGGGAAATCAGAGGGCCACTAGGGACAGGGAGCCGAGGGAGGCCTCGGCAAGAGGGGAACTCCCAGGCAGCTGGCGGCAAAGTTGGAGCCCCTCAGGCGGCAGAGCAGGACGTCGAGGGCTCCGAGGCGGTCTGCAGCGACGGCGATATCCCTCTGGGGGCCGAACTGGACAGCAAAGGTGGAGCCCCTCAGGGGGCCGAGAAGGACGTCGATGGCTCCGAGGCGGCCTGCAGTGAAGGCGATATCCCTCTGGGGGCCGAACTGGACAGCGAAGGTGGAGCCCCTCAGGGGGCCGAGAAGGACGTCGATGGCTCCGAGGCGGCCTGCAGTGAAGGCGATATCCCTCTGGGGGCCGAACTGGACAGCGAAGGTGGAGCCCCTCAAGCGGCCGAGCAGGACGTCGAGGTCGACATCCCTCTGGCGGCCGGCGGCAAAGGCGACGTCCCTCTGGCGGCCGGCGGCAAAGGCGACGTCCCTCTGGCGGCCGGCGGCAAAGGCGACGTCCCTCTGGCGGCAAAGGCGACGTCCCTCTGGCGGCCGGCGGCAAAGGCGACGTCCCTCTGGCGGCCGGCGGCAAAGGCGACGTCCCTCTGGCGGCCGGCGGCAAAGGCGACGTCCCTCTGGCGGCCGGCGGAAAAGGCGACGTCCCTCTGGCGGCCGGCGGAAAAGGCGACGTCCCTCTGGCGGCCGGCGGAAAAGGCGACGTCCCTCTGGCAGCCGTCGGCAAAGGTGATATCCCTCTGGAGGCCGGCGGCGGCGAAGGCGATATCCCTCTGGAGGCCGCCGGCGGCGAAGATCTCCCTTCTGAGGCCGGGCAGGCAAAGGGTCAGCTGGGGAGCCAGACGACGAGACAGCTGGGCTGGAGACGGGCAACGAGACAGCTGGGCTGGAGACGGGCGACGAGACAGCTGGGCTGGAGACGGGCGACAGGTCAGTTTGACCGATGATAGGCGCAGAAATCGACCGGATCACCGACAGGACACGGGGGCCAGGTGTCGGCCGAACCGCCGACTAAACATGAGGGGTCAGAATCTCAGGGAAGCCGCTAGCCGGCCGGGGTTGAAGGAGGCTGCTAGCCGGCCGGGAAGCAAGGGACTCTGGGGGCTCGCTAAACGGCCGAGACACAGGGAACTCTGGGTGACCGCTACACGGCCGGGACTCTAGGAACTCTGGGGGGCCGCTACACGGCCGGGACTCTAGGAACTCTGGGGGGCCGCTACACGGCCGGGACTCTAGGAACTCTGGGGGGCCGCTACACGGCCGGGACTCTAGGAACTCTGGGGGGCCGCTACACGGCCGGGACTCTAGGAACTCTGGGGGGCCGCTACACGGCCGGGACTCTAGGAACTCTGGGGGGCCGCTACACGGCCGGGACTCTAGGAACTCTGGGGGGCCGCTACATGGCCGGGACGCTAGGAACTCTGGGGCGTTTGCCAACGGCAAAGTCTCTGTGGCAGTCTCAGAAGCGCTGACCAATGGCAAGGTCTCTGGAGAGCTGCAATCCAGCAAGGCCACTGGGGAGCCGGAGGTCAGCAAAGTCTCAGGGGCGCTGGAGACCAGCAATGCCTCTCGGGCAGTCTCTGGGATGCTGACCAGTGACCAAGTCTCTGGGGGGCGGAAATCCCACAACGTCACTGGGGCACCAGAGGCCAACAAAGTCTCTGGGGCGCTGACCAACGGCAAAGTCTCTGGGGCGCTGGGAGAAGCGTCAGCGGAGACTCTGGGAGAAGCGTCAGCGGAGACTCTGGGAGAAGCGTCAGCGGAGACTCTGGGAGAAGCGTCAGCGGAGACTCTGGGAGAAGCGTCAGCGGAGGCTCTGGACGGCTGGACGGCAGCGAAGGCTCTGGACGGCTGGACGGCAGCGAAGGCTCTGGACGGCTGGACGGCAGCGAAGGCTCTGGACGGCTGGACGGCAGCGAAGGCTCTGGACGGCTGGACGTCAGCGGAGGCTCTGGTAGGTAGGACTGGGTCTGGTGACAGGGACCATGTCGTTTCTTCCTCCGCCGACGGCCTCCATGGGTTGACCCTGGGATGACGGTAGGCGGATGTTCAGGAACGTTGGATATTGGTGTGGGCAGAGAAACCGGTTGGGTGATGGACAAAACCCCTGTAGTTAGCATGACTGCAGGCTTGGAGAAGCAAAACACCTTAGCAGTAGAATGAGCTGGGGTGGAAATAAAGCGTTTAATCCAGTCAGGAATAGTGTCACTGAGCCAGGGCTTCTCTGACACCAACACTCGTGCAAGCGACAGATAAGCCTCCCTCTGGCACAAACTGTCGGTCTCCTTCCACATAGTCTTGAGCTCGATAAGGTCACAGATTAACTCACCAAGCTCATCTGACATAAAGTTAGGATCCATAGTCCAGGTTAGGCTAGGAGCAGCTAACCGCAGGAAAAACAAAAACTGGGAACCACCGGAAAACTGAAGCCTCTCTGCTGGGTCCAATTGGTCGGATCATTCTATTACGTGTAGCAAGGAAAGTAGGACCCAAAATGCAGAGAGCAGGCAGGCAGACAGGAGTAGTGACACTTGATGATTTAATAAATGAAACGATATACAAAACCAAAGGAGTCCAGATAAAAGGATAATCCAAAAATAAAGTCCAAGTCAAAAATAGAAACACAGGAACACTAAGACTAACACACAGGAATACGAACTGGAGACGAAACACACTATCACAAACAGAATACAATGATCCGACACAGGACAAGGGAAACACAAAGACTAAATACAGAGGATAATGAGGAAACAAGAGGCAGGTGACACAAGGGCTGGGAAACAGGTGGAAAACATCAGACAATCACAAGAGCGGGAAAAACCAAAAGACAGGAAGTAAAACCAGACAAGACTAGGGAGAAAAACCAGACTTCAAAATAAAACAGGAAACTAAATACAAAACAGACCAAAACCATAACAGTATTTGCCTGTATTATTTATTCTTCTTCTTCCTAAGAAATCCATGTTTTCAAAACTCACCAAACTTTGCACATAAGTTGTTGTGCTTCCAAGTTGCACTCCCTGGCGAGGACTTCTTCTCTGTAATAGATAGTAATAACTTCACAGACACAGTAAGTTTGATCAAACAAATAGGCTTCAGCTGGAGAACAACACTACAGGCTCCGCAACCTGCACTGACCATGTGTGTTCTGATTTCTCTCACTCTTTCAGCCTCTTTTATTGAGATTCAAACACACACACATACATTAAAGGTTACGCCCATCATTGTATAACACCTCATGATGTGGCTCGTGTCTATAGGATCAATATATTCGTTAACCTAGTTCAAACCAGTCCCCGGATGTATAGACAATGCCCATTGTTCTGCTTCTCTATAGCAGGCAGTTTATTCTCCTAATCTTTACAGCTGGGCTTACTCCCTGGTAACTCATTGAGCGCAGGCCCTGTTGCTGCGTCCTGTTACAAATAAAGAAAAGAGATAAGTGTTGTGGCAAACCAGGGGAAACAGGACAGCCTATCCGGCACAGGGGGCGGGTACATAGGCTCAGACTGGGGGAGGTGATAGAGGGAGTATATCTGCCTGTGCAGGTGCTGCAGCCACTTGGCACATGGCACTGGTCACACCTGCAGCCCATCAGTTAATCAGAGGGAAGGTGTTAAAAGAGCCAGCCCAAGGCTGAAAGGAAAAAGGGGACAGTGGGTAACAAAGCCCCAGAGGAGGAACATTTGAGGAGCGGTTACTTAGCAAGGATATTGGCCAGGACAAAGCCTAACCTGACTCTCTGCTTAATTCCTCTCAGGACCTCACCTTTTGAAAGCTGACAGACCCCGGATAGGAAGAAACCTAAGTTGCAGTTTGTACAATTACCTTTTTTCGAGCTACTCCATTAAAGAACTCTTTTTGTTTGAACCGACTGTCTCTGTGACCTATGTTCATTGTGAATCTGGTGTTCAAGTCCCCTGGGTTGCCACATTTTGGTGGAGAATGCGGGCACATTCGTTCTGTCGCTAACGATTCACAATGAAATAGGTAGAGGGAGAGACACAGCTATTGCTATGGAGGATGTGCTAGCCCAGCTTGCTCGGACCCAAACCCAGCAGGCCCAAAGCCTGGTGGCCTTACAAGATGCTATGACTGCGCTGGGCCAGCATTTGATGAAGCCAGAGAAACCTACGGAACCCAGTAAAGTGCTGACCAAGCAGGGTGGTGACGATGACATTGAGGCTTACCTCGAGGTGTTTGAAAGGACAGCGGGGAGAGAGCGTTGGCAGAAAGCAGAGTGGGCAGGCATCCTGGCCCCTTTCTTAACAGGTGAAGCTCAAAAAGCCTGTCGGGACCTTGCACCCCCAGATGTGAATAATTATGATGTATTGAAGGCGGCCATCTTAGCTCATTATGGCCACAATCTCCAGACAAGGGCGCAGCGGTTCCATTCCTGGATTTACGACAGCGCTGCCCCAGTACGGCCACAGGTTGCTGCACTAATACGCCTGACCCGCGGTTGGCTAACCACCGGGGATGGACCCTCAGCCCTTGACAGGGTTGTAATGGACAGGTGCATTAGGGCTCTCCCAGCAGACGCAAAACGACATGCCTCCCAAAGCAGCCCCCAGACAGTGGATGAACTAATAGCGCTGTTGGAGAACCACCAGGTCACCGCAGAGCTTATGCAAGGCAGCCGGATGGAGAACCCGCGTCCAAGCCGTTCCGACCCCAGACACGACAGGACAAGGCTGAAGAAGGGGGATGTGGACGCCCAGAATCAACACCAGACCACCCAGGTGGGGCAGCCTACTCACCCCCCCTGCGACGACCTCTGGTGAATCCCGACCGCCGGAAATGTTTTACCTGCGGACAAGAGGGCCATTTAGCTTGGAGTTGTACCAACCATGAGGAATCAATGCCCACAGCTGGGCCAATGGACTCCACCCGAAAGAGTGGCAGCTACCTCACCACCTGTTGGGCCCATGAAGGTCTGAAGGCCCCTAAGCTGCCCGTTAGGGTCGGGATCCGAGACGCAGAGGCCCTGCTGGACTCGGGGAGTTCCGTGACCCTTATAAGGCCAGAGCTGACCACGGGGCCCAGTGGGCCCATCATCCCGGTGTCCTGCGTCCATGGAGACTCGCGGGATTATCCCACAACCCATATTAAGGTACAGACCACGAGGGGTACGTTTGAGGTCGATGCTGGCGTGGTAGAAAAATTGCCGGTACCATTGTTGATTGGGCGGGACTGCCCTATATTTTGGCGGTTGTGGGAACACAGAACCGGGGGACCCAGGAGAAGCAGTAGAAACAAGAAACCCCTGGGAAACCGAAAAACGAAGTTGGTATACGCCTGTGCAGCACCCACGGGGACCTCACTTTCATCTGAAGAAGAAACCGCTGGAGAAGCTCTGGTCCCGGTAGAGGACCCAGGAAAGGAGGACCCGGGACCGGACGAGGCTTCATCAGAGGAAGTTTTTTCTGAGGTTTTTTCCGAGTTTCCCCTCTCCGAAGGATCAACAGGAGCGGGTAAAGGGCAGTTTGGGACCGCCCAGTTAGAGGACGCCAACTTGGAACACGCCAGACAGAACATAGTGGTCGTTGAGGGGAGATGTGTGGAGGGGGTGAGTCGACTTGTTTTTCCACACTTTTCTGTGAAAAAGGGCCTCTTGTATAGGGTGGTTAAGCGGAGTGAACTCATTGTTGATCAGCTCCTGGTCCCAAAATGCTATGTTCCCAAAGTTTTGTACCTTGCCCACTCTCATCTTTTGGGAGCTCATTTAGGGGTAGAGAAGACCTATGACAGAATTTTGGGTAGATTCTACTGGCCAGGGGTCAAACGGGCAGTCCAGGATTATTGCAAAAGTTGCAGGGAGTGCCAGAAGACAGCCCCGAAGGTAGCATATCGGAACCCATTGATCCCTTTACCCATAATTGACACCCCTTTCCAGAGAGTGGCCATGGACATAGTAGGTCCCCTGCCAAAGTCCAGTAGGGGGCACCGATATATACTAGTCATCATGGATTATGCCACTCGCTACCCAGAGGCCATCCCATTACGTACTGCTAACGCTAAAGCTGTTGCCCGAGAATTATTTCTCCTCTTCAGTCGAGTTGGCATTGCAGAAGACGTCTTGACGGATCAGGGAAGCTGCTTCATGTCTCGGGTAATGAAGGAGATGTGCAGACTGTTAAAAGTGAGTCAAATAAGAACATCAGTGTATCACCCACAGACAGATGGCCTTGTAGAGCGGTTTAATAAGACCCTCAAACAGATGCTGAGGAGAGTCATTGACGTGGATGGGAAAAATTGGGACCAACTAATTCCTTTTGTCTTGTTTTCCATACGAGAAGTTCCCCAAGCCTCTATAGGGTTTTCCCCGTTTGAGTTGCTGTATGGACGGAGACCCAGAGGCATGCTGGATCTGGCCAAAGAGGCTTGGGAGCAACAACCATCGCCCCACCGCTCCGTCATAGAGTATGTGGATCAGATGCAAGAGAGGATGGCCAAAATATGGCCACTGGTACGGGAGCATATGCAGCAAGCCCAACAAGCCCAGGCCCGGGTCTACAACCGGAATGCTCAAGTGCGGGAATTCCGGCCTGGTGAGTTTGTCCTTGTCCTCATACCAACGGCAGAGTGCAAGTTCTTGGCAAAGTGGCATGGGCCTTATGAGGTGGTGGAGAAAGTAGGTGGGGTCAACTACAAGGTGAGACAACCAGGTCGAAGAAAGACCTGCCAGATTTACCATGTAAACCTTCTTAAGAAATGGCATGTCCCTGATTGTGTGCCGATGACATCACTAACAGCTGAAGTCCCAGGTTCTGACTCTTCACAGGTGCCTTTAGGCTCCCAACTGACCCCTGTCCACCGTCAAGACCTGGTAGAACTGACCAGTCGGTTTAAAGACGTCTTCTCCGACCGACCTGGTCGAACAAATGTGGTCCAACACGACATAATCACTGAGCCAGGAAAGAGGGTGAGGCTCCGCCCCTACCGAATCCCGGAGGCCAAGAGGGCAACCATTAAAGAGGAGGTGAGAAAGATGCTGGAAATGGGTGTTATAGAAGAGTCACATAGTGCCTGGTCTAGCCCAATTGTTCTGACTCCTAAGCCAGACGGCACTGATAGATTCTGCAATGATTTCAGAAAGTTGAATGAAGTCTCTAAGTTTGATGCCTACCCCATGCCTAGGCTGTGTCTCAAACCGCCTACTTGCACACTTCAAACACTATTTTTTAAGTATATAGTGTAGATAACGCAAAAGTCAGTGCACTGAAAGTACCCGGATGACCCCCTAAAAAAAGTCAAAAAGTTTAGTGTAGAACGATGGACACTACGCGCACTAAACCTGCGCCATCTTGCTACAAAGCGGAAGGGGAGGGGCCAGAACGTCGGCAACTTTTTCGAAAATAATGGCGGACAACTCTACCGAGACAGCGACGACACCTCAATTGTATAAATGTAAGTAACAGTGGTAATACAAAAAACATTTTACTGTCGACTAATGCATTACTTACATGTCCATCACTGACTGAAGCCGGCAAAATTATTTGGTTGAGTTAATTAGCGTAACGTAACATGCTAATGCTACTTAGCACGTTAAGCTAGCCATTGGGACGAGCGATGTGAACGCTAGCGATGGACAACATTAGTAATAAATGATAGCTTCGTGACCATTTTAGATGGGTCATTCAAACGTTAGCTAGATATGTTGACAGGCCAGGTGAGTGTCCCTTTTATCCAATTTATCTGTTTTTAGGGACGGACGAAGATACGAGGGAACTAATCCCCTGGCGTGCTGCCAACGCCGATCTGTTCACGGGGAAGCGAAATGCGACCCTTACAGGATTCGAGTAAGTACAATGCATTACCGGTTGCATTAGGCTACTAACTTTGAAATATTGTAGTTGCATTTGGTGTGTAACATATTAGTTAAGTTGCCAAACTTCTTAGTACTCGTGTCATGTTATTTGTTCTGTTATTTGTTCTGGTGGTGGGCCTCTGTATTATGTAATGCATCGATATGATCTGTTTATGTGTTTTCACCAGGGAATTCATTAAGAAAAAGGGCTTGGAGGGGAGGCTGGACTCAAAAGCCATCCGAAAAAGATGGGAAAATTTGGTGCAGAAATATAAGGTTAGTACAAGGTTGTTCCATACATATATTTTCCCTGTAAAGTGAAATGCTCAAATGTATAAATGTAGATCATAGTGTGAAATAAGGCGACAAAGGTGATAAAAATGTGTGCAGTTGTCAGAATAGTTCTTACTTTCTATATACACAAATGTATTGTTAGTGTTTGTAGCATTTGATAGTGAAAATAGTGCAGCTTTTTTTGTTTCATCCACAGGCACTTAAGCATCCTCGTACTGGTGTTAGTACAGAGGGGGGTGAGGCCACCGCCGCTTCTTGGAAGTGGTATTCACTTATGGATGCAGCAATTGGGAGCAGGCCATCTGTGGAGCCGCCTGTTCTCTTTGCTTCTTCCAACCCCGAAGTGGCGATGGCCTCACCCCCTTCTGTGGTGACACCAGACAACGTGTCTACCCCAAAGAGGCGCCGGGTAGACAAATTGGAAGTCCTTAATTACTTGAAAGAAAATGAGCGGCAGTATGATGAGGCATTGCAAGAGATGGAGCGAGAGCACCAGAAGAGAGAGGAGATCAGAGAGAGAGAGGCGAGAGAGGCTGCAGAGCGTGAGGAGAGGCGGCACCATGAGGCTGTAGAGAGGGAGGAGAGGTTTTTCAGGGAGATGAGACAGAGGGAGGAGAGGAGGGAGAGAGAGGCGGCTGCCAGGGAGGAGCGCCTCCTGGCAATTCTAGACAAGTTAACAAATAAACTGTAGTTCTATTACAGTAGTTCGGTAATAGTTCTATCACAGTAGTTCTGTTCTGTATAAATAAATGAATAAATGTTCTGTATGAATAAATATGTAACACGTAATTTACACTGTCATTTGTTATATCACACCTTCACATCTTTTTGTTTTTTTCAGGTAAACCCTTTACAGGAATTGATTGATGATTGTACACTTGTGTTTACCTTTCAACTAATTGGTAAAGTCAAATTCATCATTGATCAAAGATTCCTAAAAATACTACCTACTTTGCCAAACTGATAAGAAATGGGGACAAGTAAACAATGTACAGTGCAGTGACTTTTAAATATTTCAATTCAAATGAATCAATGTATAATCAGCATTAGTGACATTAAAGTTAAAAAACTTTATTACTATCTTCACTGTTCAAATAATGACCATAACAATCAACAATATGACCTAATATACTGAGGAAATAAATTCAGAAGTGCTTCAGGAATAGGGTTATTTTGCTTGTAACTTGCTATTGAACGACAAAAAATGTGACAAATGTGCTGGATTAAATTAATCGAAACGAACATGTTATTTTGACAGCCCTAGATTTTTTTTAAATGTAGTCATGGTCAGGGACATAACACATCATCGCTATCCTCTGCCTCTCATCTGCACCAGAGACGGCTCCTGGAGGTGCTGGTGCTGGTCTTGGTGCTGGCTGGTCCCCTGCTGCACCATCATCAGCATCTGGCACCAGCAGGTCCCCGTTGCTCATGCAAATATTGTGCAGAACAGTGCAGCAGACGACGACCTCCGGCACGTATGTCACATCCACCTCCAGAGCCTTGAAGAAGATAGACCTCCATCTAGTCTTCAGCATCCCGAAGGACCGCTCAACAACACACCTGGCCTTTGACAGACTGTTGTTAAAGCGAGCCTGGACGTGGTTGCGAACAGGCTGTCTGAAGGGTGTGATGAGGCTGATAGGCTGGGACAGGCAGGGGTACCCCCCGTCTCCAAGGATACTATATCCTGGTGGAGGGTAGGACTGTTGATAATAAATAGGGCTGTTCCTCAGTACTCTGGCATCATGAACTGACCCACAGTACCCCACGAACACATCGAGGAACTTTCCAACATCATCGCAGATGGCCTGCAGCTGGACTGAGTAGAAGAGCTTCCTGTTAAAATAACAGGCAGCATCTTCTGCTGGGGGCTTCACCCTGACGTGGCAGCCATCGATGGCGCCAACCACTCGGCTGAAGGCTGCGGATCCGGCCAGACGGGCAAAGCGGGCCCCGAGGCAAGGGAGCTCTTCTGCGGTGGGATGTCGGACCACCTTATAAAGTAGAGCTGCAATCTTCCCACTTGCCCTGTGGACTGCCCGGTGAATGGTTGCCCGGTGCATGTCAAAGGCCCTCGCAACCACACGGTAGGAGGAGGCACTGGCAAGCCAGAAAAGAAAAACCAGGGTGTCGATCTCTGGGCCCCAACCATGGTCACATTCCGTGCCTAATGCAGCCATGACTGCATGGAAGGACTCCCTAGAAAGGCGGTAGTCAACCCTCAGGTCGCTGTGGCCATCAAAGTATAGTGCCAACAGTGGCATTGTATGATTTATCTGGCAGTACTTTATGGGGCTGGGAGGATGCTGTGAGTGGGGAGAGGAGAGCAAAATTAATTGATTTTTTAAAAATAAAGTTTGCCTGGTTCTGTTACTATTCCTGTGTTTTCCTTATTCATTGTCTTTTCCTAACATTCATCAGAATGACATGATAGAAAATATATCAATAGGCCTGTCTATTCTGTTGTCTATCGATTGGTGTATGTTAGTGTAAAGATCAACTAATGAAGAGCACTTAACATGTTTTCAGGACACAAATACATAAACCTATGTAAAGTCTTATGCTGATAGTGCTTTTAATTGTTATCAATCAATTGTTTATCCACTTGGAGCACACATAATTGTACTTCTGATGATAAAATAACAACGAGCAGCTTATTGTCACTGCTGTATAAAATGTATAGATGGTGAAGTTTTTGTAGTAGTTTGAACCTGACCAGTTACTCAGGAAGTCCACAACTTTGACCCAAAAATTGATACTAAAGCACAAAAAATAATATACCTCAAGTTCTGCCAATAGTAGGAGGATCCTGCGTTGGCGTTGGAGGCGACGTATTTTCCACATGCTGCGTAAAATAAGGGGTAACATTCAGAAATATTTTTTGTAAACAAAAAGCGGCATTTTTGGCGGGCTGTAAAATGTGTTACGTTCGTCACGTTCGTCACGTTCATCACGCTCATCCAGCTCGTCATCTCCGGTAAGTGTTTCAACGTAAGTGTTCCGTTTGGGACAGTACTAACCATCGAAAGTGGACACTACAGCAGTAAGTGGTCAGTGTACATTAGCAGTGTACTGACCGAAGTATGCGGTTTGAGACACAGCCCTAGAGTGGATGAGTTAATCGAGCGATTAGGCCCTGCCCGTTTTGTATCTACTCTTGATCTTACCAAAGGATACTGGCAGGTTCCCCTCACCGAGGAAGCCAAGGAAAAGACAGCCTTTTCTACTCCAGACGGTCTGTATCACTACAGAGTGTTGCCCTTTGGAGTACATGGAGCGCCAGCTACGTTCCAACGCATGATGGACCAGATACTCCGCCCTCATCGTGAGTATGCCGCCGCCTACCTAGATGATATAATAATCCATAGCCCTGACTGGACCTCCCACCTTGGCCACCTGGAAACAGTCCTGGGAGCTCTACGACACGCTGGCCTGACAGCCAATCCCAAAAAGTGTCATCTGGGCCTTGAGGAGGCAGAATATCTTGGCTACACTATCGGGAGGGGCAGTGTGAGGCCCCAGCTCCGAAAGGTGGAGGCCATAACCACCTGGCCTAAGCCAGCAACTAAGCGGCAAGTGAAAACATTCCTGGGCCTTGTAGGCTATTATCAATGTTTTATCCCTCACTTTGCTACCATTGCAGCCCCTCTACATGAGATGACGAGGAAGAGCCACCCCCACCAGGTTCTTTGGAGTGCCGAGGCAGAGGAGGCATTCACCACCCTTCAGAAGGCCCTATGCACGGAGCCGGTCCTGAATACACCAGACTTTGAGGACACGTTTGTGGTCCACGCTGACGCCTCAGGGACAGGTCTTGGAGCTGTCCTGTCCCAGGCCAGAAGGGGGGAGGAACACCCTGTGATGTATATTAGCCGTAAGTTGCAAAAACATGAACGGAATTATTCTACAGTGGAAAAGGAATGCCTGGCTATTAAATGGGCCCTAACCAAGCTGCGGTACTATCTCATTGGCCGAAAATTCACACTGGTAACTGACCATGCACCACTTAAATGGATGGCAACTGCCAAAGACACTAACGCACGAATCACAAGGTGGTTCCTAGAGTTGCAAAACTTTCATTTCACTGTTGTGCACAGGTCGGGAAGAGCCAACGGGAATGCAGATGCCCTATCCAGGAGGGAGGAATGTGGGTTTGTGGACGCTCTCGGCCCCTGCCTGGAGCTGGTGGAGGGGGTGTGTGGCAAACCAGGGGAAACAGGACAGCCTATCCGGCACAGGGGGCGGGTACATAGGCTCAGACTGGGGGAGGTGATAGAGGGAGTATATCTGCCTGTGCAGGTGCTGCAGCCACTTGGCACATGGCACTGGTCACACCTGCAGCCCATCAGTTAATCAGAGGGAAGGTGTTAAAAGAGCCAGCCCAAGGCTGAAAGGAAAAAGGGGACAGTGGGTAACAAAGCCCCAGAGGAGGAACATTTGAGGAGCGGTTACTTAGCAAGGATATTGGCCAGGACAAAGCCTAACCTGACTCTCTGCTTAATTCCTCTCAGGACCTCACCTTTTGAAAGCTGACAGACCCCGGATGGGAAGAAACCTAAGTTGCAGTTTGTACAATTACCTTTTTTCGAGCTACTCCATTAAAGAACTCTTTTTGTTTGAACCGACTGTCTCTGTGACCTATGTTCATTGTGAATCTGGTGTTCAAGTCCCCTGGGTTGCCACAGTGTGCATGCAACTTGTGTGAGAGCAACAATCAATAAGGCTGTTATTTTCCACAAAGTCCTGTCCTATGCTAAACGTAATCAGTGTGATTTGTGTGCCAAGTGTCCTGATGGTGACGCTACAACAGCCATCTAAAATTCTAAAAATAAATAATAATTCATCACAAATCAACCATACACGCTACGTCACAACTTATGCCAAACTGTAGCCTCAATACAGCAGAAACTACCTTGTAGCAATTGAAGATCATTGTAGATTTGGTGTGCAAAATTTCAGAATTTTATCCAAAAAAGTGAATTTCAATTTTTTTTTTTTTAAATTGTGTCCTTATCTATGCATTGCAGTCAATGCAAAATAGAGCATCTTTAAACACTAGTTTGGCATTTATTGATCTTTTTGAAAATGAATTACAGGCATCTCTAGGTACTTGGTGTCTTAACCAAGTACACACATTCTCAGAATTTTCTAATATGAAATACATTTTTTTACAGCAGCTTACATTCAGCATTTTCATGCAGCCTGCTCCTTGTCTACTAGGTGTTGTGACAGCCCGGTCTCACAGAATTCTGTGAAATGAGCATGAACTGGTAACAGCTCATTCCATGGTGGTGGCACGGAATGAGCAAAAATTCAGTCTAGCCACCACGGAAAACAACGCCAATGTAAAGTCAATGAGAAGATGACGTAGCACTAAGCGCAACTGCAGTAGTAAGTAGTATGTAAGGCCGGAATTCCGCATAAGGACATTGGTTGGGGTGGTGGATGGGTAAAACACAGGACTTTCACCCAGGAGAGCAAAGATCCCGTCCTGTGTCAGATGTTTTATTTTTTATTTTTTTAAACGTGTCACGGAACCGTAAGCCCACCCACGACCTTTTCCTGAACCCAACCGTCCCGTTTTTCTCGTGTAAGCCCGTGTTTATTTTTCAGTGATCCATGTTCATTTCACGGAATTCCTCCGTGGGCCCATCTTGGAATTTCTTGCAATTCCGTGAAACTGCCACGGATTTTAAGTTAAGGGCCCGTGCTCATTTCACGGAATTCTGTGAGATCAGGTTGGTTGTGATACCACTTGTGACATCACCCAGATAATAGCTCCCTGAGATAAGAACCTGCCTACAGCCTCAATGGTTCTGAGTTGCAGCACCTGGTGAACAAGATGATCATACATGTATCTGATCAGGCATTGTGCTGTAGACAACTGCCCTGCATATTTTAAATGTGTGTCTCCATTAACACACATGATTCTGATTAACAATTAGTCCAGTTCTAGTTAAGGAAAGTCATGTTATTGACTCAACCCAGGCTGACAAAAAATAAAATATAGCCATATAGCTAGAGGAGTCATCACCTGGACAATAACTCACTGAGATCAGTGTTTGACTTTGGACCTGAAGATTGTGAGTTCAAACGGTCACAATGTCACATCTGATACATAATCAGCTGTTGTTCTTTGGATTTATGCAAGGCAGCTACAAAACAGACCAGCCTGTTCAATATGATATGATTCTACTCTTTCATCTTGATCTTGAGTTTTCATAGTGGATTTTGGAGTGTCAGTTTGATCCATTCACACTTATTAAATTATGTCCAATACTACTATTTGCCTGTATTATTAGGGGCTGAGCAGAGAAGCTGTGTGGACCCTATTGTTTTGGCCTGTATTATTAGGGGTCGAGCAGTGAAGCTGCGTGGACCCTATTGTTTTTGCCTGTATTATTAGGGGCTGAGCAGTGAAGCTGTGTGGGCCGTATAGTGTTTGCCTATATTATTAGGGGCCGAGCAGAGAGGCTGCATGGACCCTATAGTTTTGGCCTGCATCACGGGGCGGCTGTGGGTCAGTGGTAGAGCGGTTGCCTGCCAATCGGAAGGTTGGTGCTTCGATCCCTGGCCCTGCAGTCCCATGTCGAAGTGTCCTGGGGCAAGACACTGAAACCCAAATTGGGCCCTGCAGTCCCATGTTCAAATGTCCTTGGGCAAGACACTGAACCCCAAATTGCCCCCGATGCTGCGCATCAGAGTGTACGTGTGTGAATGTTTATCTGATGACCAGGTGGCACCTTGTATGGCATCCTTGGCCACAGTGCGTGAATGGTGGATGGTTCCTGTACTATGTTAGAGTGCTTTGAGTAGTCGTTAAGACTAGAAAAGCGCTATATAAATACAGTCCATTATTATTAGGGGCTGAGCAGAGAAGCTGCGTGGACCCTATTGTTTTGGCCTGTATTATTTGGGGCCGAGCCGAGAAGCTGCATGGACCCTATTGTTTTTGCCTGTATTATTAGGGGCCGAGCAGAGAAACTTTTTTTTTAATTTCGGCCACAGACACAGTGGCCCTCATTTATGAAACTTGCATACGACCTAAAACAGGCGTAGGACGGGCGTACGCCAATTCCTACGCAAAGCAAGGCATTTATCAATTTGAACGTGAGCGTAGGCTGCCATAGTCATCAGTTTATCACTTATCATCAATGTCAGCTCTGGCTCTTTTAGAAGACCTCTATGCGCCGGTACAACAGTGCACATGTACGCGTACAGGCCATGGTGACAGGGTCGGGGGTGGTGGTCCAGCACGGGGCGTTGAACGCGCTCTCCCTCCTGTTGCCTGGTTCTGACTTATGAAAAAAACAGACACTGCATGAACTCCACTACTGTGTGTTTATTTAAATATAGGTACATCTACAATATAAGCCTGCATATTACTATTAGGACTATAGCATACGTCAAGGATGTATAAATCAAATAAAATTCAGCTGGAGTCTGATTTACCAGGCAACCCTGTTGACTGCATCAGTGATATCTTTGCATTCCATATTCTTTCTACAGCCTTTAATACCAGTTTTCAGGCTGCCAAATAGTACACATGTTAGTGCAAATGAACCTGAGATATCAGGGTTTCAATCTCCACCTCTGAAAAGTGCCGCTTCTTAGCCGGATTATGTCTCACCATGTCGTAAATTGTAGGGGCGAGGCCTCAAAACCGAGAATATATTGGGGTGTGATATTTAAATTACGATTGTTTCCATCCGCTGCATTTATCAATGTACGACCATTCTTACTCTCTGATTGGTGTGATACGAACGTTTCATGAATCACACGTGAAGCCTGAGGATTTCTGAGGATATCTGCGCTCATATCTGCGCTGGTTGGTTAGGTTGATAAATGAGGGTTAGTGCCTTTTGCTCAGGTAATATGGAATTAGTGCAGGAAAAAAGGAAACAATTAAGGGGGGTATCCTCAAGGCAAAAGTTGAATATAAAAACAAGATAGAGAGTAGAGAGTCCCTATAGGTTTACCAATATTTATCACAGAAGATGCTGTTGCCAAAAGCCTTACCAAACTAAAGCCGAATAAGGCCACTGGCCCAGATGGCCTGAAAGCCTGCTTACTTAAAGATTGTGCCCCACAATTAAAAGGTGTTTTTTCAAGTTTTTTTTAACTCCTTACTAGTTGCAGGTGTACCCACGTCTTGGAAATTTTCTTTAATAAGGCCCATACCTAAGAGGGCTGGTGCAGTAAGCCTGAAGATTTCCGACCCATAGCCATCAACTTTATATTGTGTAAAACAATGGAGAGAGTCCTAGTAGATCTCCTGACCTCTCAAGTGACCAGTGTGTTAGGTCCACTGCAATGCGCTTATAGAAGTGACAGAGGGACTGACGATGCTGTGCTGATCCTTCTAGACTCTATTTCAAAACGGCTTGCACACCCTAAAGGGCATGCTAGAGTCCTATTCGTAGACTTTAGTGCAACTTTCAATTCCATGAAGCTACACATTCTCCTGCAAAGACTAGCCAATATAAACATAGATAAGGGTCTGATTCTCTGGATCAGAGACTTTCTGTCCTGTCGCACTCAGAGGGTATGTGTAAATGGCATTTTTTCAGGAGTCCATACCATCAGTACAGGTTGCCCACAAGGCAGGGTTCTTTCCTCTTTGCTTTTCTCTCTATTCACACATGAGTTTTCTATAAATAATAGCACCTTTAAATTGATAAAATATGCCAATGACATGGCCTTAGTAGGCCTCTGTTGGTGAGTCCTCCTATCTAGCACACATAAAGGCCCTTGAAGCGTGGTGCAATGATAGCAAGCTACACTGTAAGCCCAGATAAGTTGAATTTACTTTAAAAATTTGAGGAAACCGGTTGCCTTAAAAACTTTGAGTAATGGGTTATGAAAACTTGAGTGCATTTAACTTAAATGCAAGAAAGGGTGGAATTATTATTATAAGTTCAAAACACTGAATGCCAATGTTGATTTAACTTACAATCTCTTGTAATATAAATTCCCTTGTCACATGAACTACACTTACTATTTTAAGTTAAATTAACTAAACCTTTGTATTCATTGCATATGCTAAACATTTAAATTAAGACAAATATGCAATACAAAAGTCTTTTTTTTACTGTTTTATTAGAAAACAGGATTAAGTAACAGGTTGTTGTCCCCTGCTTTAACAACATTGAATCAAAAGCCTGAAACAGTGGCAAAATATCTGTCATTCATGCCACCATCATGCCAACAAAAACACTTAATGTGCTCAAGCATGTGTACATCACAACAAATCACATTAAAATTGTATTATAACTTACAATCCTGTTAGGGACATTTTTTATATAGTTGAACATTTCAATGTATTTATATGACTACACATGACTAAAATATCTACTCTATATAATCTTGAAATACAAAAATGCACCAAGACATCTGCCTTTTAGTGGGTAATGTAACTAAAATACCCAACTCATTTGAAATGAGTGTGTGTGTGTCAGTCACTGTGTGTGTGTGTGTGTGTGTGTGTGTGTGTGTGTGTACTGTATGTATGTCAGTCAGTCAGTGTGTGTGTGTGTGTGTGTGTACTTTATGTATATCAGTCAGTCAGTGTGTGTCAGTCAGTCTGTCTCTCTGTCTGTCTCTGTCTGTGTCTGTCAGTCAGTGTGTGTGTGTCTGTCTGTCTCTCTGTCTGTCTGTCTGTGTGTCAGTGTGTGTGTGTGTGTATGTGTTTTCTGTGTCATCCTTTTAGTTGGTAATGTAACTTAAATACCCAACTCATTTGAAATGAAATATTATCAAAGCCTGTGTCATGGAAACTTGTGCACAAATCTGTGCAAATACCACATGACACATGTAAGGCAGGTAAGGCAAGGCAGCTTTATTTGTAGAGCACTTTTCAGCAACAGGGCAATTCAAAGTGCTTTACATGAAGACAATTAAAATACAAGAATAAAAGTTACAGTGCAGTATAAGAAATGAAACATTGAAGAGCAGTTAAAAACAGTTAAAAATATAAAAGCAGAACAATTAAACATTAAAGAGCAGTTAAAAACAGTTAAAAATATAAAATCAGATAAAATAAGCAACAAAAGTATAAGAAATGGACAATTATTTAACGAAAGGCAGCATCAAAAAGAAAGTCTTCAGCCGTGATTTAAAAGAACTGAGAGTCGCAGCGGACCTGCAATTCTCTGGAAGTTGAATCCAAATATGTGGAGCATAGAAACTAAGTGCTGCTTCTCCCTGTTTAGTTCTGACCCTGGGGACAGACAGCAGACCTGTCCCAGATGATCTGAGAGGTGTGGGTGGTTCGTAGTTGACTAGCAGGTCAGAAATGTATTTTGGACCTAAACCGTTTAATGATTTATAAACTAGCAAAAGTATTTTGAAATCAACTCTCTGAGGCACAGGAAGCCAGTGTAAAGACTTCAGAACTGGAGTGATGTGATCCACTTTCTTTGTCTTAGTGAGGACTCGAGCAGCAGCATTCTGAATCAGCTGCAGCTGTCTGATTGATTTTTTAGGGAGACCTGTAAAGACACCGTTACAGTAGTCAAGTCTACTGAAGATAAAAGCATGGACAAGTTTTTCCAAGTCCTGCTGAGACATAAGTCCCTTAAGCCTTGATATATTCTTAAGGTGGTAATAGGCTGACCTTGTAATTGTCTTAATGTGGCTGTTGAAATTCAGGTCTGAGTCCATAATTACACCTAGATTTCTGGCTTTGTCTGTTGTTTTTAACATTGTCGTTTGAAGCTGAGCGCTGACTTTTAATCGTTCCTCCTTTGCTCCAAAAACAACCACCTCAGTTTTTTCTTCATTTAATTTAAGAAAGTTCTGGCACATCCAGTCGTTAATATGTTCAATGCACTTAGTCAGAGTTTGTATTGGACTATAGTCTCCTGGCGATAAGGTTATGTAAATTTGTGTGTCGTCCGCATAACTGTGGTAACTTATTTTGTTGTTTTCAATAATCTGAGCCAGTGGAAGCATGTAGATGTTAAACAGAAGAGGCCCCAGAACGGAGCCTTGGGGAACTCCGCACGTCATATTTGTATGTTTAGATGTATAATTACCTATAGATACAAAGTAGTCCCTATTCTTTAAATAGGATTTAAACCAGTTTAGGACTGAGCCAGAAAGGCCAACCCAGTTTTCCAATCGGTCTAGTAATATGTCATGGTCGACCATGTCAGATGCAGCACTGAGATCAAGTAATACTAAGACTGCAGTTTTGCCACTGTCTGTGTTTAAGTGGATGTCATTAAATACTTTAACAAGAGCTGTCTCAGTGCTGTGGTGTGGTCGAAACCCGACTGGAAGGCATCAAAACCATTGTTTAGTGACAAGAAAAGGTTGAGTTGTTGAAAAACCGCTTTTTCAATGATTTTACTTAAGAATGGAAGGTTAGATATCGGCCTATAGTTGCTCAGTAGTGCCGTGTCTAGGTTGTTCTTTTTTAAAAGTGGCTTGATGACTGCAGTTTTCAGGGCCTTTGGGAAGATACCTGAGAGTAGAGACGTGTTTACAATCTGTAAAAGATCAGAATACATACAATTTGAAACATTTTTGAAAAGGCCTGTTGGTAGAATATCAAGGCAACAGGAGGAGGTTTTCAGATGTTGTATAATGTCCTCCAGGTTTTTATGGTTGATCATATGAAATTGTGTGATATTGGAATTTGTTTTGCCTGGACAGTGTGAGAACACATATCCCGTACTTGATCTGGAGGCACTGAGAGTTAGTCTAATTTTCTGAATTTTGTCTTCGAAAAAGTAGGCAAAATCATTGCAGGCCTTGGTAGATAAAAGTTCAGATGCTACTGGTACTGGAGGGTTTGTTAACCTATCAACAGTAGCAAACAGAGCACCTGAATTATCATTGTTTCTGGCGATAATGTCAGAGAAGAAGGACCGCCTAGCATTCCTCAGTTCCAAATTATAAATGCGAAGTCTGTCTTTATAGGTGTTATAGTGGACCTGGAGAGTAGTTTTTCGCCACCTGCGTTCAGCTTTTCGACACTGTTTTTTCTGTTCTTACCCGTATGGCATTTCTCCATGGAGATCTTTTCTTACTAGAGACAGCTTTGACTTTAGTGGGAGCAATGGCATCAATAACATTTGTAATTTTAAAATTGAAATTATCTACAAGCTAATTGACTGAGACCCCAGAGAGGGAGGGTGTGGAGGAGAAAAGCTGAATGAATGTTTCATTGGTGTTTTCAGTGATATACCGTTTTCTGATTACCTTAGTTTGGACACTTTTGGGCACCGAGATAGTGCCGTTAAAGAAAACACATGAATGATCAGAGAGAGCAACGTCAGTCACCACAACCTTGGAAATGTTCAAACCCTTGGAGATAATCAAGTCCAGAGGGTGCCCCTTATTGTGCGTGGGTTCCGTCACATGCTGAGTCAGTCCATAGTTCTCAAAAACACAACACAGTTCTTTGGTCCCTCTATCCTGCGGGTTGTCCACATGAATGTTAAAATCACCAGCAATAATTACACAGTCAAAGTTAATACAGATTATAGATAGCAGTTCAGTAAAGTCATCGAAGAAAGCTGCACAGTATTTCGGTGGTCTGTAGATATTTAGAAATATAGCTCGAGGGGAGGACCTTAGCTGAAGAGTCACATATTCAAAAGAAGCAAACTTTCCATAAGATATTTGAGTACAATGGAATGACTCATTATACAAAATGGCTTCTCCACCTCCTTTCTTATTCACTCTATGCTCACTCATAAAACTGAAGTTAGGGGGAGCTGACTCAATGAGAACAGCACCACTGTTATTATGGTCCAACCATGTTTCAGTTAAAAACATAAAATCAAGATTGTGCTTAATAATAAAATCATTGATTAAAAATTATTTTCCTGCCAACGACCTGACGTTTAGTAAGGCTAGTGTTAGTGTGTTCAAATATTTATCTGTCTCAATTTTTGGTATAGGCGTTGGCTGACGAGGAATGAATGCTAAATTTGCGAGGTTTTCTGATAAGTGCTTGTTCTTACTTAGCGGATTTATCGTTCTTTTTCTATTACCTATCACAACATAAATTGAAGAAGGATTTAATACACAGGGCCCGGGCTTGTCCTGAAAAGAGTCATGAGTGCCACTATGCGTGCAGCCTGGACCCGGCACATATCAGACAAATCTTGCTGTATTTTGTACACAAGTATACTTATCAGTCTGGGGATAAGGAGTTAGCTGAAGTCCTTGGGTGGGAAGTGGTGCCTGCCGTTTTACTTTTGGCTGGGGGCCAATGATGGGAGAAGGAAGGGGGGTAAATTTGATTTCAGCATCTACTTTTGGCCGGGGGCGAATGATGGGAGAAGGAAGGGGGATACATTTGGTTCCATTAACTACCTGTTGCTTCATCTGGTCAGTGAACTCCAACATGAGGCAGGGGGAAGGAGGGGAAAAGGTGAGTGGAGAGAGCAATGGCACGGGCGGGGTGTATGGATCCTCAAAGGCGTCAGGGTTGATGAGGGGGTCTGAGGGGTGTTGGACGGGTGAAGAGGGGGACTGAGATTTCTCATCTCTGCTCTGTGGTCTTCCATGATCAAATCTTTGGTCAGGCGGGGGCTGTGGTGGATTACTGCCCTGCTTTGTTATATCTTCCTCTTGTTTAGATTCCTCTTGTCTCGTGTCCTTGGCCGAGGGAGCTGATGTGTGGCGCAGAAAGTAAAGTAGGTTAGAGGTGAACTGCTTTACTCCTGGTTTATTAAGGAAAAGTCCATCTGCCTTAAAAAGATGTCTGCGCTCCCAGAAAATGTTAAAATTATCAATAAACTGCAGAGAATGAGTGGTACACACAGTTGAAAGCCATTTGTTCAGTGCCAACAGTCTGCTGAATCTCTCAACTCCTCTTCTGACTGGCGGTAGAGGTCCACTGATAAACACCTTCGCGTTTAGGGAGCTGACTGTTTTCAGTAGATCCATAAAGTCCTTTCTCAGCACTTCAGACTGTTGCTTTACAACATCATGTGACCCTATATGCAGTATAATGTTATTCACAGTTGGGTGTGCTGCCATGATATCTGGGATTCTGTTGGCCAAGTCAGACACCATTTCTTCGGGAAAACAGAGTATTTTGGTGTTTTCCCTGCTTTTTACATCTTTTACAGCAGAATCACCCACAATCAGAGTTTGACGCCCAGTCGTTAGCTTTCCCTGTAGCTTTTTATTTTTTGAATTGCTCTCAGTCCTTACCCTGCTGTGTGACAATGAGACACAATCCAGGTCAGATGTGTCTCATACCAAACTGTACACAACAGTAAACATGTTCTCACAACATTACAAACTGTGGTAAACAAATCTGGAACAGTAGAAGAGCCACTTCGAACCCTGTTTTATGCTTCCAGCTGATTTTTCAAAGTTTGAATTTTGGGTACCAGCTCACTTTTTTTTCTCACTTTTACTCAGTTTGAGCATTACTTGCTGAACATAATTTAAAGTGTTTTTCATGCACTTGGGGTAGTCCAGGTGAAGGGCATAGATCAGTCCAAAAAGGACACAGAAGGCCTGAGGCAGGTTGGCCAGTTCATCCATTACCACAGACCCTTCCAAGATGATCCCTACTCTGGATGGGTTGAGCTGGGCATTTTCTTGACCAAGGCAGAGAATTCCCACTGGAGTTCCACTGTATGAGTCCTTGTCAGTTACATCCTAACAGTGAAAGAAAAGTTCTGACAAGGAGAGAACATAAACATGCCAGTTAGACAATGGTGTTTTGTCCACCAAAAATAACCTGTGACTGTTCATAATGAAAAGCAGTGTCCAATATAAACCGCACTGAAAGTAATTTATATTAAAAGGACGATATCAGTCTTGAATTTATCAAATGCCATATTCAGATCTGTACATGTTGCAACACTTTGCACAAAATATGGAGTTTACTCACTTTCACAGTCACAGTCGTGCTGAAACATTTTTTTTATGACTCTCAGTACCTTTCACCTTAATTGCTTTTTTTTTACTTGACCAGTTGAAAGTGACATACACAATACGATATTTGATGACTGGAGCAACCAGAATCTAACAAGTGCAATCAGAACTCCCCATTTGAGTTTTAGACCCAAAAACATTTTTACAATTTCCAACTGGTGACAGTAAAGTCAAAAAACGAATTGGGCAATTGTAAAAGGATTCACACAACCTTAGTGATTGGGAGCAATTTTCTACTTTTTCAATAGGACTGGGACTGAAAGTGGGTAAGCTATCTTTGTTCTGCCATAAAATAGAGACTTAATGGAGACACTGATGCTGATCAAATAATTCTGAAAATGAATGGCAGTGTTCATTAACAGCTAAAAATTAGACAAAAGGAGCATGCACCTGAAACAAATTAACTTACAGAGCATGTCTTGAAGAAGGCAGAAGAATCATCCGCTAAGATGACAGGCAGTCCCTGAAGACATAGGCACCTGATGTCTGTTGGCTCAGTGGTCTGCAAGATAGTGGACACTAGAGTTAAAACATATCTTGCTAAGGCTACTCACATCAGGGTTTCCCATACATTCATTAATTTGTGGTGGCCCGTGTGTGTCAGTCAGAGTGTGTGTGTGTGTGTCAGTCAGTGTGTGTGTGTGTGTGTGTGTGTGTGTGTGTGTGTGTGTGTGTGTGTGTGTCTGAGCGGGGAGAAAGTGCCGTCTTCTCAGGCAAAAAGCATACGGCGGCAAAGTGACGGCGATCACGTTCCCGTCGTGCATTGCATGACTAAAACTTGGGAATTTTAAGTTATTTCACTTAAAGTCATTCACAGGCTCAACTAGGTCTATATAAATTAGTATAACATACTAACATTTTCTAGTAATGCAATCAATACTTAATCGATTTGAGTCATGTAAGTACATTATACTTTAAATGTTTGATTAGATATGAAATCCGGGCTTACAGTGTAGAGATCAATGTGACAAAGACAAACAAGTTACTCCTTTGCAAAAACAAGACACAACAACAGAGCCAGTTTAATTAATGGCCTAGCAGTTATAACTGTGGGAACCTTTAAGTACCTAGGTGCTGTTCTTGACAACCATCTGAGTTTTTAAATAAAACTATCAAAGTTTATTTGAGTAGTTATTACTATGTGATTATTGTGTACATGAAGTGTTATAAAAGTGAGTTAACATACACAATCTATGTGAGTAGTTATGTCTGTGATTGCTGTATACACTAAAGGTTATAAAAAACAAGTAGTCATCACTTTCTCCCTGATGCTTCTGAAGTGTCTGTTTGATCTGGGCGGACACGTGGACAACAGTTATCAGCAGCTTGCTTGAAAACGTTTACGGTACATAACTTCATACCGTCGGCGCTGCAGAGCACAACGGATGCTGGTTAAACCTTAAGTTAAGCAAATTTAGCCGAAATATTGCTGAATGATTGTTGAATTTGTGCTAAACCGATGATTCGGTCCTCTTCGGCAGTTAACGTTAGCTAACGTAACGGACCTGCATGCACGGAAAGGTAAGTTAGCTGCTCGGTGGTCCTGTAAGTTCGGCAGTCGGGGCTGTCACCGTGTTTAACGCATCCTAACGTTAACGTTAACTGAAAACAGACACCCGAAGCGAAGAGATTCAATTAAGGCTAAGCCAAGCCGATTTAACTGCGATTCAATAAAGACAGGCTACAGATATGCTAGCTAATGTATGCCTTTGCTAACGTTTCAGCCGTGAATTTTATCGACTCCTGCTCTAATGTTAGCTAGCTACACTGTATCTGCCATCTCGCTTCTTTTATTTAGCATCTAAGCAGTAACGTGGTGTGTTGCAGTAACGTTAACGTTACACAACATTAGAAGCATAAACGGTTTGATAAAACCTCCCAGACAAAAAACGCTGAGAACCATAAATCAAGCTAATTACAACAGCTAACGTTAGCTGTTAGGTAACGATTAACACAGATATGTTATTGTTGAAGTTCAAGTTTTGTTAACCATTTCCACACTGAAACGAAGCAGCTAACATTAATAACATAATGCACAAAATGTAGCATAAAAACGGACATCATACACAAGGAAAAAAAAAGAGTGAAAAAAGAGAAAAGCAGGCAACTTTACATAAACAAATCAGTATACACTGAAAAAAATCTCCCAATGTAAGGTATTTTGGAAGTCACACTGAATAAAATGTACATACATAAGGTTGTACCAATGAATTATAAAAACCATGATAACGTTGATGCCTATTATAGTAGGCTATGCAGTTGAACAAAGCAGAATAAAAAACAAAAATCTCACAGGGAGTTTTTGGCAGCCATCATTGTGAGCAATGTAACACGTTAATAATTAAAATATATAGATAGAAGTATAAATTATCCAGTACAGCTAAATTATAAAAAAAATGTTAATGTCAATAATAAATTGGCCAATTGGGGAACTCAGTGGTAGTTATAAGGAAGAGTGATTTTATATAGTGTCCCAATCCTTGTGAAATTCGTAGATTGTCTTAAACACTCCTACAGGCCCACATTTCTTGGTCTTATTGAGGTCTACGATGCAGTGTATTTTTGGAGACTTGCTAAAATAAATCCACTGAATATCTTCTGTGATTAGCAATTTTTCCTTGTTGGAAACTATTCAAGTTATTACTGAAGGCATTACATTTAGGCTACCACTAATGACTGCAAAAACTCTTGTAAAGAGGTCTGCTCTTGTATTTAGATACCCAAGCACTTTTGTTGCCTTCTGTTGGGATTCATCTAACTGATACAGGTAAGAGGAACTTGAGATTGGCTTAATATTTAATCAACATGAAATGTCTTTTAATTGGCCTTTAATGTACTGTATATGTGTGTTGGTGTAGGTAAAAATGAATTGGCCATGCAAAAGATGCAGTGAAGTTTTACCAACCAGAAGAGACATTTTGAAAAATTATAGACTACATCATGGAACATTTGGCCATAATCAGGGATGTAGTGGAGGCTAAACGCACGTAAACGCCGTTTACGCACCTCCCAAAATTCGGAAATAGCGTTTATCCACCTCTAAATTGTGTTTATCCACCTCTAAATAGCCTATAGTTCCTAAGCCATTTTAAATCAAGCTTATGTCGTTTTAGTTTCATATTTTTCATTATTAGTTTCATAGATTGTTAAACCTAAGACGAAGTCTTTCATATTGCGCTGCTTACTGTCAGTGTTGACCAATCTCTTGCGGTGTTTGTTTGTTATAGCCCACAACGTTGCCTTCCAGGCACTAGGATTAGGCAACAGTTATAGGTGCCTTGAATTAAGTCAATGGTCGCAGCGCTGCCTTGAAGTCAACGTTGGGGGCTTAAAACGCCATCGAGCATCTCTTGCGTAGAGAGCAGGAAGCAGCAGACTGCATCAAGACTCATCACTTATCTTAATACATCCATGGTCACTAGCCCAAACTAGCCTACATGTCTCATGTAATAAATTGTAAAAATAGATGTCCGGCACTTTTTTAAGCGCCGTCAAGACAGCAGCCCTCCTCCTGATGCCAGCAAACGGCCTCGGCTACAAGCCCAAAGTGAGTGAGCTCGAAAAACAGTACTAAACTTCATGTTTTTTAGGTTAATTTGGTTCACTGTAGATTCATGCCACTGACTCAACAAGTCACCTCTACATTTTCCCATTAGCCCATGTTACAAGTAAAATTCAGGATACATTATCAGATAAATAACTGGATGTAATTATATGCATTCTCTGACATTTAAACCACTGGAAGTTTGTGACAACAAGCTCTCTTTGCTAGTCACCTAGCTAGTTAATGTTATCGCTATAGCCGTTCGCAGTTTTGCGGGTACGGTAAACGTTTCTATGGAAACGGCGAGTTGAACCAATCAACTCGCCGACTATGGGTAGTGTAGTTTTTCTCCATAAGATTGCGGCTAAAAACATGTTTTTCTAGTAACAAGGTTGATTTCATACAGACCTCTAGCTTCTACAGGAGCAGAAACAAAATGAGACATTTGAGGATGTCATCCTGGGCTTTTGGGAAACACTGATCCACATTTTTCTGACATATTATAGACCAAACAACTAATCGATTAGTCGAGAAAATATTTAACAGATTAATCGACTATGAAAATAATCCCAAATCCCTAATCATTATGTACAAGTGCATTGCATTGGCAGCCCTGGATATAAGCCTCCCTCTCTAGTCTATCTCTTAAATATGTTTGTTCTCTCTGTTTTGTCATTTAGTAAACTTTATAGATTTCAACCCTATTATTCCTTCTTGAGTCTCTTTAACAAGAGCTTAGATTAATGTATGAATTGAATAGTGATTGTGTGACCTATGATGAGGAAACAAGCAGTGATACCCTTGGTAGTACCATCAAATGATAGCCTATAGCGATGTCATCAGGATACACATACACCGGTAGGCAGTGGCCCACCTTAAAAGGTGACCACGTCGTGGTCTAGCAGAATTTATAGTTTACCCACCTCTTTTTTTACCACTACACCTCTGGCCATAATCATTCATTACCCTGTATATACTTGGAATGTCCATGCTCTTTCAAAACTTGGAGTAATCTGCACACGCATTTATCTCGCTGCCATGTGGAAAGTCATACACAAAGACCTGAGACTATCCTGTCTTTTACATGCCTGGTGTGTAGGACACAAGGATTTCCAACAGAGAGAGAATATTTTGCACATGTTGGCCATCACCTTAAAAGTAATGAGACAGTTACCTGTGTGTTTGAAGGATGCAATTTTCAAACCAATATTTATGGAACCTATAAAACACACACATACCGAAAGCACACACCTCATACTGGAAGTGATTTTAAAGAAACAGTTCTTTTGGAAAAGCAAATTGAAGAACCAACTTTTGAACTTCATAACACTGAAGCCACTCAGGATCACAACGTTGATGATGATAGTGGAGAAGGAACCAGCACAGATGCACTCACTCAGATGCATTCTTCGTTTAAGGACGACAGGCAGCTAATTTTTGACCATATAGCTTCTTTCCTGCTTAAATTGGAAAGTGTGCATAATGTAACAAACAGGTGTATTAATGAATTAGTAGATGAGCTGCAGTTTGTGTCATCAGCATCCATACCAATTATCAGAGACATTGTTGAATCACACTTAAAGAAGAACAATTGTGTCATTGATGACACCATTGTCACATCTTTAGTTGAGGAATTAAACAACTCAAGCCCGTTAAGCAAGGCTTTTGATCCGGCTGGATCTCTGTCTTCAGCTTTCAAGAGAAGACAGTATTTCATAGAAAGATTTAACGTTGTGGAGCCAGTGGAATACATTCTCGATCCAAATGAAAAGAAGAGTTTTCAATATGTTCCAATTCTTGAATCCTTGAAACAAATTTTGAGCAACAATGATATCAGGGAAAAGTTCAGATGATGGATGCACAAGTATTCCTACACAGTACAGATCATTCCATGATGGTGCCATTTATAGAGAGAGTGATTTTTATTCTGAAGAACGTAGAATCTCTCTATTCCTATATGTAGATGATTTTGAAGTATGTAATCCCTTAGGAACATCCCGAAAGAAACATAAAATAACCTCTGTATACTGGATATTGGCAGATGTCCCATCCTGTTTTCGGTCCACCCTCACTTCAGTGTATCTTGCACTTTTGTGCAAAGCTAATGATATTAAAAGAATTGGCTATGCAGAGGTTCTCAAGCCACTGTTAGATGACATAGCTACACTGGAACAAGATGGTGTTTTCATTCCTCTCCTTGGAAAGAATGTCAAAGGGACTGTTTATTGTGTAGTTGCTGACAATCTTGGAGCACATTCAATTGCTGGCCTTGTGGAAAATTTCTCAGGACCATACATTTGCAGATTCTGTCTAGGAGAACGTTCTGATTTCCAAGAAAAGGAAGTGAGATCAGGTGCATTTCCCATCCGGACAATGGAGGATTATTCTGTTCATGTTCAGACTGCACAGGAAAACCCTGAACTATCCCATTGCTTTGGTGTGAAAAGGCCTTGCCCTTTGACAGAGAAATTGAGACATTTTCACTCTGTGGAAGGCTATCCGCCTGATATTTTGCACAACCTGTTCATAGGGTCAAAAGACCCTATGAAAAAACGAGGAAGGGATAGAGAGACCCTGCCCGGAGGAAGCCCGGGGCCCCCGTCTGGAGCCAGGCCCAGAGGGAGGGCTCGTCAGCGAGCGTCTGGTGGCCGGGTTTGCCACGGAGCCCGGCCGGGCACAGCCCGAAAAAGCTACGTGGCACCTATCTCTCCAGCCCATGGGCCCACCACCTGTGGGAGGAACCGCTGGGGTCGGGTGCGCTGCCACACGGGTGGCAGTGAAGGTCAGGGGCCTCGACGGACCAGACCCGGGCAGCAGAGGCTGGCTCTGGGGACATGGAATGTCACCTCGCTGTGGGGGAAGGAGCCGGAACTTGTGCGTGAGGTGGAGCGCTACCAGTTGGATCTGGTGGGGCTTACCTCTACGCATAGTCTCGGTTCTGGAACCGTACTCCTGGAGAGGGGTTGGACTCTTTTCTTCTCCGGAGTTGCCCAGGGTGTGAGGCGCCAGGCGGGTGTGGGGATACTCACAAGTCCCCGGCTGAGCGCCGCAACGTTGGAGTTTACCCCGGTGGACGAGAGGGTCGCCTCCCTACGCCTGCGGGTTGTTGGGGGGAAAACTCTGACTGTTGTTTGTGCATATGCACCAAACAAGAGTTCAGAGTATTTGGCCTTCTTGGAGACCTTGAATGGAGTCCTGTATGGGGCTCCGGAGGGGGACTCCATAGTTCTGCTGGGGGACTTCAACGCACATGTGGGCAATGACGGAGACACATGGAGAGGCGTGATTGGGAGGAACGGCCTCCCTCATCTAAACCAGAGTGGTTGTCTGTTATTGGACTTCTGTGCTAGTCATGGATTGTCTATAACAAACACCATGTTCGAACATAGGGATGCTCATAAGTGTACTTGGTACCAGAGCACCCTAGGCCGAAGGTCAATGATCGATTTTATAATCGTTTCATCTGATTTGAGGCCGTATGTTTTGGACACTCGGGTGAAGAGAGGGGCGGAGCTGTCAACTGATCACCATCTGGTGGTGAGTTGGGTCAGGGGGTGGGGGAAGACTCTGGACAGACCTGGTAAGCCCAAACGGGTGGTGCGGGTAAATTGGGAACGTCTGGAGGAAGCTCCTGTCCAACAGACCTTCAACTCACACCTCCGGCGGAGCTTTTCGTGCATCCCTGTGGAGGCTGGGGGCATTGAACCTGAGTGGACAATGTTCAAAGTTTCCATTGCTGAAGCTGCGGCAGGGAGCTGTGGTCTTAGGGTCTTAGGTGCCTCAAGGGGCGGTAACCCTCGAACACCGTGGTGGACACCGGTGGTCAGGGAAGCCGTCCGACTGAAGAAGGAGTCTTTCCGGGATATGTTATCCCAGAGGACTCCGGAGGCAGTTGCAAGGTACCGACGGGCCCGAAGGACTGCAGCCTCTGCCGTGAAAGAGGCAAAGCAGCGGGTGTGGGAGAAGTTCGGAGAAGACATGGAAAAGGACTTTCGGTCGGCACCAAGGCGCTTCTGGAAAACCGTCCGCCACCTCAGAAGGGGGAAGCGGGGAACCATCCAAGCTGTGTACAGTAAGGATGGGACGTTGTTGACCTCAACTGAGGAGGTAATAGGGCGGTGGAAGGAGCACTTTGAGGAACTCCTAAATCCAGCTGATGCGCGCTCTTTGTTAGAGGCAGAGCTGGAGGATGACGGGGGATTGTCGTCAATTTCCCTGGTGGAGGTCACTGAGGTAGTCAAACAACTCCACAGTGGCAAAGCCCCAGGGATTGATGAGATCCGTCCAGAAATGTTGAAAGCTCTGGGTGTGGAGGGGCTGTCTTGGTTGACACGCCTACTCAACATTGCGTGGAAGTCTGGGACAGTGCCAAAGGAGTGGCAGACCGGGGTGGTGGTTCCCCTCTTCAAAAAGGGGGACCAGAGGGTGTGTACCAATTACAGGGGTATCACACTTCTCAGCCTCCCTGGTAAAGTCTACTCCAAGGTGCTGGAAAGGAGGGTTCGGCCGATAGTCGAACCTCAGGTTGAAGAGGAACAATGCGGATTCCGTCCGGGTCGTGGAACAACGGATCAGCTCTTTACTCTAGCAAGGTTCCTGGAGGGAGCCTGGGAGTATGCCCATCCAGTCTACATGTGTTTTGTGGATCTGGAGAAGGCATATGACCGGGTCCCCCGGGAGACTTTGTGGGAGGTGCTGCGGGAGTATGGGGTGAGGGGGTCCCTTCTCAGGGCCATCCAATCTCTGTATGACCAAAGCGAGAGCTGTGTCCGGGTTCTCGGCAGTAAGTCGGACACGTTCCAGGTGAGGGTTGGCCTCCGCCAGGGCTGCGCTTTGTCACCAATCCTGTTCGTAGTATTTATGGACAGGATATCGAGGCGTAGTCGTGGTAGGGAGGGGTTGCAGTTCGGTGGGCTCGGGATCTCATCGCTGCTCTTTGCAGATGATGTGGTCCTGATGGCATCATCGGCCTGTGACCTTCAGCACTCACTGGATCGGTTTGCAGCCGAGTGTGAAGCGGCTGGGATGAGGATCAGCACCTCTAAATCTGAGGCCATGGTTCTCAGCAGGAAACCGATGGAGTGCCTTCTCCAGGTAGGGAATGAGTCCTTACCCCAAGTGAAGGAGTTTAAGTACCTTGGGGTCTTGTTCGCGAGTGAGGGGACAATGGAGCGGGAGATTGGTCGGAGAATCGGCGCAGCGTGGGCGGTATTACATTCAGTTTATCGCACCGTTGTGACGAAAAGAGAGCTGAGCCGGAAGGCAAAGCTCTCGATCTACCGGTCAGTTTTCGTTCCTACCCTCACCTATGGTCATGAAGGTTGGGTCATGACCGAAAGAACGAGATCCAGGGTACAAGCGGCCGAAATGGGTTTCCTCAGGAGGGTGGCTTGCGTCTCCCTTAGAGATAGGGTGAGAAGCTTAGTCATCCGTGAGGAGCTCGGAGTAGAGCCGCTGCTCCTTCACGTCGAAAGGAGCCAGTTGAGGTGGTTCGGGCATCTGGTAAGGATGCCCCCTGGGCGCCTCCCTAGGGAGGTGTTCCAGGCACGTCCAGCTGGGAGGAGGCCTCGGGGAAGACCCAGGACTAGGTGGAGGGATTACATCTCCAACCTGGCCTGGGAACGCCTCGGGATCCCCCAGTCAGAGCTGGTTAATGTGGCTCGGGAAAGGGAAGTTTGGGGTCCCCTGCTGGAGCTACTCCCCCCGCGACCCGACCACGGATAAGCGGACGACGATGGATGGATGGATGGATGGATGTTTGAAGGAATTATTCCAATGGAATTGGCACTGTGCTTGACTGATTTCATAGCCAAAATATATTTCAAACTTGAAGAGCTTAACAACACAATCAAATCCTTTCCCTACAAGTGGGGAGATAAGAAAGACTGTCCACAGGCCATTCCCATTACATTCTCCACTCGAAGAAGTATTGGAGGAAATGCCCATGAAAACTGGACCCTCATCAGACTGCTCCCACTAATGATAGGACACAAGATACCATTAGACGATCCAACATGGAATGTAATCATGTGTCTTAAAGAAATAGTTGAACTTGTGGTAGCTCCGACACAAACTGAAGCCAGTATGTCATATCTTGACACAAAGATTTCTGAACACAGACTCAGATTTCTAGAAGTGTTTCCTCAGGTGAAGTTGATTCCCAAACACCACTTCCTAGAGCACTATCCAGCACTCATGAAAGTGTTTGGACCTCTCATTGGATTTTGGACAATGCGATTCGAGGCAAAACATCACTATTTTAAACAGATTGTGAGGCATACAGGAAATTTCCGAAATATAACATTTTCCCTTGCAACTAAGCATCAGTTGATGATTGCACACCATTTGCATGCAACTACAACAGCTCCCGCTTTAAGTACTGCCAGAGTATCACTAGTGCCTGTATCTGTTTTGCTCACAAACATACAAGAAGCAATAAGAAGAGTGTCTCCAGGTCAGACTAGTGTACATCTTTCTAACAGTGTGTCACTTTATGGAACCACATACACAAAAGGCATGGTTTTGGCCTACGGGTCTACTGCAGGACTTCCAGACTTTGTTGAAGTTCTTCAGATTGTTGTCATCAAAGACAAGGTCTATTTTATGGCTAAAGTATTCATTTCCTGGTATGATGAGCACTTTCAAGGATATGAGCTAGAGAGTACAGAGCTTGTCGTTTTTGTGAAACACCAGGATCTCGCTGATGTATGTCCACTTTCAGACTACAAGGTTGGAGGAAAGCGTATGGTGATGCTGAAGCGCCATATTTGTCTGGAATAGGTAAATGTTTGGTGTACAAGTGGTGCTTATGTACCTTTTTTATTTTCTGTCAATTATCTGAATTCTGTCCTTCAAAACCTAATACATTCCCAAACACATACAAGAAAAATCTAAGATGCTCGCTAAACAATGCATGACTGAATGCATAAATAACTAATTTCAATTAATTTTCTTTTCTTTTTAAGACTATATAATCAAAATGGATATAGCTGTAAAGTTTCGAATCATCCTGGATCATGAAATAAAGAAACTGTGTCTTCCTGGAATACCACTCACAGTGCAAGAGTTGGAAACGGCAGTTAAGCAAGCATTTGGAATCTCAGGAGAAATAAGCCATACAGCACAAAGACCCAGAGTTCGATGACTTCTTTACATTAAGCTCAACTAATGACCTGAAAGATAAGGACACACTGAAGATAGTGTATGTACCACCACCTGCTATAGTTTTTACTGCTCTTGACTTTCCTGAGTCTTTGCCAGGAGATTGCGCTGCCTCTCAATCAGTGCTAGAAGATGACTGCGTATCTCAACCATCCACATCAAATGACTCCACCTCTGCACAATCTGATGACACAGTAGAACTCAGGCCCCGTACTACTGGAATGCACAAGCCATGGCCTACTGAGTTTCCTGTTCCTAAGTTTTCATACAACACAGAAGTAGCACTTCAAAAAGGCCATGACAGTTACCTCAAAGATGGGTCCCTTTTGTGCAAAGAGAAGTTTTTTCCTGTTGTTAAGTCCAACATTCTGGAGTGTTTAGCTGAGGTCATGTTTTCTTACACTCCCTACCCAAACGATGCACAGCGGTGTGAAGCAGTAGAGGCTCTCATAAAACGGCACCCATGTCTGAAAGAGCCAGGCTCTTTCAATGGTCTGTATGGATGGCAACAGAGCTTGAAATATAAAATAGGAAATTACCGAAGCAAACTTCGAACGCATGGGATTCCAGAACTATTGGTTAATTCTCTACAGCACAAATCTCCTGGAGACAAGAAACCAAGAAAATCCGAGGTGAACTACCTTCCCCCTCTTCCTGCAGGGGAAACAGAAGATTCCCTTGAGAGTGTCAGGCAGGAACTGATCTGAGACTAAGAAAAAGAATAATGGCAGAGTTTTAAATGAGATGATGTCCAGAACCTTTAGTTTCCGAAGACAGGAGATTGTAGGCTTTAGCCCCGGGTGTTGCAGATCTGCTAGAGAGATGGCCTGCCCTCTTTGAACCATCCCAGGTAAGCTTAAATCAGCAAAGCTAAGGAGCTAAAATAAAATCATTGTCATTTACAGGTATGGTTGAAGAATTTAGTAGTTAGTGCAATGTGTTTTATTTATTTATTCAGGTTTTTTTGTTTTACACAGTAGTCAATAATGGTAAATGGTTAAGGGACTGCATTTCTGTAGCGTTTATCTTGTCTACCGACATCTAAAAGTGCTTCACATTTATGCCTGCCTCCCATTCATACATTTATAATCTAACCAAGATGTCATACTTCTGCTTACAGATCAATGAAGAGTTTCGGAGAGTCAATGGCATATCACTTGAGCTGACATTCATGTCACAGTTGTTACGACTGGACAGAACGGACCCAAATGCAGGCTTGGAGAAACAAAATAAAGGATTTATTTGAAGGGCAAAATAACAAGGGAGAAGGTTGGGACAGGAGAGGGTAGTGGGGAGGCGGACGCCAGGAAGGAGACGGGGCCGAGGGTGAAGCAGGGAACGAGGGGAGGCCGAGAGGAAGCACTGGAGTGGAGGCACCAGGGAGAGCGGTGGAGATGAATGGAGCGATCTGGGAAGATGAACCGAGAGGAGGGGACTTGATGGCTGAGCCGGCTGACTGGAGGCAGGAGGGAAGGAGTGACGGGAAATAACTGCAGGGAAAAACACAGACAGGTTAAAACGGGAAAACAGGCAAAGACAGGTTAGCATAAGAGATGGCTTGTAGAGCTTGTCACCAGGAGACTGAAGCAACGATCAAGCGAAGATGGAATGAAGGTCCGGGGTTTTTGAACAGGGCTTGATTGGTGCAGATGAGTGGCAGGTGTGTACGGCGGGAGAGTGGATATGGATGAAGAGCAGGTGTGCGCAATCAGCTGACGGGAGAGAGCAGGAGAGGGAGGGGGGAAAACACAAGAGACACAGAGAGGCAGAGCCAACAGAAAAACTAACAAAGTAAACACAACAGGTAAGAAAGAAAACAAAAACTCACAGCCAGCCGGACACAACCATCACAACAGTTGGACAAACACACTCCAAAGATGTTGTCACTTTTCAATGCAAAGGGAGGAGCTGTCGGTCAAAGAATCAAGTCCCAGATGTTGGAACTCATCCAGGTAAGAGGATAATATGGTCTTGTTATGTAAAACATTTTCTAAAACTCCGTAGTGAGAAATGAGAATTAGGGTAAGTGCTTCCCCCAGAAAAGTTGTTTAGCCCTGTGGCTAATGTCTTTTTTGACGAGGGCCTGGATCGGACCAGTCACAGACTGATAGCTGGACTAATGTAGAGCCCAGTAGTTTCTGTGATACCAAAATCATGGACAACATTGCTAAAATTGAGAATTTAAAAAAACAATAACCCAGATTCCATGACCATGTCTAAATTTCCCACAGAGCCACCCCACTGTAACTGTAGTTAAAAATCTGTCTTAAAAATAGATTAAAAAATAATTTGCAGTGATTTAGGCCTGGTTGGGGGCAACTTAGGCCTAGTGGGCCACCAGGCTTGCAATATACTCGGGGAAACCCTAAGGCTTTTTAGCTCACACAGCCTGTAAATAGAAATTGTTTTAAACCATGCCTATTCCTGACTAATCAAAACATGTAAGTAAGAATCATTAGACGAGGGCAGTGACGATAATCGCATCATGAGGGGACACTACCGCAATGATGACATCATCGCAGGATTTTTTTATGTATTTATTTTACTAGTTTTTTTTTTTTGCTGGTGAAAGTTACAGGAGTGCAAATGCCGTGTGACATGAAACATAATGAACACAATAATTGTTTGGTTATCGTTGGCGGACTTTTATCCTATATTCAAGAGATAATAGAGAGAAAAAACTAAGTTTCTTGTCACTTCAGCTTTGCACAAGAGGATGGTACAGTCCATATGGGGGATTTATGTTGTGTATCCCAATATTATGAATAATTTCTACAGGAAAAGATTTATATAATAAACGGTAGGGAAGGCAAAAATATTTCTCTGTTCTCAGCTGAGGTGGACACATTAATGTTACCGCTGCAGTGTTTTACCATTGCACTTTAGCCTAGCAGTTAGTGGACTTTCCTTCTGCTTATAGCTTAATCCTGACAAAACAGTATGGTTGAATTTTAGCCTGTGTGCACGTTTTATAGCCGAAAACAGAGCATCTTATAATGGTAGTGAGAGCAACAAGTTAGTGGACTGCCGAGTCGCCCTCTCTGCTCTCTTTCTGCTCAGCTACTTAGCTGACGATTTCCTGCATGTCTTTCCCCTCTCTCTCCCCTCTCTCACCTAGCTGTCCTATCCATTAAAGGCGGAGAAGCCCAAAAATCTTACAGGGTACCCGCGGGGCTTTAAAAGCATTGAAAAAGTCTTAAATTAGATCATCTCAAATTAAGGCCTTAAAAGCCTTGAATTTGGTATATAAAGTCTTGGATTTCGTTACAAAGGTCTTATATTTTTTGCCTTTCCTAGGATTAAGTTCATACTGTAACAAAATGAACTGTTACTAATGTAGGCTAATTAAAAACTGACCGGAGCCCGTTGCTGGACGCACCGGAGGACCGAGACAAAGTATACACGCCTCTCTGACCGGTACCGGAGGAGATAGAGGTTAACCTGAGCGGAGGATGTGCGGAATGTGTCAGTGTGTCTCGGAACCTGGCTGGCCGCTCGGCGCCTTCAGACAAAGCTCAAGCTAACAGGCTAACAGCTTAATAGCTAGCCAAACAGAGCGGTAACATCAGCAAAGATTGGATCTGTGAGCGCATTAATCTGCTCGGTGTGCGTCTTATAACAAACAGAGCGAGCAGCCGCCGACTCTAACATCTGTTGATCCGTGCAGGACGTCACTGTGAGCGGACTGTTAGAGACGATGTGACTGGCAGGTAACGTTAACGGTTATCTGCTACTGTAGCTCTGCTACTGTAGGTATTCATGCACGACTGTTGTTGGTAATTTACAGAGGTGGAAGACTTATTCAGATCATGTATTGCAGTAAAAGTAGAAAAAACAGTTACAAATTACTTGTCAGTTACAAGTCCTGCATTCAGCATCTTCAAGTAATAGTACAAAAGTATTACAAAATATACTTAAAGTACCTTAAGTGAAAGTGCTTGTTATGCAGTGTAATATATCTTAATTTATTGGATTATATTATCCAATACATTTTATTAAATATGACTGAAAATTTAAATAATATCCATCCATCGTCGTCCGCTTATCCGTGGTCGGGTCGCGGGGGGAGCAGCTCCAGCAGGGAACCCCAAACCTCCCTTTCCCGAGCCACATTAACCAGCTCTGACTGGGGGATCCCGAGGCGTTCCCATGCCAGGTTGGAGATGTAATCCCTCCACCTAGTCCTGGGTCTTCCCCGAGGCCTCCTCCCAGCTGGACGTGCCTGGAACACCTCCCTAGGGAGGCGCCCAGGGGGCATCCTTACCAGATGCCCGAACCACCTCAACTGGCTCCTTTCGACGTGAAGGAGCAGCGACTCTACTCCGAGCTCCTCACGGATGACTGAGCTTCTCACCCTATCTCTAAGGGAGACGAATTTAAATAATATGTTTTATTTAATCCAAGTAGCCTACTTGTACATCATTATTTTCTAGGGATTAAACTGTATACAGATTTTCCCCTCATATTTCTTGTGGAATGGGTATGAAATTGGCATTGAATATCATTTGAAATGGTATTAAAAAGGTCTTAAAAAGCCTTGGATTTAAGTTGGAGGATCCTGGGGGTACCCTGTCTTAAAAAAAACAAAAAAAAAACATACATAAGTTACTGCACAGTGTTTCGTATTGCTGTCGTTGGTCGTTCAACCATCTCTTTGACAGCTTTGATGGTCTAATATTTGCTGATTTATGCTGTGTCAGATTTATTATGAATTACTTCTAAGCTCGAGTACTTGTGATATCTACAGGTAACGTTTAATATAATACACAGTAAGAAAGGAAAGGACATTTCTACGTTCTAGCTGAGGTGTACACAGTACCGCCAGTACTTGTTTGTTTTACTTTATTTATAATAGAGCTTTCTGAACTGTCTGTAAAATATCAACGGAGGAGAGAAAGAGGTGTGACCGTAAATGACAGCAAAACGCAGTAAAGGCTCCCACATTCAGCTGAAATCGTGTTAGAGAACTTGGCATTAGGGATGGGGCCGATCCGATCCTGTATCGGACCCGATACCAGCGTTAATTCAGGTATCGGATTTTCCCGATCCAACCTGCGGAGATTTCCGATACCACGAGCCATGTCTGCACTTTAACGTTGTCTGCTGAAATGGATCCAAAAGTGATTCCTGCCGACTGGTCTGCTGGTTGGCTGGCTGGCTGCAAACTGTGGAATAGATTTCCTGAACGGAGGCGCGGCTCAATGAGACACAGAATTATGAGACACGCCCCCGCTCAGGAAGTCCATTCCGCAGTTTGCAGCCAGCTAGCAGGATAGTAGCATGAGCAGCATTGTGGCTAGCTCGATGCTATCCTGTGTGTCCGCTGTTTGGAAATACTTCACACTGGAAACACAGCAGAGCAAGACAGCAAAATGCAAAAACAAAACAGGACTTTCAAAACCGTCTGTCCCGGTGTTGACATGACAATCAATTTGAAACCCTTACAGTTGCATATCTGTTTTCAGAATGAGATTTTTCCTGTTTTTCTGACTTCCTTTTCTGACCTTATACTTACTCAAGTTGCCTTTTGGGACATACATGCATACGTACGTCCATATCATACTTGCCCATTGAGAGGAGTTTATTTCAGCATCAAATAAAATCAACAATAATGATAATAATAATATTAAAGCAAACAGCTCTGGTATCGGAATAGTATCGGTATCGGCCGATATCCAAATTCAGGTATCGGGATCGGATCGGAAGTGAAAAAATGTGGATCGGTGCATCCCTACTTGGCATAGTTTTTTTCTTTTCATTCAGCTACTAAAACACTGAAAAACACAGGCACAGCGCCTAGAGTGTTATCGTGGAAGGGAGAAATCCTGGAATCACAAATTAATATAGCCTGATAAAGTAGCCTGAGTTAAGAACTACAGCTTTAAAGAATGCCAAGTCTCTAATACTGCAGTTGAAAAAATAGTGGTAGTAGTACAGGTGTGAGTTGTGCTGGTGTCATCAGGCAGTGAATTTTGAACAGGTTTTAATTTGTGATAGGATCCATCTGCCTCTGTGGAGAAAAGATGGGAGGTGATTCTGAGATGTCTGACTGAGTACACGGGGGAGAGCCAAGAACAACTGATCAGTGACCACCAGGTATGTGTATGGCATAAAGCTATGTGTGTCTGTCCGACTAACAGTCTAACTGATCATCTGTTTTTGATCAGTGTTTTTAAGAAAATGTCTTAATCTATTAATATTGTGATGATTTAATAGGGATTATCATTGCTATAAAACTATATATTTACACACTGCAGATAAGTGATAAACAGGCATTAGTAATGTTATCATGAAAAATTAAGATTGGCCAACACAGCCAACCCAGTCTCACGGCAGTTTGTGAAATGGTCACGTTATTTAATCTATTGATTCGTGTTCACAGGGACGTTTTTCTTTCTTTTCTTTTTTTTTTCGTGGTGGCCAGCACGAAAATGTAAAGTAATGTATTTCAGTGGGAAGCATATTTCGTGATCACAGCACAAAAACGACAGGGAGTAGTATGAAAACTGCGTGTGGCGTTTTGTTTCCCCGTAGTCATCCTAATTACAACTGTCCCGTTATTGTCGTGCGTCCCCAGCGGCCGCCTCCCGGTGTGTGAGGCGTCCTTTCCCCGTTGTGTTTTTCCGAAACCCAACCTCTGAATAGATGGTTCCAGGGGCGTAGCAAGCTTTTCAAAAGTGAGGGGGATGGATGTGATTTGTTTATTAACAATAAAAACGATGGATACAATGACAGAGGGGTACAAAATGTATAACATACAAGATATAAAAAGTTTCCCATTTAAATGAGTGATACTAGAAAAGTATAAAAACACACTCGGAACTAGGGCTGCACAACATATCGTTTTTTTATCGTCATCGCAATATCAACCGGCGCAATATACACATCGCAAAAGTCTGCGACATATCGCTATAGACACAAAACTGATTTCTTTTTGTTTTAGGTGAAAGAAAATATGAGTAGAAAACTGCACATTCAAATGTAATGGTCATTCTTTTTTAGTGCTGCCTTTATATTCAAGTCAATGTTCAATTTGTTCAATAAAAGAACGTTAGAAATTATTTCAATTCATTTGTTTTAAATTCAACAAGCAATGTGTTGTATTTTAGCAGAATACTAATATACACCTCTTTCACAAACTGTAACATTCATTTCATTGCTCACCTGTGAACCTTCCTGTGCTCTCTCTGAAACTGATGCCTCCAGCAACTTCCTCTCCTAAAGTGGTAATAATGGGCAGTGGTAAAGGAATAGGGCCAAACAGGTACAGCTATGGCACTAGCAAACCTCAGTGAATATTGAAAAGTAATCTCATGAAATAAATGCAAACAATATCTAATGGAAATAGGCTACTGCTGTTTAATGTCAACATTTTTCAACGTTCAGCTTTCAACTTCACTTACAGGATTTCTCTTGAAAAAAGTGTCAATCTTCTCCTGCCTCTTTTCTGCATCTTGATACTGCAAACCCCATCTCTGCAATAATAATACTGGTTTAATACACTCAATAATCAGTACTGGTAAAGCAATTCTTCCTGCCTCCATGTATTAATGCTCATGGGAAGCCTAATGGGTTCCATTCAGACCTTTACATTAAGTCTTTTACTGTTATATGTCAACAAGACATTTTCACCTGGCTATGCCCAGTGTTTAGATCTGTTGTGCTATTTACCAGGCAAATTAGCACATACGTAATTATATTATGATCCGTTTATTATGAATGCTATAACGTTGCTAATGTTACGGAACGTTATACTTCTTACATGGGAAACTACTCGTACATATTAGCTTTCATTTAACGTTGCTAGTGAAGTTGAAAAGGTGCAGTTACCTCCCATCCTGTAGTTACAACTGATAAACACATCATTTTCTAAATCTCTGCTACGCATATAGCTACAGTAACGGCATATAAAAAGAGATGAACATGCCACCGTACATTAAACTTTACGAACACAAATGGCAAAAGACAACCTAGCTAACTAGCTAAAAGCCTAATGTTAAATGATAGGTTCTGTTAGCTAACGTTAGCTCGGGTTGTATCTACCTAGCTACCTAATTACGATAGCAATTTGTACCAGCATTAAAGAGTTAAGCTTTACATTGATGTAACACATTAACGGTGATAACAAATGTACGGCAAACTCTAAAGATACTTACATTACCTTACCCTATTCCTTAAAATTACTGGACGCGGTCTGTTAAGACCGGTGGCAAAATTACGAATCCCACTATGGCAACGCCATGACCCGCCCTCCGAAGCATCTGATTGGTTGGGGTTAGGCATTTCACCTCGAGTGGTTATGGTTAGGATAGCGGATTGGTCAGGGGATAGGACCTGAACAAATGGGGTCACTTTACCTTGGACGCCTGGCCAATAGTAGTGATTGAAGGGCGGGTCTTGGCGTTGCCATAGTGGGAACACACCGTTGCCATGAAAAACAGAGCGTTGCTATGGACGCAATCGCTACACACAGCCTACGACGTAGCTACGGTGGCAGTTCGACTGCGGAAAAACTGCAGAAAAAGTGTGGGTGTTCAACCCTCTCACCGGGAAAAGTGTGGGTGTTAAAACACCCACATCCCCCACGGGTGCGACGCGCCTGGATGGTTCCCATGTCATGCTGGCCACCACGAAAAACAAGATAAACGTGTTGTACACGTATCAATAGATTAAAAATAACGTGAGAATTACACGAACTGCCGTGAGACCGTGTTGACACAGCACGGTTGGAGCACAGGAAAGCTTCGATGTGTAGCTTACATGTGACTGGGACACTGGTAATGTGGTCTTCAACTTTGTTGAATAATAGTTAATAATAGTTGCAATGGAGTTGTGATTATAGAAGGGCTGACTGTTTTTTAAACAAATAAAATCGTTTTTTAAAATCAATATTTGTGCTCATATGCAGCTCTAAGGGAAAGAGATAAAAGGGCATTAGTTAGCTCCATTGTTAGCTCATCAGTGTGACCTGGCTTCCTCCAGAGTTGTGCTCATCAGTGGTAAAGTTAACCGTCCTGACCGAGTAACCTCTATGAGTAGCTGCTGGATAATGTAGAGCGGATATAGAGCTATTATTCTCTCATTACCTGTTTCTCTAAACAAACTCTTACATTTTTTGTCTCCACCTATAGAGTCATGATGAAACAGAGGTGTATGCCGAACTCAGCGATTGCACAATGAAAGTTTACACGTGCCATCGGCCCAATGCCATTGGCATTGTCATCGAAGGACATCCAGTGGTCAGAGGTCTTAACAACTTGTCACAAGCATGCTGCCTACTGCTTGGACTTACTTATTGCCTGGATATGAAATATCCACCACAACTGCAGCACACATTTGAGACGTACCAAAGGCTCTTTGTTGGTATAGACCCCATTCGCCCTAAACCATCATCTAAATACACAAGTCTCCTCAACAAGTTGTCTTAGATGACTTCTTGTCACTTATCTCACCTTGGTAGGTGAGACTACACATACTTAAGCATAATAGCATAATGTGAAATGTTCAGGATGATATATTGTCTGAAGTTAACATAATCATGTTTAGTTCAACTTGTTCTATTTCATACTATTTAGTTTATACTATTGACATTTAAACAAAAGTATCTTCACCAAAACTCAATGACCTTTTCAGTCACATCTTTGTTGTGCCTTGAAACTAAATTGACACGCAACTGTTCAGTTTGTCATGCTACATGATGAAGTCTTTTGGCAAGTTTTTCAGGTAATAGAATTTCATTGCATTTGTGTTCATTCTAATGTGCCTTAAATTGAAAACTGACTTAACAGTTTACTAGTCAATCCCTCATGAGGTAGATACACATACTGTGTGTAATTCAGCAGTTCTTTGAACAATTTTAAAAATTGTTATTGCAATTTTAATGGGATGTTATGTCTCACAATTACCTTTTTATTGCAGGTAATGTTCACATGTATGGCCTGTTTTGTAATAGTACTACTAGTAAGTGGTACTGTTAGAATTACAACTTTTGAAACAATGGGTTGTTTAGAGATAAATAAATGTTATAATCCTAAATCTGCCTTTCCATGTTCTTCTTAATATGAAATTCTTAATGATGAGAGATGATTTAACAATCAAAACGTAGTGCTTGGGATATAGATATGCATTTTTATAGCTGTTAATGCAGCATCATTGATTTACCAGAGGTTGTAGCCTGGACTCATTGTAACAGAGTTCATTCACACATGTGATTAGGTTAATTTTACTTATAAAATTAAATTATATGTTGCTACAAGTAACACATACTCATTTTCATTGTTTAATATCCTGTACAAATGAGTTACATTTACTAAGAAAATTAAGTTCATCTAACTAAATAATATCAGTAATATTAGTTAACTCAACTTGATTTAGCTGGGTTCACGTTACGTATTGTTACAGTGTTCATTCTACTTAAAAAAGCCTTGAAGTAAACAAAACACAATATGTCCAATGAAGACTCTTACCTCACTTTTTATAAGTAAAACAAAGGTATTACTTTTTAGAGTGTATATTTTTAAGAAATGCTCACAACGACTCAGTCTCCTCAGAAGACTGAGCTGTCTGGGCTGTCAGTGCCCAGATTACTGAGCTAGTACACACCACACACCGTTCACCTCTCTGCTTGGTTTGGTCATTTAAGCTGCCAACTCAAGAACAAGCTTAACAGGATAGTGTCAATGGCTAGCAACATAGTGGGAAAACCCCCAAAACACCTGACCCAAATATACACTGACAGAATGAGGAAGAAAGTTAGGAAAATCACCTCCTATTAGCCAGTTTGAGCTCCTGAAGTCTGGGAGGCGCTTCAGAGTGCCTCTGGCAAAGAGTGTTTTTAAAAAATCCTTTCTTCCAAATGCCATCAGTATCCTCAACCAAACTAAGTGACAACATCAGATTGAGCAGCTATCTTACTGTGTTTAAGCATATTCTTTTTTATCCTGATATTTTTCATTTTATCTTTTTTTTATACTCCACTTATTATGTCTGAGATGTTGTCTGTATGTTTATCTGTCTTGTATGTCGGTGTGCCAAAGAAAAATGTCCACCCTGGTGGACAATAAAGATTTATTCTATTCTATTGTATTGCATTTATCAATGTACGACCATTCTTACACTCTGATTGGTGTGATATGAACGTTTCATGAATCACACGTGGAGCCTGTCATAAAATGATTTCTGTGCTCATATCTGCGCTGGTTTATACGATAGGTTGATAAATGAGGGCCAATGTCACTGATCACTTTGTACTGTGGATTCTTCAAGACAAGTGATAAGTTTAAAAAATGGGAACATGTATTTTTTAGGGATACCTGTGTTTTTAGTGACACCTGTGACACCTGTCTATAGCATTATTAGATCCTACAGGGTTGTTACACTACACTTGCTTTTGGATCATTACAAACAATAATGCTAAATGATTATCTTAAAATAAAAGATATAGTGTCTCTTGCATCACATACATTATGATAAAGTATCTAAGTGGTCTTGAAGAGCATTCTATTTTTCTGTCTCTCATTTGGACTCGGTCTTGGCTAGTCCTGGTCTTGGACTTGACAAAGGTTGACTTGACTACACCACTATTCACCTTGTCATCTCAACTGCTTTACTTCATTTCTACCCTGCAAAATACAAGTCAACGGCTCCATCTTCTGGCAAGTCTGGGCAGTTTGGGCAGGTTGGAATGCAACAATCCCACTCAGATGCCCAGGAGTATGAAGGCTAATAAAACACCTAGTTTAGTTTTTGTTCTGCAGTTTTCAACATGTCATTATTGTCTCTTGTCATTTTACATCATTGTGAAAATCCATAAAGAGACACAATATTACATTGTGAATATGTCTGTTTATTATCATGTCACTTTACAACAAATCACTATGCTATGTAAAATTAAATAAATGACAATAATTTTGATAATTTTCTAATAAAACTGATTTAAAATTGCAACCCATTAATATTCATATACTTTGTTCTCTGTCCTATGATTACATGTTTCTATAATCTATTTTTTTTACTTCTTGCAACAGGACTTCATAGTGCTTTAAATAATTCTGTCATAAACACAAGAAATGTTATACAGGGATCACATATGAATGAGACTAAACTGAAATGATTAAAACAACTTTGTAAAGGGGCCAATATCTTTTTGTACTGACAGTTTTACAGTGCCTTGCGAAAGTATTTGGCCCCCTTGAACTTTTCGACCTTTTGCCACATTTCAGGCCTCAAACATAAAGACATAAAACTGTAATTTTTTGTGAAGAATCAACAACAAGTGGGACACAATCATGAAGTGGAATGAAATTTATTGGATATTTCAAACCTTTTTAACAAATAAAAAACTGAAAAATTGGGCGTGCAAAATGATTCAGCCCCTTTACTTTCAGTGCAGCAAACTCTCTCCAGAAGTTCAGTGAGGATCTCTGAATGATCCAATGTTGACCTAAATGACTAATGATGATAAATAGAATCCACCTGTGTGTAATCAAGTCTCCGTATAAATGCAACTGCTCTGTGATGGTCTCAGAGGTCCGTTTAAAGCGCAGAGAGCATCGTGAAGAACAAGGAACACACCAGGCAGATCCGAGATACTGTTGTGGAGAAGTTTAAAGCCGGATTTGGATACAAAAAGATTTCCCAAGCTTTAAACATCCCAAGGAGCTCTGTGCAAGCGATATTATTGAAATGGAAGGAGTATCAGACCACTGCAAATCTACGAAGACCCGGCCGTCCCTCTAAACTTTCAGCTCATACAAGGAGAAGACTGATCAGAGATGCAGCCAAGAGGCCCACGTTCACTCTGGATGAACTGCAGAGATCTACAGCTGAGGTGGGAGACTCTGTCCAAAGGACAACAATCAGTCATATACTGCACAAATCCTGCCTTTATGGAAGAGTGGCAAGAAGAAAGCCATTTCTTAAAGATATCCATAAAAAGTGTCGTTTAAAGTTTGCCACAAGCCACCTGGGAGACACACCAAACATGTGGAAGAAGGTGCTCTGGTCAGATGAAACCAAAATCGAACTTTTTGGCAACAATGCAAAATGTTATGTTTGGCGTAAAAGAAACACAGCTCATCACCCTGAACACACCATCCCCGCTGTCAGACATGGTGGTGGCAGCATCATGGTTTGGGCCTGCTTTTCTTCAGCAGGGACAGGGAAGATGGGTAAAATTGATGGGAAGATGGATGGAGCCAAATACAGGACCATTCTGGAAGAAAACCTGATGGAGTCTGCAAAAGACCTGAGACTGGGACGGAGATTTGTCTTCCAACAAGGCAATGATCCAAAACATAAAGCAAAATCTACAATGGAATGGCTCACAAACAAACATATCCAGGTGTTAGAATGGCCAAGTCAAAGTCCAGACCTGAATCCAGTCGAGAATCTGTGGAAAGAACTGAAAACTGCTGTTCACAAACGCTCTCCATCCAACCTCACTGAGCTCGAGCTGTTTTGCAAGGAGGAATGGGCAAAAATGTCAGTCTCTCGATGTGCAAAACTGATAGACCTACCCCAAGCGACTTACAGCTGTAATCGCAGCAAAAGGTGGCGCTACAAAGTATTAACTTAAGGGGGCTGAATAATTTTGCATGCCCAATTTTTCAGTTTTTTATTTGTTAAAAAGGTTTGAAATATCCAATAAATTTCATTCCACTTCATGATTGTGTTCCACTTGTTGTTGATTCTTCACACAAAATTACAGTTTTATATCTTTATGTTTGAAGCCTGAAATGTGGCAAAAGGTCGAAAAGTTAAAGGGGGCCGAATACTTTCGCAAGGCACTGTATGTGAAACAAAACTGCAGTTCATAAGTGATGTTTTCCTATACTTGATGGGAAAGTGTGGCTGTTCAGGGGCATCTTTTCTATGTGAAACAGGAGCCAGGCAGGTCTGTGATTTCTGTTCCCAACTAAATGGACACAAATCACAGAGATGATGCTTTGACCAAACATAGAGACATGAATACAAAGCTTTAGTAGCTCTTCTGTTGTGTTGGGTTGAAATGTTTCCTATCACAAAAATAAAAAGGTTCCCTAGAGGAAAAAAAAGACTTCATAAGTGTCATACATGTGTGAATGTAAAGCTTGCTTTAAACTGGGTGATTACCTAGAAACAGTATATGGTGCTTATGACTCTTTCTTTAAATGCAGCAGCATCAGAGAGACAAAATAGACACCAAGATAAAGCTGAAGCACAGGCCTTTCAATTGTTGATCATACACAATTTTGCCTTTGGAGTCACTGACAGCTGGAGTGTGACAGCTGTAATGTGAGAGCGCATGGCACGAGCCTGAGACACAGCCACGGCAAATACTCTCAGATACAGAGTTATGACAGTAACTGGAACAAGAAAGTTCAAAACATCTACAGCTCCTGTGACATAGTCAACAACCAACACACATTCTCCGTAGCAGGAATGAAACCTCCCTGGTTGAGTCGGGAGATCGTTTATATAGAGAAAGCTGTAGCAAACAGAACAGAGCCAACACATACAAACACAGAGTTTAACTCTTCCCCCAGTGAATTTGGTGGTGTAATGGAGAGGGTCATAAATAGCCACATAACGGTCAACTAATATGAGCACCATGTCACCTATTGAGAATATGGTAATGATGCCTGAAAGAAGACTATACGTAGCACACACAAAGTCACCAAGAAACCAGCAGGATGTTTTTCGGAGGATTTCTCCCGGCATCAGCACGAGGCCCACTAGAAAGTCTGAGACAGCCAGAGAGAGGAGGAGGATGTTGGTGGGTGTGTGGAGCTGCCTGTAGGGAAAGAGAAAAGCATCATTAAATCAAGAAACAATGACAGAACAATCCAAACCAGTATTCAAAATAATAAATAAAAATGCATATGAGCTTGACTATTTTCCAATCCAAAACATCAGTAGTTACCATATGTAGACAGTGTAGACAGTTAAAATGACTTTTGAGTTGGTTGAGGTCACGGTGGACAGAAATCAATGCTTATTATTGGTAAGAGTGGACATGAACAACAGTCTCTTGTATCAAAGTCAGACATATGGAGCAACATTATTCAGTACTAGCTCAAAGACAATTCTTCTAAATATACAGCAGCTGTTCACATTTTTAAGTTACAATTCCTGTAGAGAGAAGCTGAGAAGTTAATATCTGCCTGAAGTTGGAGATTGAGATGATGATGAGCAGGTTGAGAACCACAGTGATCAGAGAGGTGGAATACAGCATAATGGTAAGTGTTTGGGGCCAAGGAGACAAGGGCTTCCTGCAGGAGGTGTTGGGGAACTGTGGAAAGCAGAGCTCGGCTCTGTCCTCAACCTACATGCAAATAGCTGCAGCTCTGGCAGCATTCTGAAGAAACCTGAGTCATGTAACTGATTTATCTCTCTCAAATTCTCTTCAACCCCTCCTCTTTCTCAGTCCCTGTTTGACTCTGATGCTCCTCCTCCCTCTCTCTGCACATCCCACCATCATCTTCATCGCTCTCTCTTTAACCCTGCTTGTCTCACTGTCTCTCTATCCAAACTCTCCATTGTTATTTTTTACCCTTGTTTCATTTCCTTTGTCCTATTAATGTCCTGCACATTACTTGTCAATTTTCGAAAACTTCCATTACCAGCTCTATCTCTAAAGCCCTGTGGGGTAAGGTCTGGCTACACCACAGATACCACGTGTTGCCTTAATGGGCTAAACTTTACATCGCCAAAACAGGGGGAGGGCAGTGGTACTGAGATTATGTATTGTTTGCTGGTGTTCAAATTACTGTAAATTAAGCAGACAAAATCCGCTTTAAATTTCTCAGATTATTGCATCTTTAAATTATTCCCTCCAGCATGCAACACAGCAGGAGATACAGATGGGTGTTACAAACTTTTCAATAATAATTTTACTTCTCAATCCTCCGGTGTTCTGCCTTTTCATTCCCCAATGAAAGGGAAAATTCCAGGACCCTCGAGATCCCAGAGATTGTAGTTTGCGTAAATCATATTAATGTTAAAAAACCTCATAAAGTGAAATTTTCATGCCATGGGACCTTTAATAACAAATTGATTTGTAATTAAACATGACATTAAGACATAAAAAGGTGTTTTGTCTGAAGTAAGTGTTAGAAACCATAAGGTCCTCATTTGTAAGTGATGCAATGTTTTCTTCCAATCAAAACCTTAAAGGAGCCAGAATACTCTGTTTATCAGAGAAGAGCAAGACGCTTGCAGAGAAGGGCAGGGCTCGTACAAAACAAGGTATGGCAGTGCCCAAATGAGGGGAACCAGAGAGCTAGATGTTATTTGTCTCACACCTTCAGTTCGTAGAAATAGTTCCATAAGGGCCTTGGTTTCTTTGTCTCACGCTGTCAGTCTTGATCCCCATTTGTCAGTTGTTGTTGTTAGTGTTGCTTGGTGATCACATACTGTATTGTTTAATAAATATATATTTTTTTCCCTTGAGGAGGAGTTAACTTTACGATTTTAGTGCTGTTGCATGTGCGGGAACCCGTTGATATGATGAAGCACCATGCGGCGGCAGACCTGCAGTAAACGAGACTGGCTACGGCTGTTACTTAACGTCATGGATTCCTCTGCACCGAAAATAATAAAGTTTGGCTATAAGGTTTACACATCTGACCAGGGCAAAGAAGAAACAAACGACAGTTTGCAAGGTCTGCAGTACAAAATATTCCGATGTCAACCACCACCATGTGGTGTTGTGTCATTTGGATTACTGTTCTGTTGTATGGTCTGCTGCATCAAGCAGTCATTTAAAAAAATTACAAGTGGCGCAAAATAAGGCTACAAGACTGGTTCTTGGTTGTTATCCGAGAACTAGTGTCACTGAGATGCATGAACGTCTTGCTTGGCCGGTGGTCAAGCACAGACTATCCGCTAATATGTTAGTATATTTTCATAGAATTATTAACACTCGGATTCCAATTTTTTTTTATGACAATATAATTTACTATTCAGATATGCATTCACATTACACAAAAGGGGCGAATAGTCGACAGATTTCTTTACCCCTACCTAAATCTGACTCTATGAAGAGGACCGTGTTTTATAGCTCAGTTGTGTTTTGGAACAATCTTCCAGTTGGGGTTCGTGAAATTAAGGGAAAAACTGGTTTAAAAAAAAGACTAACAATGTATTTGTTTTCAACATCATAATATTGTCTGGATTGGTTAAGTGAGGTTGTATTATGTTGTTTTGCATTATTTTATCATTATTTTAATCAGTACTTCTTGTATTGTTTTTTTTTTTTTTTAAATATGTTTATTGTGCAAACTTCCAAGCATGTTACAGACAATAAAAAGGTCAACTGTAAATAAGAAGTCCGGCATTTTCCCATTTTCTTTTCCCTGGAGGTAGATCTTTTAAAGAACATAGATGAAAAAAAAAAAAAAAAAAAAAAAAAAAAAAAAAAAATTATAATAATAATAATAATAGTAAAAAAATATATAATATATATATATATATATATATATATATATAAATAATAAATAAAAAAAAAGAAAAAAAAAAAAAAGAAAAACAGTGACAACAACAATATTAAATAATAATAACAATAGTAATGAAACACTCAAAAACAAAAACAGAAAAGGAAAAGGTATTCGGTCAAAATTAAGAGTCTAACAAAGTTAGGGAGTTAACATAAGAAAGAAATGGGTCCTATGTACTATGAAATCGTTTCACAGATCCTCTAACTGTATGCTTAATTTTTTCTAAATGAAGAAAAGACATTAAATCTTTTAACCAAGAGGTTGAGCCAGGGGGATGAGGACTCTTCCAATGCAGCAATATACGTCGCTTGGCTATGAGGGCAGAAAACGCAACAAGGTCAGCTTGATATTTATTAAACCTGCCCACAGGGGGCACACCAAAGATAGCAATTAGAGTGCATGGGGTCAGGGGGATGCCCAGAATTACAGAAAGGGAGTTGAAGAAAGACGACCAGAAGGAGTCGAGCTTAGGGCGGGAGAAAAACGTATGTGTGTGATCTGCAGGGGAAAGGGAACATCTAATACAAGAATCATCCGTGTCAGGGAAAAATCTCTTTAGCCTGGCCTTAGTGTAGTGGATCCTATGTACCACCTTAAACTGAATAAGGCTCAAACGAGCACAAGTGCAAGTGGAACTGATTCTAAGCAGTGACTCTCTCCACCAGTCCTCGTCTAGTGCCAGCCCAAGCTCTTTTTCCCATGTATCCTTTAACCATAGAAGGAAAGATACTTGCGAAGAGAGTAAAAGATTGTAAATTGGTCCAATGCTGTTTTGTGACGCTGATGAAGACATTATATTATCTAAAAGAGTCTCCTCGGGTAGGTTAGGAAAAGATGTAAAATTAATTTTAACAAAACTACGAAGTTGGAAATATCTGAATCGACCGTGAATAGATAAGCTAAATTTAGTAACAAGGTTTTCCCAACTACCAAATATTTTGTCTAGGAAGAGATCACAAAAAGAGACCAGACCTTTCTTTTTCCATAATTTAAAAGTTGGGTCTAGCAAAGAAGGTAGAAAGAGGTGGTTATTGCAAATAGGGGAAAGGACAGAAGGAGATTTTAATCCAAAATGTTGCCTGAACTGTTTCCAGATTTTTAGCGAAGAAAGTACAACAGGGTTATTAGTATACTGAGAAGGCCGCGTTGTAAGTGGAGCAAAAAGCAGTGCGGGTAGAGATGAAGTGCAAGAGCTGGCTTCTATAATGCACCAGTTAGTGTCAGGGGAATGATACCAAGTTTTAAGCTTTTGGAGATTAGCAACCCAATAATACAACTGAATATTAGGGAGTGCAAGGCCTCCATCACGTTTGGGCCTTTGGAGAATTGATAATTGAATTCTGGGGGGCTTGCCCACCCAGATGTATGAAAGTACAGTGGCGTTAAGTGATTTAAAAAAAGATTTAGGGAGAAAGATCGGGAGAGTCTGAAAGAGAAATAGAAACCGAGGTAATATGTTCATTTTAATTGTTTCGATGCGACCCACTAGTGAAAGAGGTAGTACCCTCCATCTCTGAAGGTCTGATTTAATCTTCTCAGTCAATTCCACAAAGTTATTCTTATAAAGTGAGCTAAAGGAGTGTGAAATGTTTACACCCAAGTATTTAAAGCCACTAAGAGATAAATGGAAGGGTAGCGCGTAAGGAGGAATCAATTTTGCTAACTGGTTAACAGGGAAACATACACTCTTTGTGATGTTCAATTTATAACCAGAAAATATTCCGAAGGCCTCTAGCAGATTTACTATTCCGTCAACACAGTTTACTGGGTCTTGAACATATAGTAATAGATCATCAGCATATAGTGCTACTCTGTGTTCGATACCTCCTCTAATTATGCCTGAAAATAATGTGGACCCTCTCAGGGCTATAGACAGAGGCTCTATAGCGAGTGCAAAAAGTAATGGTGAAAGGGTGGCATCCTTGGCGTGTGCCACGCGAGAGAGGAAAAGGAGGCGAGGTTTCGGAATTTGTTTTAACTCTTGCCACTGGAGCAGAGTAGAGAAGACGAATCCATGAGACAAATTTAGGGCCAAATCCAAATTTTTGGAGGATTGTGAACAAGTAATGCCATTCCACCCGGTCAAATGCCTTCTCCGCGTCGAGCGAAATAACCATCTCAGGATTTGGAGAGGCAGAGGGAGACAGAATCACATTTAGAAGTTTACGTACACTGGATGACAGTTGACGGCCCAAAATGAAACCTGTTTGGTCCTCTGATATAATATCAGGGAGGCAGGTCTCAAGTCGGCAAGCCAGTACCTTTGCCAATAACTTGACGTCATTGTTTAGCAAGCTAATTGGTCTGTAGCTACTACATAGGTTTGGGTCCTTATCCTTTTTTAGTATGAGGGATATCAGCGCCTCGTTCAGTGTTGGCGGCAAAACTCCCTGCTCTAATGAAACATTGAAAACATCTAATAATAAAGGAGCAAGCTGTGCAGAAAACTTCTTAAAAAACTCAGCGGAGAAACCATCTGGACCGGGGCTCTTGTTATTCTGCATCAGAGAAATGCAAGAAGTGATTTCTTGTAGACTGAGTGGTTTATCCAAATTTTCTGTTGTTTCCCTACTTACCGATGGTATATCTAAGTTATTAAGAAAAATTTCCATGACGGAGGTATCAGGGGGAGGTTCTGATTTGTAAAGGTTAGAATAAAACGAAGAGAACTCCAAATTTAGGTTTGTTGGGTCTGTAGTCAGTATCTGGGAAGAGTCATATATTTGGGAAATAAAGTGAGAGGCATGCTGATGTCTCAACTGCGAGGCTAGAAGACGACTGGATCTGTCCCCATGCTCATAATAAGTTGCTCTTGTCCGTTGTAATAAGTGTTCTGCTTTATTTGTTGTCAGGAGGTCAAATTCGGTTTGTAACTGCAGACGTTTAGTTACCAGAGCAGGATTTAGGGAAGAGGCATGTTGTCTATCAATGACTAAAATAGAGTCTATAAGTTGTTGCTGCCTCAATCTTCTGGATTTAGACAAATGTGCACTAAAAGAGATAATACGCCCACGTATAAAAGCTTTTAATGTTTCCCATAGTAGCGATGGGGAGACGTGTTCAGACCTGTTGGTCTCTAAAAAGAAATTTATGTCTGAAGATACATAGTCGCAGAACTCTGCATTCGCCAACAAACTTGTGTTCAACTTCCAGCCTCCTTGATGCCTATGTGAACCCGAGGGAAGACATAACTCAAGTCTGTGAGGAGCATGATCAGAAATTACTATGGCAGTGTAATCTGTAGATCTGACGAGAGGTAAAAGGGCCTTATCAATAAAGAAAAAATCTATGCGGGAGTAAACTTGATGGACAGTAGAGAAATAAGAAAAGTCTTTAATTTTAGGGTGAAAGAAACGCCAAGGATCAACACACCCCACCCGATCCATAAGTGTTAATAGAGTCTTAGACATAGCTGTTGGCATGGTCGATCTGGGCTGTGAACGATCGAGGCTTGGATCAACAACGCAGTTGAGATCTCCTCCTAGTATAAGATGATGAGAATCTAAATTTGGTAGATGGGAAAATAACGTGGACATAAAGTTTGGGCTATCCCAGTTAGGTGCATACACACTGACTAGCACAACCGGCGTTTGATGAAGGATACCAGAAACTATAATGTAACGACCACCAGGATCAGAATGTATATGATCGGGGACAAACTTGATTCGTTTATGTATTAAAATGGCTGTGCCCCTGGATTTACTGTTGAAGTTGGAGTGGAACATTTGACCAACCCATGGTTTACGAAGCCTAGAATGGTCAACTGTACGTAGGTGAGTCTCCTGCAAAAAAACGATATCAGCGGAAAGATACTTTAAGTGTGAGAAAACCCTGGAACGCTTTATCTGCCCCCCCAAACCCCGCACATTCCAAGTAATAAAGTTGATTTTATGTCCGGCTGTACCCCCTGGCATTACAGAAGCACTTGTCATTTATAATATGTAAGGTAGATAAGACTGAGTGTAAAAACAGTAGTTTGGGAACCGAAGGCATAGAAAGAAAAAAGAACGAGGAAAACAAAAGCCGACAGGAAAAAAAAAAAAAAAAAAAAAAAAAAACAACACACAAGACACCCCCCCCCCCCCCCCCCCCCCCCCCCCTTGAGTAATACCAACGAGTGTACATACAACCGGTTAAGCATGAGATGTCTTATGCTCCCAACATTGTATTTTTGCATACCCTGAATATAACAGTTAACCGAAAGGAAGAGAAAAAGCAGCCTGAAAAAAGTATCGCAACCGCGAGCTTCAAAGTGGCTAACCTCAGTGACATAACAGTGCACAGGTGCCTATACAGTTGTAGCTGTATTGCAAATAGGCTGTAAATTATAAAGTGGCATTGCTTAGTCCCAAACCTAAAACAGCCTTAATCATGAAACCAGAAACGGAAAGGGCTACTGGCTGCTACTGTCATAACGAAACAAAATGAACATAGCTTTCACAGCAGTCCAATAGAAGACCGACAGAATATATACTAACCAGAATAGCAACACCTGAATATATTTTTACTCCGCTGCTGAAGTCTCCTTGGCTGGAAAGTTCTGTCGGTAGAAAGAATCCGCAGCCTCGGGAGAGTTGAAGACGTGCTCCCTGTTGTTGTGGGTGACTCGGAGGCGCGCCGGATACAACATGCCGAACTTCACTCCCCGTTGGTAGAGAAGCCCCTTGACTGGGTTAAATGCTGCTCGCCTTCTCGCAACCGCTGCGCTGAAATCCTCAAAGATTTTGATTCTATGGCCGTTGTAAGAAGAGTCCTTGTGTGACTTTGCCCACCTTAGAACAGCCTCCTTCTCCATATAGCGATGAAACCTGACAATAATCGGGCGTGGAGGATCATCCGGTCGAGGTTTCGGCTGCAGGCTGCGATGTGCGCGGTCTAGCTCGGGTGGCCCAGAAAGAAGGTCCCCCAGCAGGTCTGCGAACATCCCGGCCATATAGACTCTAGCATCCTTTCCGTCCACGTTCTCCGGGAGTCCAAGCACTCGGACATTTTGGCGTTTTGAGCGGGACTCCAAGTCCTCCACTTTCGCTTTGAGCTCTGTATTCTCTTTCACCACCGATCCCAGGTCAGACTGGAGCCCGCTCACGTCCAGTTCTAGCTGCGTTATCCTGTCACTGTGGTCGGATAAGCTAGTCTCCATCTCTCTGATAGTAGAAGTTTGTTCAGCCAGACTCAGCTGGAACGATTCGACCGACGAACGGATAGGTTCCAGGGAGCTATTTAGTAAAGCTGTGAAGTCGCCGGTCATATTCCTCCTCAGCTTTTCAAGTTCTAAGACAAGCGTCTCCGTCGTTAGTGGTGCTACATGGTCTTCCGCCATACTGCTACAAATTTTAGCACTCTGCTGTTTTTCAGCTTTACTACTTGATTTTCCTGCTTTACTCATTTTGCTTCACGAGTTCCGTTTTAAAACAAAGTAACTGTTACAGGATGAAGTACTATGCGACGGTGAAAGGTATTTAATGAATAAACTAAATCGAAAGGATGCGGAGCTCGGACAACGTGCGTCTTACCACCACATGGCTTGACCCGGAAGTCACTTCTTGTATTGTTACTTCGTTTTGTTCTTTTATGTGTAATTATATATATTTTTGTGAGTAATTGTGACTGTTATTATTGGGTTTTGTATGTATTGTTTGGACCCCAGGAAGACTAGCTGCCGTCTCGGCGTCAGCTAATGGGGATCCTTTTAAATAAACAAACAAAACGTCGAATTTCATCAGACACTTAAAATCGGGAGAGATTCAGGTTCCAGTCCCCATATTCAGCTGAACCACTATTTGGATGCTTGTGATGAACAGAACTCCCTTCAGTTTTGGGCCATGAATAAAAACACCCTCCCCTCTTTGTTCAAGGTGGCGGTAAGAACGAATACAACTAGGCACACTGTATACATATATACACACAACAAACTGCTCTCTCTCTCTTATTCTCTCTCACACACACATACACACACACACATGCAGATGTAAGTATGTAAATAAAGCTAGGCACACATACACACACAACACACTGCACTCTCACACACACGCACATGCATACATTCACTCACCAATATTAATGACTTTTCATTCACTCTCTCTCTCACACGCACACATTCACTCACAAATACACTGACATGTGATAAATACACTCAGTCTATCTCTCCAAATTACGCAAAGGTGGTGGGATCTACTCTTAAAGAATATGTTGTTTTATTCTTTAAGAGAACTAAAGGTTAAAGGATGTGTTTCTGTCCCATAAAGGTGAAGCATGTTTGAAGAATATTATTTGACTTAGAAAACATTATACTTGAATTGTTTGAATGAATTTCATGGTTTGATGTCATGTTTGAGGCATATTGTCCAAATATATGTATGTGGATTTATTGTTGGCCTAATATCAGTTTTAGGCTGTGCTTTTTTATCTTCATAAATTTAAACTGTATGTGGCTTGGACGCAATGTCTTTTGAATATTGAGTAGGAAAAATGCAAATAAAACTAGCAGTTCATAACCACTGTCTTTAGCTTGTTTAAAAATGGAAACTTTTATATGACTTGACTTGTTGATTGTCACACAAAATGACTTGGACTTGCTTGAGACTTGAAGGTTAAGACTTGAGACTTGCCCATGTGTGAGTTAGGCTGAATCTGAATCCTCCCCTTACCCTTCCCCTTTGTCTTATCCCTAGCCCTTGGCCCTACACGCAGAGTGCTAAGGGCTAGGGGAGGAAACATACCCCTAAGAAATCGGACACTACTTGGTTACGGTTACGTCATCAAGCATCGTCGCTAGCTGGCTGTCATGTCACCAGAGGCGACAAGTTGATCACAAACATCCAAGATGCCGTCTGTAAGTGTGTGCATGTTGATTGCATTGGTTATAGTGATTCTTTTGCGATTGTCTGCAACAAATAGGAGAAATCATGCGAGGAGAAGACGTCTACAACGCCTATGAATGCTGCTGGATCAGTTTATGGTATGTATGGATTCGCTGCAAACAACGTTATGGTGTAGCTAGCTGAGCTGGACTCGCGTACGTTACATGGACTTGTATTATATTGTAATAGGTCAGTATATATCTATGTGTATAAGTATTATTTTGTCGATTATTTTTCTGTACCAGTACAGCCCTGCTATGTTCAATTCAATTCAATTCAATTTTATTTATAGTTATCTCAGGACACTTTACAGATAGAGTAGGTTTAGACCACACTCTATAATTTACAAAAAACCCAACAAATCCCCCAAGAGCAACCACTAGTGCAACAGTGGCGAGGAAATATAGATAATGAAACAGTGACTAGAAATAGTGGTTGTAGTAGCGCAGGGAGCAGCACGGCATAGCAGGGAATTTCAGCAGAACCACAGCAACAGCTGGAACCATGATTTTGGTGCCATCCTAATCCCGGGATTTCATCCTGGGTGAAAAGAAACAGAAAGACTCCGGGGAGCAAGCTCCCAGGGCTAGGTTAGTAACAAGCATTTCTGGGACAGAGAAGCAGGTGGGCTGGGCTAGGCAGATGCTGCAACTCCTCACTCCCTAACTATAAGCTCCACAGGAGAGGAGCCTGATAGCTAAAGGCTCTGGCTCCCATTCTACTTTTAGAGATTCTAGGAACCACAAGTAACTCTGCATTCTGGGAGCGCAGTGCTCTAGTGGGACAGTAAGGTACTATGAGCTCCTCAAGATATGATGGTGCTTGAACATTTAGAGCTTTGTAGGTCAGGAGGAGGATTTTAAATTCAATCCTGAATTTAGCTTGTGATTTGTTCTGGGGGGGAGACAAGTCTAGTCATGATGTGTTTTATTTTAGGGGGGACGTGTAGCCACACTTTTGTCAGGGTTTTTTGTACAAGTCCATTCCTGCTACTGCTAGTCCTAGTCACGATTATTTTGGGGGGGAGACGTAATTGTAGACACCATGTGCTTTGTTCTGGGGGGAGAGACAACTTTGTTGTTTTTGTGGGGAAGGGGAGACGGTTTAAAAGTAGTTTGAAGGGCCAAACATTTTTCCAACTCAGCCCATTAATGGTGTGAAATGGGTTTTTTTTCCAGACTGGTGATCCAACAACATAGTGTCCCATAAACCACAACATGCTTATACTGCGCCTGTGGTTCGATGTGGAGACTGAGCTGAGGCAGGATTTCCGCCTCACCAGAAGTACGATGCACAGCTTACATAGGCTTTTGCACAGGGAGCAGGACCATGGCTGGGGTAATGAGCTTGATTTACTCATATACACCTATTGGCTGGCACATGGACTCTCTTATCGGGTGGTGGCTTGTGTCTTTAATGTGCCAAAGGCCACAGTTCACGACATCATCCACAGAGTGGCCCAGAACATATGGGACAATGTGAGGAGAGCAATCGACAGTGGGTCAGGGATTTGTCAACATTTCTGGAACCCCTGCATTCCACAATGTGGTTGGAGCAATCAATGGCAGCCACATACGTATAAAACCACCACAGCGTCACAGATTGGACTATTTGAATTATAAAGGCTTTTACTCAATCAACATGCAGGCAATATTTTATGTTCTTTTATGTATTTGTACTACTTAGGTCTGTTTGCAATAAACATTTGTATACACAATGCATGGTGTTTTGTATATCTGTGTCAGTTATCAAGGTTTTGAATGTCACATGTTCAAAAAACACTGATTTATTTGACTATTGACTCTGATTTATTCAACTAAGTTATGGTTAGTCTCTGTGGTTGTTGTAACCACTGCTTCAGTTAAATAATATGTGCTTAAGTAATAAGAAAAAAGTGTTCTGTTGGCATGATTCTATTTGCTTTTATGAAAGACTCATGATACGCCTTCACACAAAATATGATTGAATTACTGTAATATAACACATTGAATAGATTGGGATGAGATGTGCAAAGAAGCATGTGTGTTACAATGTATTTACAGTTATTTCACTCACCAGCTTCGTCAGCCGCTTTACCTCTGAGGCTTTTAACTTAACACAATTATTGTCTCTCAATATGAGTCATTTTCCAAACAGTGCTTGGGAATTTCCCCAGTGTGGGATTAATAAAAACTATTATCTTAATACTTCTCAGTTAGACACCACAAATAGTTAATTCAAGTTTGAATTGCACAAATATGACTTGACCAATGAAAGTAAATGGGCAAAAACATAACAATATAGCTTTATTGGCCAGAATAAAAACAGGACATTAGTCAGTACAAAAAGTAACAAATATATAATAATTGAAAACAGGGAAGGAGTAGTGCAATATAAATATGTAAATATGATTGTAGTGCAAGGCAGTGTGTTGGCCTTGTTCTCCACCTCGCTCTCCTCGTGGCGCTGCTGCTCCTTGTTGGACTCCTCAGTGAGGAAATCCAGGATGGGATTTCTTTTCCTTTTTTTTGCGGGTGAGGGACTTGGAAGTGGTGACCTGCTGACTGCAGAGCTGCTACTGCTGGAGCTGCTAGCTGGGGAGGAGGGCTCCTAAACGAACAAGATAGATCTTGATTTACAATCCACAAATGTTTTTGACCATGTCTGTGGAAATGATGTGTGTGTGTGTGTGTGTGTGTGTGTGTGTGTGTGTGTGTGTGTGTGTGTGTGTGTGTGTGTGTGTGTGTGTGTGTGTGTGTGTTATATGGTGCTAAAACAGTATCATAACCATTTGTAACTCGTGAAACACAATGCACAAATAAATGCAGAGAGATCCGTGTCTGTAAGTACAATGCACAAATAAATGCAGAGAGATCTGTATGTGTATATCTGATTTGTATCTGTGCCTCTAATTTGTAACTCGTGAAACACAATGCACAAACGAATGCAGAGCTATTCTTATCTATAAAGGTGTATCTGTGTCCGTGACTGTAATTTGTAACTCATATTTCATCATTTGTAAATCAACTTAGTATTTTTCAATGGACATATATTTGTAAAACTCCTTCTATCCTTGTGGATCCTTTTGAGACTGTTTTTCCGCACCGTTTGTGGCCACAATCAATTCATAACTCAGGTGACGATCCCAGCAGTCTCCAGTAGATGGCGGTGTTAAGTTACAATCCCAGCAGTCTCCAGTAGATGGCAGTAATACAATAATTACACATGCCAACTGCTGTTACTACATAAACTGTGAAGAAGTCTTGTCAAATGTTCCTCCCGGGTAAGTTGACATTATCAGGACTTTGTCGTCATATAAATTACATCTATGTTTCAACGTCGTTGTTGCAGTGTATTTACAATTTGCTTTGTGTTGTTATGGTGGCAGTGACACCTTGCTACTTTATAGAGCGTGCTAACGGCAAACAGCGATGCTAACTTAGCTAGCTTGTTAATCAGCCTTGTAACATCAACTCACCTGGTCTTTGTATGGAATTTGCAGTCTGAGTCTGAAATATTAAGTGCTGCTTAAACTATTAGTGGGCCCAGTTATCAAGCTAGTGAATATAGTTGGTCATATGAAACTAGCTAGATGATCTAGCTAGCTAAGGAATCAATTGATGATGTTGAAAGTTAGTTAAACCATAAAGAGTTTAAATTTAACATTTGCCTGACATATTGTAACCATGTTTATTAGTACAGTACTTGCCGGACACAGATACACCTTTATAGATACAAATAGCTCTGCATTTGTTTGTGCATTGTGTTTCCCAAGTTACAAATTAGAGGCACAGATACAAATCAGATATACACATACAAATCTCTCTGCATTTATTTGTGCATTGTACTTACAGATACGGATCTCTGCATTTATTTGTGCATTGTGTTTCACGAGTTACAAATGTTATGATACTGTTTTAGCACCATAGTTATACACACACACACACACACACACACACACACATATATATATATATATATATATATATATATATATAAGAGAGAGAGTCCATTACAATAAGAACATTCCAGACCACAAAATGTACTGCATTACATACCATGAGGATTGGCGCGGGATCGACATCCACAGAACAGGATTCCACCAACACAAGAGGGTCAACACTGTATATGTAAATGAACAAGAATGAATTACAAATGATTACAAAACAGTAACAGTTACAAATACACATCACCAATACAATGATGAATGCATGACTCACTCCCAAAGTTGCTTTGCAGAATATTTGGATTTCAGAAACTATGGTTCCTTTTCAGACAAAGTGGATCAGCTGCCTGGTTTCCTCTTGCGTCCCTGTGTGATACAAGATAGAAAATGTACAGTAAAATGACAAAATAATATTTACGTCTCCCCTTCCCCACAACAAAGCACATAGCTAACTAGCTAGTGGCTACACATCCCCCCCACCCGAAAAAAATAAAATACATCGTGGCTAGAGTTGTCTCCCCCAGAACAAAGCACGTAGCAGGACTGGACTTGTACAAAAAAACGACAAAATAATATGTATGTCTCCCCTTCCCCACAACAAAGCACATAGCTAGCTAGCAAGCAAGTGGCTAAATGTACGTCTCCCCCCAAAATAAACACATCGTGACTAGCTAGAGTTGTCTCTCCCCCCAAGAACAAAACACATAACGTTAGCTAGCTAGGAGGACTGGACAAAAAACTATATGCATTGGGGTCCATTCTAATGAAATGCAGGGCTGTTGTGCAAATCAGCAATGTAACGTTAGCATAGCAAATTAGCGCTTTTTAAAAACGTTTCAATTAAGAACATATATCTACAGGACTGCGTAGAGCACAAAACAACACGTCGTAATTTTTAAATCAATTCTTTAAGCCGAGAATACTTACATTTATGGATCTCTCTGGTCGACCTGGCAGCCATGTTCCTTGTTGCGCAATGTATCTGAATACCCCTTCTGGCGAAGTAAGCTTGCGTCCTTACTTGGTCTGAAGGGACATCTGGCCCTCCCCCTCAGCCCTGTCCCTCGATCAAGACGAGGATTCGGACAGCACTAGCTCTCACGTGAGCGCGCAGAACAAGGGTTAAGGGGAAGGGGATAGGATAAAGGGAGGATTCGGATTTAGCCTTACTCCCATCTTTGTTTGTTTGACTCATCCACCACCCCCAACCAGCTTAACATGGAATTTGGTGCTCTTATACTTGGTGTCCTCATTTAATGCTTTGTTCATTTACTATGGCCCCTTCCGTACATTTTGCTGCACTACAACCCTCTTTACCTGCTAAATCCTTTACTTTATTCACCAGCTGGTCTGTAACTGTCTATTTGCTGCTGAGTTACACCAAGCTCTTTGGCACAGTGAGTTTTAGAGTCCTGACATGGACTCTGATGAGCATCTGGCATCGTGAGTGGTGGAGGAAGAGTGTGTTCCCCCCGCTGTGATTTGAGTGTCTATGATAAAGCTTTATATAAATGTATGGAATTATTATTATTATTATTATTAGTAGTAGTAGTAGTAGTAGTAGTATTAAAGCTGTGAGAGTGAACAAAAACAGTAAAGGTTTGGGCCTTGAAACCAAAATACCAGTGAGTTAAAAACACTGTAGAGCTGAGAGGAGCTGCAGAGTCGGGAGATCATTCTCTGTGGACCTGACTGACCTGACTGTTTGTGTGTCGATGGCCAGTATACACAACAAAGTAAATGGTCATTTAGCACATCAAACACTGATCTGTTGGGAGATGAGTTTGGCACTTCAGTTTTAGGTCTGCGCTTTAAGGCCACATCCACACGTACAAAAACAATCTTTTTTTACCTGTCTTCCCTGGATTCGTTTCAAGAAAATGTGCATCCATACGAACCCATTTGTAAATGACTCAACGTGCTACTTCTGTTATTGCTACAGAAATCAACCAAAAACAAAAAACGAAGAAGAGCAGTCTTCAGTCACTTCCATTTCCGTTTATAACATGACTAGCTAGTTCTCTTAATACATCCCATACATCCATGGACTTTCACCACTGCTCGTTATATAAAGGCCACCGCTAGAAAACGTGTCTTTGTTTACATTGTATAATGTGCTGTTGGATTGCTTTTTATTTTGCGATTCTGTCTGCTATCAGACACGATTGCAGCTAGCACAGTTAACGTTAGCGCGCTAGCTAGCTAGCAGAGCTAACGTTAGCTCTACTAGCTAACATCAGCAGTCAAACAAACATCAATGTTCCAGTGTCCTTTTGATAATCTAGCTACACGTTTTTCTTGTGGTAGCCTTTCTACAATTAGCCGTTACTATAATTAATAATTTAATAAATTACTATAATCCATTCAAGGAGTTGATAAGCATACAGATTAGCTAGCTAGTTTAAGTTCTTTACTTCCACTTTATAAACGGCTAACATTACGTAGAGAGCGGTCAGCTACTTTAGTACTGAAGGCAGCAGGTCGAGGGGTGTGGCGATGACATCATTGATGTGCAGGTATGCAGTTTCACCGTCCATATGAAGCCAAATGTGAGCCATTTTTTTATTCGACCTGGGACCAGGTTTCAAAAAAGTGCATTTACAGGCAGTGCGTTTAGAGGATTCATTTGGATGATTGGCCCAAACGATGCAAAAGATGTGCATTTGCATCAAAACGCCTCTTCGTATGGATGACCTCTAAGACACCAAAGAGTACACATGGACTTTGCCTTATTAACTTCCTGGAGTCTTTGTTTTAATGCAGTTTTTTATTGTTAATACCATATGATTGTAAACAGGGCATGAAGTTAATTTTTTTGTGCAACAGCCACACAGGCTTTTAACCAGCCAATGTTTTTCCTGATGAAGGTGAAATACAGGAAATGCATGAGCATTATTCTACCCACCGACGTGGCAGGTAGATTCACAGTTTTACCCGCTGATGTGGCAGTGTGGTGCATGGTTGGGTGTTGATTTCCAACCCAGTCTCACGGCATTTCGTGAAATTGTGAAGTTATTTAATCTATTGATTTGTCTACAAATCAATATTTGAGTTGCGTTTTTTTTACGAGGTGGTGCACGAATTTTAAACTAATGTATTTTAATGGGAAGCATATTTCATGATAACAGCACGAATACGGTAGCAAGTAGTATTGAAAATCCGAAAAGGAGGTTGGTTGTTGTCACCATCTACCGCGTGTGGTGTTTCCCCAGAGCAGGCTGGCTGCAGCCCAGTGTCATGGCAGTTCATGAAATGGTCAGATTCCCATTTCATGGTGACCACCACGAAATAACTGAGAAAATGGTACACAAGGGTTAGGGTTAGTAACCCTAACCCTAACCTGTACACAAAATAATAGATCAAAATAACGTGACAATTTCACGAACTTCGTGAGACCAGGTTGTGATTTCAGGCCCTTGTTGTAAGTATGAGGGGTATCACCGTGGTTGTTCACTTGGAACAAAGCTGAGCAATGTGTTGTTGCTGGTGACAAAACCACTGATTAAATATGTACATTGAAGAGATACTGGGGTTAAAGACCCGCTGATCACTGTCCGATTCTCTGAAATGAATGCCTGCATTGCATGTGGGATATCAGCTTTGAATCCGCTCAGCTCGGCTCATACCATAGTGTTCTGTTTTACAGCATACTGTAATATTTCACTGATAATAAGACCAAAATAATATTATTAAAATAAAGAAATGAATACCATGATAACATCTAAATAAATGTTGATAGATGTAGTGTTATAGTTTTAAAAATATCTATAAACAACAAAGTAATTGAGCTTCCCTGGCCGAAATAGAGCGAAAAAATAACATTAAAAGAAATGTATCTAAACCATGATAAGATCTGGTGAATACATGTTGATTAAAACAGTGGTTATTGGGCTAAAATTACCAATAATAAAACTGCTACAGATTTTGAGTTAAGGGGGGGTGAGGGATTAACATGAATGTCTATCTGACGGACCCCCAGCAACAGGTACACCTCTTTCGTTGAAACTTAATGGCAGGGGTCCTTGACCATGAGGAGTAGGGAGTGAGACTGTGTTGGTTCATCAGCCCTCAGGTCACCTGTCTCTCATTACAACCCTTGTGCCTCGTGTATTTAGTCTGCGCTCGTCTTTGTCTGCTGTCAGTTTGTCATCCTACCTTGTGTTAACAAGTTCTGCCTATGTGCTGACAGGTTTATGTTTATTTATTGGAAAATAATAAGAACAAAGCCAACAATCATGTTAAATAAACACTTGTATGACGATATATTGAGACTTCCAGAGCTGGTTTCAACACTCTAATATTTTTGCCGACTACTTTGTCTACTTCTGCAGTCATACTTGCAAACCCTCCCCTGTTTCCTGGGAGACTCCTGTTTTTCATTTCCTTTTTCTCCCAATTTATAACACATTTTCACCTATTTTTTTTCCATTTTCTCATCTCAACCTGTTGCTGGCACTAAACAGTGAGTTTAAGCCCTAAAAGGTATACAGTTTCCTTGCAGACAACAATACAGCCACACGAAATGTCATCATGGCATGCATGTGACGCTAAAGGACAGAGAGCGTCATCCTCTTTAGACGGAGAGAGAAATGGAGACTAAACAAAATACTCAAGCCAGAGGGGCTTATTATTCTGCATTCTTTCACTGACCCGTAAACATGACACTCACGCTCAAAGTGGACGCTGCTTAAACTCTGTTATAACTTTGACGCATTCAATCTTCAAAATATATGGTCATGCAACACATTGGTTGAAAGCTTAGACTATCAGGATTTAATTAAGCCCAAACACAAATCATAAGATGATTCATAGCAGTTATACAACTGTTATAAAGTTAAAGAAAATAAATTAATTCAAATTTAGACTACATAGCTCGTTTGTGTGCATTCGTACCTTTTTGACCTTCCCTTTATCCACAGAGGTGATATAATACCAAAAACTTTGTTTTCATGAATCCACAAGAGTCCAAGGAAATGGAATATCAAAGCTGTATAATCAAAAACTGTTCGCCTCAAAATCTAAAATTTTACATGCCATGAGATAGAAAAAAAGCGATACGCAATTCCACTTCCTGGCTGTTCAAACGGCTGTCTTTTCTCGCTCCAGCCATCTAATGACCAATGAGCACATTCACTTTGTTCTCTGATGTCTTCGGAATCAAACAAGACCTCTCATAAGTCAATCCGTCTCCGGACACCTGAGATAGACAGGCTCACAGCCAATGACGGTCCTGAAGTGAACTGGGGTCAAGTGGGGTGTGACTTCAGCCAGTTAAAATTCCATGCTATGAAACGCCCCTAGCCTTGTATCTAATGAAGAGACGATTCCATTGATATGCTATGCAGCATGAAAATGTTGGCTCTGTGTTTCAGCACAAACAGTGACTGTTATAATACAAAGCCCTCCCTGACGAATTTATAATTACTTATTTCTATATATTTATGTATATAGTTATTTCAAGTATGTGTGCGATTGATGTGGTTGTGTTTTTGTATTTGAGAAGTTTTGTATTTTGCATTTTTTTTGGCTTTTTTCTTTGCACCTTTCAAGAAAAATGCACAGACATATCTGTAGAAAAAAATCATATAAAATGAATTTTTGAGTCTTTTGGCTTCTGGATTTCTTCTGTAGTAAGCTGAGACATGTGGCGAATGTCCTGGATTGTCTGTCACCTGTCAGATGTGTTCACAGCAGTGTATTTTAATATTTTTTTACAGATGTATGACTTGGACGGAAAAAACCCTCCATTCTAGCCTCTGTAGCTCTGTGTCAGTAAGGCCTAGAATCACACTGACACTTGGAACAAAAACGTATTCATTATTGAAAATAATAATGCAAAATGATCCGTCTGCATTGAGGCCACTTCCACCACATCCACAATATAACTTTTAGATAGCCCTTTTGGTTTTTGTTACATTCAAAACCCCATTGACTAATGAGGAAGTTGTGAACATATATTGGATAGTAATAGTAATTACTGTCAAATGATGTTCATGAAGTACCATGCACTTATAAGAAAAGTCTGTAGATATATTGGAGTTGCTTGTTATTACTGTAAAATAAAGTTTATATGAATTAAAAATGTGTGTACATATAATGGAGAGTTGCTTGTTATTACTGTCAAATAATGTTTATATAAATTAAACCCCTTACTTCAATGAGGAAAAGTCTGTAGATATACCAGATAGTTGCTTTTAAATTACTATGAAACAGTGTTTATATAAAGTAACCTAATGTATTAATAGTAAAGGTATGTAGATATATTGGAGAGTTGCTTCTAAATTATTATGAAACAATGTTTATATAAAGTAAACACCATACAATAATGGTAAAAGTATGTATATATATATTGGATAGTTGCTATTAATTACTATAAAGAACAGTTTATATAAAGTAAACCCCCATACAATAATGAGGTAAAGTCTGTAGATATACTGGAGACTTGCTTATTACTGTCAAATAATGTAAATATACTGGATATTTGCTTCGAAATTACTATGAAACAATGTTTATTTAAAGTAAACAACATACATTAATGGTAAAAGTATGTAGATATATTGGACAGTTGCTTGTAAATACTCTCAAATATTGTTTATATAAAGTAATGTCTATTATTATAATGTTTCTGCAAGGTATTATACCATTATCCTCTTTTTTGTACAGTACAAAACAGTATTAAAGAGGAATTTACTGTAAATTGATTGGGTAATCATAAAATAAAGGACTAAAGGAGGGTAATTTAAAGTTATTTTACGTAATTTGTATGTGTTTTACATCCAGAAATCTGTACTTTGACTGGGAGTTCTTGTGGATGGATTGGATAATCTTGTGAATTTACCAAAGAAAACCGTATGAAAACAGCAGTTTTCATTTACATGATGTAATTTTAAGGTATTTCTGCAATACTTCTTAGTTTCGATAAAGATTTATACATTTGTTCAACATTTTAGAATGTTTTATAACAATATATTTTTTTTAATTCTCCAAAAGTTAGACTGTAAAAACACAGAAAATGTTTACAGGGAATATCTGTATTTAAAAAAATAATGTTTCTGTAAAATAACGTTTGACGGTAAGTGTTTGGCAACTTTGCTGCCAGACTTTTTACCATTTTTTGTAAGATTTTTTTGTTTATAGTGTAGGTTTAGTCACCAGTTTTGTGTGAGATTATATGCACCATGTGTGCTCAGGGGCAATGCGTAAGTTAATATTTCTTTCAGTGGCTTGCCCACATGGGGCCACCATGGAAACCCCAGACAAATTAACTGGGACCCATCTGGGCAGCCCAGATGCGGCCCACTCACCAGCCCATATCCAACCTATATGGGTCCCACATGGGTGTGTTGATGGGGAACTGACAGAGAAAACAGGCCTTCACCTAAACACATTTCAATCAGTAGAGACTTTGTTGCAAAAACGCAAAATTTATTCACAAGTATAACTTGACATGAATGGTGTTTGGAGATTAGACTCCATCACAAATATATTAATACAATAATATATTAGAAGGGGTCGGAGCCGAAGACCTCCCCCAAAAACGTGAATGAATTGGTGAAAGAACGCACTTACTTGAAATGCAGGAACTGCAGTAATTAGGCTCCAAGACCCCCAAAAAAGAAATGAGGCCGGAGACTCATCGAGAAAGGGGGAAGACAGACAGCCAAAAAGAGAGAAAAGCCCCTATCATATACACGAATGTACTAAAATGCGGACTAGACAGAAAAAAGAAGGGGAAAGGCCGAGGAAACATGAACCCCGCTCGGCGGCAATTCAAATGAAACCAGGCACCAGGTGCGTGCTGACGACTCAGCGAACGTGGCACGGCCACGACAGGCATTGCCACGATAGGCATGTTTCAACGAGAGTTTCGCTTGATGTGTGATTCACCTGATTGTTTGCGTGCTGACGACTCAGCTTGATTTGTGAATCACACTGATTGGTTGCGATATGACGCATTGAGATATGCAACATGGAGGTAGCATGCTTCACGCTTGAAGAGTGCTTCACACAAGTTTGTGAGCTCACGCTTGTTGAGATATATACACTGCGTGATGACGCATAATGAGACAGTCTTTTTCTTATTATATATACCTTCTTTTTTTTATTTTAAATCCATATTATTTTTATTTATTTATAATAATTATACACAATTATTTACATAAAATTTAAATTATTTATAGATTTATTTATACATGCATTTTTTTTTTTTTTTTTTTCGTGACGAGATTCACGCTGCCTGTTGGAAAATGCTGCTTACAATTACATTGGATATAATTTTGGTGATCCAATCATACCTTAACCCCATTTTTTATAGATACAGATATATAGATATAAATACCAAGAACAAATGATAAAATACACCAAACCACAACCATATACCCACTAGTACAGCATGCAAGACATGACTAACAATACTCTAAGCAGTAACTAACTAGCAAGACGTGTATCCATATAACTGCATCTATTTACGCTAAACGATTTTTTTTTTTTTTTTTTTTTATTTTATTTTTTTTTTATATATATACATGCAAACAGATGCGTGCACGCATGCATAAATATACACACATACATAAATGCATATATTATATATCTACACGCGCGCGCACGCAACACGTCTGCACATAAAACGCAAGTAAAACCAAGCACACGTGCGCATACATACACAAATACGCAACATACACACAACATATAAACGCACATACGCATGTAAACCTATGGATATGCATAAATGTATATGCACATACATACATGTACACGCGAACAAACACGCAAGGAAGACACACTTGACCACCTAACCCGACATGAGCTCAGCTTGCTGAATGTCTTGGGTAAAGCCAGGACATGCAGGCCTCCTTTTGCTGCATGTCTGATAAAAGCCAGCATACCCGCCATCGAGGTCGGGCTTTTCTAACCATTTTTTGACCACGGCCGCATGTCCGTGTTTCCTACTCCAAACCCAGGCTGAGTGTCCGAGGCAGGCTAAACTTAACCCTCGTAAACGTACAGGCCGAAAATGAAAAAAATAAAAAACGAAAGTGAATGCAAAAGAGAGAACAACATGAGTGCAGAACGACCAAAGAGAGCCGAAACATGTATTCTATCAGAAATAGGATAGAACCACCACCACCAGTTATTTGCATGATGCCGAATTGTGGCTTAGAAATCTGAAAATATGATTGCATACTTGCTGTACCATGATAGCTTTTGCTGTTGCATGGTGGCATGCTTGTTTGCCGTGCTTGTCATTAAGCAGACACCACCACCAGTTATTTGCATGTTGCCAAATTGCGGCTTAGAAATCTGAAATATGATTGCATACTGGCTGCTTGTTTGCATGACAAAGCATGATAACAACACTAGAATATATGAGCGAATAGCAATAAGTCAATGAGAAGCGAAAAAACATGCTCACCCATTATGGCTTTAGGGACCTCTGATTGGAAAGGACCTCGCTGACATCAGGGCGAATGTATGAAGAATATGCAGAAGATGACCATCTTCCGAGTTGTTGCAGAGAGAAACCTGACACGCCTTGATTTGCGGCAGTAGTAGCAGCCCCTATTCTGAATGAATGGCCCGAATAATGCTGAGATGGAAAGTTCGCTTTAGACAAGACAATCTTAAGGTGACGACTAAAGCAAGATTTTGACAATGGAAATTTGCCTTGGACGAGCAACAATGGGGCCGATGGGCCAGTAAGAGGTCTTAATGATAAAAACTTAATCATAGATTTGAAAGGGCAGAACAATGTGTCCGTGCGAGCGACCAGAACGGTGCAAGCGCCGCTGGATTTAGAATGCTTGAGTTGTAAAGCGTAATGTTGGGAGTGAAATGTCAAATCAGAAAACGAGATGTCTAATTCAGGATTAAATGAATTTGACAGAGTAGTAAATTCTCCGCGACGGAGAAAAGCATAAAAAGCTAGGGAAAAAACAGCCTCAAGTAAAGCATCGAAATAAGGAGAGAAAATGCCAGTTCTAAGAGTCGAAATTAATGTATGAAGCTTACCAAGTGTAATAGGCAACCGCAAATCATAAGTAGGAGGAAAGGTTTTTGAAATGCCCTTCAGAATTAATTTAATTGCCTGAACAGAAAAAATAGAAGGGTAGGATGGATCGTAACACCTAATATTAAACTGAATGCCCGCTAACAGGCTACGAATGTAAGGCGGCTTAAAATGCCGAGTATCATGACAATAACAAATGAAAGCGCATAGGTTATCAATGGAAACAGGTTTAAGAGGAACGCAGACAAAGATACAAAAACAAGCAAAAATACGCCAGGCAAAATCGTACGTTTTTAAAGTTGAAGCAGCTAGACCTTGACGCATGTAACTCCTAGCGGAGGTACAGTAAGCCTGAAAGGGGCTAGTAGTAACGAAGAGGTAAATCCTGGAGAGGGGGAAGCTGAACAGGTACTGGGTCGGCGTCCGGGCAGAGGCTCCGAAAAGTCTGAAAACGAGAGAGAGCATCAGCGAACGTATTGTGCTGCCCGGGAACGTGACGAGCAGTGAGAATGAAATTATGAACGACGGCAGACCAAGTTATTTTCTCATGAACGGCATGATGAATTCACAAGAAGAACGCCCTTTATTAATAATGCTGACGACCGCTTCATTATCGCAGAGAACAGATATGCGTTTGCGAGTCCAGCAGCTACCCCAGATGAGGCGGGCAACGGCAATGGGGAAAACTTCGTAAAGAGCTGAGGAACCGGACGGCGAGATAAAAGGGGGCCAGTGGCCGGCGAACCAGTGGCCCTGAAAAAATCCCCCGAAACCGGCAGAAGGAGCTGCATCTGTAAAAAACTGCAAATCGTCCGAAGAATGCACCACGTCATTATAAAAGAAAGAAATTCCGTTCCAGTGCGTGAGAAGGCGAGACCAGAAGCTTAAGTCCGAACGGCAACCGTCGTCCAGCGAGACGAGGTCGTGTAATTGAGGCACCGAAGACGCCAGATCCAGCAAGCGGGAGATGAACGAGCGCCCCTGCGGAATAACGCGCATGGCGAAATTCAAATGCCAAAGCAAAGAAAGCAACTGGCGCTTGGAAATGCTTTCAGCCCCCAGAAACGATGCAGAGACCTCGCGGATGCGCCGCAATTTATCCGACGGGAGAGACGCCTTCATGGATACTGAATCCAGCATAATGCCGAGAAATTCCATGCACGTATCGGGACCCGAGGTTTTTTTCTCCGACAAAGGCACGCCGAGGGACCGAAAACAATCCCTTAATCTCGCCAAGGAGGGCCCGGTGCAATCACGAGGGGAGTCAACAAGCAGAAAATCATCGAGCAGGTGAAGAACGGAAGGAACTTTAGCTTTGTTCAGTAATATCCAGCACAAAGCTTCGGACACGTGATTAAATATACACGGGCTGCTCCTGCAACCGAAAGGAAGACGCACCGCAAAATAAAAGACCAAACGCCAAAGAAAGACCATTGAGAAGGATGAATGGGCACGATTTTAAATGCGTCGGTGATGTCCGCTTTTGACAGCCAGGCGCCTGGACCGGCAAGTTTAATCAATTTAATAGCGTGATCAACGGTAGCGTAATGCAAGGAAAAAGGCGCTAGAGGAATGAGGCTGTTGATGCTGGGAACAGGCCCAAAGCGCGGCGAGGACAGATCGAATATTAAGCGCTTTTTCTCAGAATACTTCCTAGTTGCAATGCCCAAAGGGCTAGTACGGAAAACTGAGAACGGGGAGGAATCGAAAGGTCCGATCAGATAGCCTTTATCAACCTCGGATGCCAACAGCCGCGACACCGTGCCGGGGTCTGATGTAGCGGACAAAAGGTTTTTTGCCACAAAAGTAGTGCCGGGAGCGGAGAGCACTCCCACCCGAAAACCTTGAGAGAGGCCAGAGAGGAGATGATCTACAAAAACCATATCAGGGTAAGAAGACAATGCAGAAGCGAAAGAATGTACATTTAATGGAGTAGAGGGATGCAGTTTCAGTATCTCCTGGAACCACGGCGAAACAGCGGGCGGCGAGCCGAGGCAGCGCGCCTGGGGCAAACCGACCTGGGATGAGCATCCTTGCAGAAGCTGCAAACGTGGAGAAATGAGCAATTGGAATATGAACAAACACTCTCATTAAAGTTATTGCAGATCGGGGAAGATCCGGTGAAGCGCACCTGTCTTCCTCTAGCATCGAGCGACGACACCGGCTGGCGCGAAGGTAGCTGAGCAGCGCCGGAAAGCGAGGATGTGAACGCCGCCGAGGGGCAGAGAGAAGTCGTGTGCCCAGTGGCATTGCAGGAGGAACACAAAACCGGCTGGGCGAAACCCGAGAGCAGGACCAAGATTTCCGTATCCAAAACTGACCAGTTAAGACGAACGTTATGTGTTTCAATTAACAACGCAGCTTTGCTGGAGAACGCCTTGTGATAGCTGTAGAAAAGAGATCTCCCATATTTGAGATTCAAATCCCCAATAAGCGCCAGATACGAATCTAGCTCCTGCCTACGCTGCAGGTAGACGGTGCAGATGACATCGCGGTAAATGCCGAAAGCCACCAAGAATTGACCAATAGTAATCTCCTTAGAAAGACGTGGATCGGCGGATTTAAATAGAGCCGAAAACCCATCGCCAGAAACTAGGGTTTGGTCCCGCTCGAGCGAAGGCAAGATGAGGCTTACCAAATTAACATCAGCACCCTGCAGGATTTTTTGCCTCAACCTAGCCGGGATATTAGCAGAAGAGGGAATGAACGCGCTACCTGCGAGCGGAGCCGGTAACGCGGTAGCCAGAGAATGAGAAGGGCCATCGGGAGCGAGCAGCGCTGGAAGTGCGCGGCCGCTCATGAGAGGAGCCGCGGATTGATTCAAGGCAGCGGCAGCCGTAGCCATGGAAGCGGCGACGGATTCCATATTCTGCATCCTGACGTCCATGGACCGCAGTGAACCAGCCAGCGACTGGAGGGAAGCAAGGACCAGGCCAAACTCCGAGGAAGTGCTCGGGGTAGCCGGACCGGTGGAGGGCCCGGGGGAACCGCCGCGGCCGCGCTTCGCTGGAACAGCTGGAAGGGGGCCAGACTTCTTAGAACGCTTCCTCCCTCGGGTAGGCGCCGCATGAAGAGAATCCTCCGGTGGGGCGATGCCGACCGCAGCCGCCAGATCGATAACCTCCGAAGAGGAAAGCCCGATAGCCGGCTGAACACCACGGGCCCGAAGCTGACTCACGAGCGGCTCTGGCTCATCAGATGGAAGTCCGGGAAGGGAAGCCAGGCGAGAGCTCCGACGCGGCTCGACGGGTGAACCAGCGATGAAGCCAGCGTCCTCGTCACCGAGGTTAGGGTCCAAGAAGTCCAGCTCAGAATCCGACATGGGTGCGAACAGAAAGAACGAGATGAAAGCGTAAAGAGCAAGAGCCATAAAGTCGATCTAAAATAGAATGACAGCTGACAGAAGAGAGAGAGAGACACAGCAGTTTAAAACAGGGAAGACCAGCTGTGATTGGCTCGGAGAAAACGGAAGCCTCTTTGATTGGCTAAAAGAAAGTGGGTGTTCCGGCACTTGATTAGTAGTAAGAGACAATTAGGAATAAATTGTAAAGTCTTCCTGCATGAAATTACGCTAAGCTTCACTAGTGGCAAACTGAGACCTCTAGTGGCAGCAAGGGTTGTTGGGAACACTAGCGGCGCCAGGGTTTTGATTGTAGGTGGGCCTCCAGAAAACTGGATGGGCCAGTTAAAATAAGCCAAAACTGCATTTGTGCTAGGCTGCTGAACACTGTCTCCTCCTGTAACACATGCGCTATCATAAGTTACCTCTTCCTACAGCTGCCAATGTTATTTTTCCCTCCAGAAAATGTGCATACAGACAGCCAGACATAGGCGCCGATACCGTGGGCGCTCCGGAGCTGCATGGGCGCTCCGGAGCTCGAGCACCTACGGAAAATACTGAGCATCCACGTGTGCCAGACTGCCAGCAGGCCACATTCATTTAAAAGTAAACATTGAAGTTGGTGCTAAGTCATAGTGTGATCGGTTATGTCGCTGTCAGTTCCCAGCTGATCGCGGTTACGTGTCAGTTAAACTCATCTCCAATCCTATCTGTATCTGTGAGTGGCGCTGTCCTGAGTTGAAAGATGGCTACTTTGCGGCTTTATTATCGAGTTAATAGGCGTGTGTGTTTGTGTCGGCCGCTGTCCATTTCATAAGGTTCTGAAATGCAAACATTTGTTGACTACATTTTTTTTCAAAGGGTGTGCGCCCGTGAGCACCCACAGAGGAAAACATAAATCGGTGCCTATGCAGCCAGACACTAACGGTAACGTTAGCCTACTTGCCTTGCTGGTGTGAGGGGGGGCTACGGGAGGACTTGATGGGGAGAGGGCGGCCGCCGGCTGAGCAGGATGGTAACTGGTCACTTGTAACCGCGTTACATAAAATGGCAGAGTTTCCTCCTCCTGCTCCTCGGAGCGCTTTTTGCTGAATGAAAACAGAAAAGCTTGCGCGCCAACGTCATTCATTTCATTGGATCACTTGCTGGTGACGATGCAGCCTGTGGGCGGGCTTAAGAGTCCACACGTGGGGTAGAAGCCGCCGATTGGCTGAGAAGCTTTCACTCAAAGCTTTCCTCGAACTGCTAGAATGAAAATCACTCACTATAGGCCTGGGTCAAAATGGGCGGGCCTGGACCTAAAATGGGTGGGCCCAGGCCCACCTGGGCCCATTGGTAGCGCCGCGGGTGGTTGGGAAATGAAATCCTCAGCAGCTAAAAAGTTTTCATCGCTCCTTTAACGTAGTAAAAGTAAACAGAAATCACTCATCTAACTGAAATGAGAGAACACAAATTTAAGAAGTATCTCCTGGAATGAAGGTAAACATTTGCCAGTAACTCATCTATCACACACCTTGCAGTGTCATAGCCGAGTCTGAACTAGAGGCTGGACTCCAGATGTTTTTCCATTGGTAATTGCACTCAGACTAAGTCTCAGACTTGTCCATTGGTCTTGCCAAATATTCTAGATGGTCTCGGCAGAGTCCTGCATTACATTTTTTTCTAAAGTAACAAAACCATTGAATCATGCTTCTTCAGAAAAGAAATGTCCTTTCTCTAGAAAGGACATTGACATTGGTTGCTTGGTATACGCCTGGCTGCATCATATGAGGAGGCATTGTTCATTTTTATTTAGGCCACAGACACAAACATTCTTGAGCACTTTGTAGTATGGATTCTTCAGGACAAGGGATACGTTCAGTGGCGTAACGAGCCAACACCGGGCCCTTATACAGGATTATCATGGTGAGCCCCCCTGTTGCAGCACATGATGATGCAATGTCCACAATTAAGCTACCATGAATAGTACAGGATAGGATCATAGAGACACAGCATATAAGAGATGAGATGACTGACAAAATCAGGAGTATCCTACGCACACCACAACAACAAAAAAACACTGCTGGTGACAGAGAACCATAACACATAGTTACTCACTGCTTATGAGGGAGCACCATAACACATTGTTACTCACTGCTATGACTACATACACATAGGCCTAGGTATCTGCAGTAGCTGAGAAGCTTGGAGATTCACTGTTCTGCAATAGGAGAAGGTGGCAGCCTGCTGGGAGGCCGAAAGGGTTTAGATGTTGGTTTTTCAAGTGCTTTGATTGTCTATGATAAAGCGCTATATAACTGTAATAAAATAAAATAAAATACTTAAACATGGTTTCTGTTTGCATGCACTCATGCTTTTATGAATTGCTCATCACCCCTTCCCAACTACTACTGCCTTCATATTGAGCATCAAATAGAACTCAAACTCGCCAGTAAAATCAGAATTTTTCACACGGCAGACATTCTGAGTTGTAAAGCACATATGAAAATTGAATAGAGCTACCGTGTTATCATATACACCTGTGTTCAAAACTTCAGTGAGAGGAAAAATTATACAAACAACTTTTTAGATTTGATTTTTTCAGTCAAACTAAAAACCATCCATGTTTTACAAATGTACTTCTTTGTACTGACTATTTTCAGTATTTTCTTTTTGTCAAGTTACTGCCGTGAAATGTGTTCATAATGACAAAGCCCTGGAATATTCTAAATTCGCAATTCCATCTGCAGCTCTACCAATCACATTCAGTAAACTATGTATTTCTGTGACTTTACTATAGTTATCAAAACAAAAGCATTTAGCCTTTATGGGGACAGATATATTTTAAAGTCTTTTTGGATCTTTTTGTTACCATTTTAGTTTTCATCTAATTATAAAAAACATGTGAGTATCCTCCAGCTTCATCACACCCACAGAGAAGATAGTGTCTATGGGCCCTATCTTCCACCCGGCACAGCGAGGCGCAAAGCCCGACGCAAGTGTCTTTGCTGTTTTAAGACCGTCCAGCGCCCATGTCGTGTACATAGCAAATGCACCTGCGCCCATCTGTGCGGCCATGGGCGTGCTGGTCTTACAGGGAGGTGTGTTCAGGTGCATTCTGGGTGTATTGCTATCTTGGGGCAGCGAAAAGTGATTGCGTCATTGACCAACAAAAACCTGGGCCCGTATCCCTAAAGATTCTGAGAATCCTCTCAGAGAGCTCCTAACTTAACCTAAAAATTCCTTGCCAGGAGTTTTAGCTTAGAAGTGATTCCAGAACATTTTCAGTGAACTCTGAGCAAGGAATGGATGGAAAATCCTATCTTAGTGAGGAGGTGTGGTTGACCCCGTTGCTAGGTATCAGTCATCATTTCAAAAGCCGTGATTGGTTGATCCTACAAGTTTGATGAAAATGAACTTTTGGTGATAATGAGCAAAGGATGTACCCTCAAATCAATAAACATAATTATACACTCTAATCTTATGCAGACTGTAATTGTAAATAATATTTCACATTCAAGAAAATATATGGAAAATGAATAGTAAGCTGTAGGGGTTATAGCCTAACATTAGAATCTAAAATATGTGAAAACTTAAGCTCATTACACCCTGTTCAAATAATGTTTTGTGTCTTATTTGCTCATATTAATATCCTAGCTGGCATATTTTGTACTTTCACTGCCATATGGACCCCATTGAAAACAAGATGGCCTATCTCAAGGGGCTGTCCTTAATGAAGTAGAAATTGCAACGTTACAACTCAGTGTGGTCTTAACGAGGGTAACACGGCTCAGCTTTTATCAATGTCTGTGATTGCTGGCTGGTCTATTTATGAAGGCTTGTTAACAAATATCCTACAAACACAAAAAATGGAGAAAAAAAGGAATCGCAAGCCGAACTGGACTGAGGAGCAAGGTTTGTTGCTGGCCCAGTTGGTGAACGAACATAAAGGTATGTTACGAGGAAAATTTGGCCCAACTGTCACTAGCCAAGGCAAGAGGCGCGCCTGGGACACAATATCCCAAACAATCGATGCCTCTTTTCCACTGGTGGTGCGGACAGGCGATGATTGTGAGAAAAGGTGGTATGTGCTGCAGTCCAAGGCAAAAGATGAGATTGCACAAGCGGGAATCCTCACTCACAGGTGAGCAAAATACTATAGCCTACCACATAATCTGGCAACTTGCTCCTGCTGGCAAAGTTAATTCTGTGTTCATTGACTGTTTCTTTCTAGGGGGTAGACCACCTGCAAAGCGGCTGTCCCAGGTGGCCAACACTGTCTTTCAAGTCCTGGGACACTCTGAGGTGTCACCACAGGCTGCCAACAGGCATTGACACGTCAATGATGCAGGCCCTTGAAATGCAGCAAAGGTAGGACACAGGGTTATTCTTATCAACAGTGTTTATTCATTGCAGAAGCCATTTCATTTCAAAACAATAATTAAACTACGCCTATGTATTTCTGTAGCATGGAGCCATCACAAGAACCGGGCCCATCAAGTTTGAAGATTGCCGCCTGTACCATCTGCAGCTGCTACTCAGGATAGCCCGGCGGATCAAACACCATTCCCATCCGCAGCACCTGCTCCGTCAGCATCCCTGCAGGAGAGAAGATTGCAACTCACAATTGATGTGTTTGAACAACAAAAATAAGTCCTTTCCCTTCAGGAGGAGTACTACCGCCTTAAAATTGAACACCTAAAAAATATACCATTTAGAGATTGTGTTCTGTGTCTTGCATTTAACAATTGCAGGTGATGTGCAGTAAAACTGTGGTAGTTCTTAATACCATCACAAGTTCTCAAATGACATGGGGCTACAGCTTGCCTGAAATGTAAATTTGTGAAGTTTGCCCTGTAAGGCAGTCCACTCTGGGCTAGGTTCCCCTGTGGAATGTGAATATCTTCTTCACCACCATCCTCATCGTTGTCTTCATCCTCATCCTCATCGCCATCCTCCAGAGGTTCTGCAATCTGTCTAACCTTGCAAATATTGTGTAATATTGCACAGGCTATGATGACTTTGCTGACTTTTTCAGGCCTCAGCCGCACCTCTCCGTGGAGAACATGAAAGCGCCTCTTAAGCTGGCCTATGCCACGCTCCACCACCACTCTTGTTGTCTTGTGGGCCCTACAATAGAATACAGACCTTTAATTATTTGATGGAAATATTGCACTACTTGGATGCTCTAACATATTGCTTGCATTTTATTTCCATGATTTTTGTATTGTTTGGCATACCTGTTATAGTTTAGTTGGGGCCCTTGGCGTGGCTGGAGGTAAGGTGTAAGGAGCCATGGTTTGCATGGGTAGCCACTGTCCCCTAACAAGTGGCAATTAGCTGGCACATAGCGTCTCTCAAAAAGCTGTCTGATGCCACTCTCGGAGAGCATTCTCGCATCATGTGTGGAGCCTGGCCATTTAGCCACAATGTCCAAAATCTTACAGGCCGCATTGAACACTATTTGCACATTGATGCTGTGGAAATTCTTCCTGTTAACAAGGACAGCCTCGTCCTCTGATGGCGCAATTATTCTCACATGTGTTCCATCAATTACACCCACAACGCCAGGGAATCCTTCAATGTCCATAAATGCCCTTTTATGTGTGTGTAAAGTGCGGGCATCCAGCGGGAATGAAACAAATTGTGTCACAATATTAGGTTGTGACAAAGCTGTCAGTGTTTGGGTGATGACTCTGCTGACGGAGGATTGGGACAGACCCAAGTCATCACTGCTGCATTGTTGCATTTTCCCTGTTGCCAAATACCTCAGGGTTGTGATTACTTTCTTCTCTGGTGTAATAGCGTTGTGGCGTCGAGTTGGTGAAGTAATTGCATCTCTAAGGAGATCCACCACAAACATGATTCCTGCACGATCCAATCTGTAGTGTCTCAATAATTCCATGCCATCCAGTGTTTGCAGGACATCTCTCCTGCCTCCTCTGTTGGCCATTTTGTGCAGCTGCTTAGGGGAACTCCTAAGCCACTAAAAGTCCTCTTCCGTGCTCTTAGCAGATCTCGCCTTAGGAGCCCCTAGGACTCTTGAGGAATAGCTTTTATATTAACTGGGATTTTCGTGTCACTTTTAGGGGAAATTCTAAGAAAACGTCATGCCTCTGAGAATTTTCTTAGAATTTGGCTGCTAGGAGCCACTTTTTGCACAAAAATTCTTTAGGGATACGGGCCCTGGTCTAAAGTAAGTAGTGTAGCATTTCATTGTTATGACTGTGGTCATAGTTTTCTTTCGTCTGCTGTGTGTGCATGGTGCCCTGTGTTTTTTTTCTGTTCAATTCTGTATGCAAATAGGTGTGTGCCATAGCCCTATCACAATTGGTGGAGAGGTTTCAGGCCCGAACCTGATTGGTTGCAGCTGGGGGCAACCACCTGATATAAGAAGCCAAGATGGCAGCCGTTGATGGGCAACAGCCAGGGCCGCCTTAACCTAATGTTAGGCCTCGGGGCTGAGAGGTTTTGTAGGCCCCCCATCCCCTCGATTTACAGAGTCTCATTTTAAAAAAGTGTAATATCTAGGTAATCTATATCACAAAATGCATTGGTTTCTTTCGAGGCATACAACAGTGAGTTTTCCCTCTTTGAGCCAGACATCACCATAATATTGTTATTAACATATCACTGAGTCCACCTGAGCATAAACACAACATACTTTATGTAACAACCACACACAGCAACTTATGGTGATGATAAAACCAAAATGTGTGAAAGTATGATTTCAAACGATATTATGAAAAACATCACCAACCATCACCTGTCTGCACGAAAATTAATAACTGATAACAGCATTAGCAAAGAACAGCAACAGATCAAAGAGCCTCTTCTCTGGCCTCAGCAAGCCCTGTGAACCAATCACATGCACCTGCTGGCAGGAGCTGGATTTTATATTTTTTAAATGATTACTAATTCGCTGTGTGACATTATTTATATTTTTGTATATCAAATAATGAGGCAAATAGCAAAAAAGGGTTATGGATAGGTTCTAAAATATAGCCGACTAAAAATGAACCGTTATAGCTGATAGAGGTGACAGTGAAAGTGCATTCCCACTGGCCTAGGAGGGGTAAGGGGAGTGATGCAAGCACGGCAACGGTCTTTCTAGCATTAAAATCAGAAAAGAAATACGCCAAAAAAGTATGAAGTATATACTAAATCTAATGTAGCCTATGTCATAATTTAAACAAGTCTCCCGAAGGTATCTCTCTCTCTCTCTCTCTCTCTCTCTCTCTCTCTCTCTCTCTCTCTCTCTCTCTCTCTCTCTCTCTCTCTAGCTGCCTGTGGCTGTGTGTGTATATGTGTGTGTGTGTGTGTGTGTGTGTGTGTGTGTGTGTGTGTGTGTGTGTGTGTGTGTGTCGGCGACCAGGCGCTTGTGGAGTTTAACTGTAAAAAGACAGTTAACCACACGTTCCTGTTACTCTTATGATGGACAGGTGTTGTGATATTTAAACAAACAATCCGTCAACGGCGAAATAAAAGCCTCTTATTTACGAGATCGGTCTGACAGACCGGCAACTTACATCGGGGCGTCCCAGCATGACAGGCCGGCCAGCGAGCGAGCGATCCGGGCCACCGTTCTCTTAATGCATCCATGGGGCCGCCACCAGCTGAGCTTCTCAACTCCGAAAACTTTGAAGCAAATTGTCAATTCGGCAACGATTTTCGGATGACTGCCTATATTCGAAATCTAAACAGTTCATTTCTCGCCTAAAACGTTGTCAGAAATGACTTTAATGATGAATAAGACGGTGAAAGAATTGTTAAAAATATCCCGCTGTTGCTCTCAAGCGCAAGAAGACATCACTCAGTCATAGAGGGACACACCCCAAAACTAACTATAGACATGCTGATAGGTAAGCTCACGGGCCATAGGCGATGGGGCCACGTGGGTCACTCCTAATTTGGATCAATCAGCAGCCATGTAACCTGCGATTAGAGTGATTGACAGAAAACCTGACAAGTTATAAAACTATATGACCTTTTTAGCTCATCACTAACGTGAATATGGGAGGCCCCTGAACTTGTGAGGCCCCTGGGCTTCAGCCCAGGTAAGCCCGTGCATTAAAGCGGCCTTGGCAACAGCCATTTCCTCATCCTTGTCGGCTCCCAACCGGCCACACTGTTGTTTGCGTTATCTTGTTCAGATTAGGTATTGTTTCTTTTGAGTAGTAAGGGTGGACCTCCAGTTGTATAGATCTTGTGTTCTCCTGGTTATTTAGTTAGGGAGGTAAGTCTTTTGTTATTCTTTGTTGCTCTTTTGTTTCTTAGGTCAGTTTCTTACCTCTTTAGACAGTTTTGTTTGTTATTTTTGGTAGCAGGCCACCCTGAATTAATGTATAATTTATCTATATCATTTACGTTATGCAAAATGAGTTTTCTGACATTCATACAAAGTTGTGCTTGTGGCTACTTGGGAAACGGGGAAGATGGCGGCCAATCATGTTGCGTCCTAGGCACCCCTAGACTGGGGCATAACACGGCACATTAGTAAAATGCACCTCGTGCACAGCACGCGCTCACTATGCTTGTTACACACACAGGTACGCACAGCAGCACACACATGCAGAAGATTACAAATAAAAATATTACGGTGTAAATCCTCCATAACAGCAAAGCTCCAAGGTCCAAATGCGCCTGGCTTTTAAAGGGAATGGGAGATGACTCTGATTGGTTTATTGCATGTTGCGCCCAAAACACACCTATGATTAATGAAGACACTAAGGACAACCCTTTTGAAACATGCACCCGGACCCTTTTTTCCGCCGTCAAACTAGCAAAAGTGGATTTGGACACGCCCTTAATGTACCTGCACCATGTGCTTCAGGCCGTGCACTTGAATCATTAAAATTGGGCCCTATATATCTGGGCTGCATCTCATGTCTCTTAAATTTCCTCGTTGACTCGTCCACTTGCCTCTCTTCCTCGCGCCTTAGTACCTCCCACCGAGGAGGCACGGGAGAGACGTGAGGAAATCATGGGAGGAGAGAGGAGCTGAGGAAATGTCGTTTTAGAGGGATGACCTGTCCTTTCTGAAGCATTACGTGTATACGTTGACTGTATTGGCGGAGTTAGCAACTCCTTCAGCTGCGCGGCTTCCAGGAAGGCTGCTCTTGTGTATCCTCTCCCAATAGCTCCTTGATGCTCAGTCCTCGGTCCTCTGGGCAGAAATGAGAGCTTTGAGATGGCCTTCACCGAGCAGGGACAGAACAACTACCGGTTCAGCTGAGGACCGAGGAGTCGAGGAGCTATCAAATAAGGGTGATGAGATACAGCCCTGGCTTCATCGTGACATTGAGCTGCATGCTGAGCCTCCTGCCCGTTACTGCTAATTTCCACCGACTGCGGAACATCTGCGGCACGTGAATGACTATTTACACCACACACCCCCTTCGCAGACTCTTCTTCTCTCAGTACTATTTCCTTCTCTCAGGACATTGTCAGCAGTGATATCTCCCCCTACAGCCCGTCAGTGGCTATTACACAACCACCACTCTATCATCCCATACAGACCATTTTAACAATTAAGCAGTCCACCCTGAAGAAACGCTCTGGTGGATCACTTTCAAGGTTTTTACGTCCCCTGGCCCGGGCCCCTGCTGTACCTACCAGTGGGTCAGCGCCCCTCAAGATGGCGCTGATAAATGCCCGATCCATTGCAAATAAAACTTTTATTCTGAATGATATCCTTATTAATAAGTGCCTTGACTTTTTGTTCCTAACGGAGACTTGGCAGAGAGACTCGGAATACGGCCCTCTGATTGAACTTTGTCCACCTGACTGTTGTTTTATCAGTACTCCCAAGACCTCGGGCCGTGGTGGAGGGCTCGCGGTGGTGTATAAAGGCTGCTTTCAAAGTCGGACAGTACCCATTGGTGTTTTTTCCTCATTCGAACTGCAGGTTACCAAAGTTGGTAATTCTAATCCATTTTATTGTATTTTAATTTATCGACCGCCTGGCTCTAACAGTTCTTTTTTAACTGAATTTAGTGATTTTTTTATCAACCATCATTAAATTGGATAGAGTTATTATGGTTGGAGATTTTAATATTCATGTTGACAGCTTGTCTTGCACTTTAGCTGCTGATTTTCTTAATATCACTGAGGCTTTTAATTTTATTCAACATGTTTCTGGTCCAACACACATTGGTGGTCACACTTTGGACCTTGTTTTTACTCTTGGTCTTAATATTGACTGTTTGCTCTGAGGAACTGCATATTACTGACCACGATTGTGTTTTGTTTAATTTGTCTTTTAATCCTGATGTATTGCCCAAAAAACATGTAAGATGTACTCGCATGTTAAATCCCTCATCAGCTGAGAAGTTTTCTGCAGCTTTTGTCCAAAGCGCAGTGCTGTCCTCTCATGCTGATATTAACGATCTGGTCGATTCATTTAACAAAAATTGTATTTCAGTGTTGGATAAAGTGGCTCCATATCAAATGCGACGTGTTTACCCCGTCAACTCATCCCCATGGCTTAATGACTCCATACGCTGTTTCAGGCGTACATGTCGGAGGGCAGAACGACAGTGGAAACTCTCCAAACTTCATGTTCACCGGCTATATCACAAGGAACTACTAACAGAATACAACAACATGGTTAAGGAAGCAAGAACAAATTATTTTGCTAATCTCATTTCTACCGGTAAACAAAACCCTAAAGTCCTTTTTGAAACCATCAACAATATTGTCAATCCTGCTCCCCTGAAGTGCCCATTTTTTCAAATAAGGATTGCAGTGACTTCCACAAGTTCTTTGTAAAGAAAATCATTGATGTCAGAAACGGCATTAGCCCTATGACTACTCCATTACAGACTCGATCAATCCAGCCTCCAATCATGACCCAATTCACTCCAATCTCGCTACAAGAACTTACCGATCTGGTTATCAGTATTAAATCCTCCTCATGCCCAGCAGATATTATACCAACATCCTTATTTAAGAATGTTCTTGGGTCTGTGAGTACTTGGGTTCTCGCTATACTCAACAGCTCTTTACTATCTGGTTGTGTCCCCTCATATTTTAAACAAGTGTTCAGCCACTACTTAAGAAAACCAACCTGGATACATCACTTTCGGCAAATTATAGGCCTATTTCAAAAATGCCTTTTATCTCGAAAATTTTTGAAAAAGTTGTTGCTAAACAGCTTACTGGGGTTCTGAATGCACACAACATTTTAGACAAATTTCAATCTGGTTTCCGTCAAAATCACTCAACTGAAACCGCTCTTCTCAGAGTGTCCAACGATTTATTAATGTCCTCTGATAAGGGTCAATGCTCTGTTTTGGTGCTGCTGGATCTTAGCGCCGCTTTCGATACAGTTGATCATAACATCATGCTTGAAAGACTTCAGCATTGGGTTGGTATCGCAGGAAGCGCCCTGGATTGGTTCACCTCCTATCTATCAGATAGAAGTTTTTCTGTGTCTCTTGGTCCCTATTCCTCAGAAACTGCGGCCCTTTCCTGTGGGGTGCCGCAGGGTTCTGTGTTAGGTCCGCTTTTATTTGCATTGTACCTGCTCCCCCTGGGACATATAATTAGCCAACTTGGAGATATTTCTTATCACTTCTATGCAGATGACATCCAGCTGTATGTCTCGTTTGACCCAGAAGACACTGACAAAGTGTTGAAATTGCTTAAATGTTTCAACTTGATCAAGGTTTGGCTCGCAAACAACTACCTACAGCTCAATGAAAATAAGACCGAAGTCCTTATAGTTGCTCCAGATAATATAGCTTCCAAGATTAGTCAGCTGCTGGGCTCCCTGTCCTCTGCTGTTCAGTCCAAACAGAGATATCTTGGTGTAATATTCGATAATAACATGCTCTTGGATCAGCATATCAAATCTTTGACACGCACATGTTTCTTTCAATTAAGAAACATTGCCAAACTTAGAGGAGCAGTTTCACTTACTGAGCTTGAGATGATCATTCATGCTTTTATTTCATAATACCTGCTACAACCGTACACTACAACCAGGCCCCTCAGGTCTTCTAACCAGGGATTACTGGTTGTCCCACGCACTCGCTTAAAAACTAGAGGTGACCGTTCCTTTGAAGCGGTGGCTCCAAACCTGTGGAACGCCCTTCCTGTTGTCTTACGTTCTGCAGTCTCGGTTGAAGCTTTTAAAAAGCAGCTGAAGACGCACTTGTTTAAATTTGCTTTTGATTGATGTATTTTATTTTTAGGTGTCATGCTGTAATTGTTGTAATGATTGTTTTTAGTCTTTTTGGTTTTAGAACTTAATATGTTTTGACAGCTGTGACAGCTGTCACTCATGGACGCAGCCGTTGCACAACAAATCCGGACCTGTTGGGTATTGACGGACGGCGGAGTACGGAGATGACACGTAGCGGAGCCAATCCGCAGACGTTGCGCAGTTGGTGGAAATGAGGAATTAGACAGACGGAGGAATGTGCAGCAGCAGCTCTAGCCATGTCGAGTTAAACACAACCACACAGGCCACAGGAGTGTGTTTACAGTGTGTTGCACTTCTGACATCACAAAGTTCACTTCATGGCTCATAACTCCTGAACTACCGAGCGGAAACAAAAAACAATGGTCGGCAGCAAGCTGAGATGGCGGAGGGGCCTCCTCCTCCTGGGGACCCCTGGATATGAGGTCTCTCAGTGTGGCGACAGAGAAAGCCGTGAGTTTCCTCCTGTATCTGGCTCTCCCCCACTGAATAGCATCATTAAAAGATGCCTGTGTGAATGGTGGAAGGTCCTGCAGTTGTGTGGCAATGACTGTGTCGTAGTGATCCCTGAGTATGTTGTTGGGCATCCATGTGTCTGTGTTGAGTGTAACCAGTTCTAATGTATTATTGTCAGGTGAAGAGGGTTGGATGAAAGATGGAAGCCTATTAATTTGTCAAGTCAAGTCAGCTTTATTGTCAATTTCTTCAAATATACTAGACATGCATAGGAATTGAAAGTATGTTTCTCACCATCCCACGGTGAAGTAGAAATAACAATGGAAAAAATTAAGATTAAATAAATAAAATGTGCAATAGATAAAACAAGACATTATTACCACAAGGTTAAAAAGTGCTCAAACAGATAGGGATATTTCCTAAAACTGAAACAATAAATGACAACACTATCACAAGACAAGATGACAAGACAGACCACCAGGATGTCACATGCTATAGGATATATACAACAGCAGCAACTTTAAAGTCCAGAGTTTTTGTGCAAAAGGATGCTATGTACAAAAAACAGCAGCAATTTTAGAGTCCAGAGTTTCTTTTTTTTGGGGGGGGGGGCAGAGAGAAGGGGGAGAGAGGGGAGAGTTCAGTTTCCTGACAGCCTGGTGGATAAAGCTGTTTGCTAGTCTGGTGGAGCGGGCACTGAGGCTTCTATATCTCCTCCCAGAAGGCAGGAGACTGAAAAGACTGTGTGGGATGGCTGTCATCGCTCACAATAATGGGCGCTTCTCGGGTGAGGCGGATGTTGCATGTGTGTTGTAGGGAGGGAAGTGGGGCCCCAATGATCTTTCCAGCTTTGTTCACTATGCGCTGCAGGGCTTTCCTGTTGTAGTCAGTGCAGCTCCCCTCCCCCCCCACACACACACAGTGATGCAGCTGGTGACAATGCTCTCAATGGTGCCCCTGTAGAAAGGGGCAGTGACGGGGCTCTTGCTAGCTTGAGTTTGCGGAGGAAATAGAGGCGCTGCTGTGCTTTCTTCGCCAGTGATGCAGTGTTGGTAGTCCAGGAGAGGTCCTCACTGATGTGCACCCCCAGAAATTTGGTGCTGCTCACCCTCTCTACAGCAGCACCATTGATGGTCAGTGGTGGGTGTTGGATGTGACCTCTCCGGAAGTCCACAACAAGTTCTTGATCTTGCTGACATTCAGCAAGAGGTTGTTGTCTCTGCACCATGTGGTCAGAAGGTCGACCTCCTTCCTGTAGTGGGTCTCATCGTTGTTGGTGAAGAGCAGGGGACTGATTTGTCTCATCATTCCCTGTGGGAAGGTGCCTATGTGCAATGTGTTATTTATGATTTCTGAGTGGTGGATGGCCTGTAGAAGATGGAAATATGTTTTGGTGTGGAGGTAATTCTGGTGGACTGTATTGTTTGGAGGCTGGCTGTTGACCCCCAGGGGAAGGGCAGAAGAGGAGCGATGGTTTGCCACCCTCTCAGCCCCACCTGCTGGGGCCAACGGCAGCGATGTGAACTAAGGCATGGATACCCGAAACGAGCCCGACGGGTCCCGGCGGGCCGCGCCGGGTTCGGACAGATATTTAGAAATTACGGTTGGGTTCGGACATGCTCGGTCACATCAGCGCGATAAGGCATTTGTTGTAAAATAGTACTGCGGCTCCTTTAAGAGAACTTGTGTGTGTGTGTTTGTGTGTGTATATAAAGTGGTCAGAAGAGAGATAGAGAAAGAGGAAGCAGACGTAGATGCGACAGGAGCAGAGTTATTCATGTTATGACGGCGCGGCCCTGGAGGTATCGAGTCTCCCCTGGTATTCTGATCATGATCGGAAACAAAGCAAGCAGGAAAGGTTAACACATTGAACATTTTAACAGCTTATTAACGTGTGCTTGTTGCCCCGTGTGCGCTGATGACCTCATCTGTTGACATTTCCGATTGCCTTCCTACAGTTGCTTAATAAAAGCTTTCCACACAAACAAACGTAGCCTACACGTGTCATTAGTATGAGATTTTTTTTTAACTGTGTCGGGCTCAGGTCGGGCTCGGACATAAATATCTTAATACCTGTTGGGTTCGGGCCGGGTTCAGTCACGGCCAGGGGCAATTCTAGGGTCAGAGCTTTAGGGGTGCTGAGCACCCAATGAGCCCCACTGCACCCTTTCACTCTTTTCACACAAAAACCAAAAATATGTCTATTGAAAAATAACTATCATTTTAACATTGGTTCAACTAACTCCAACATCCAGACTTTTTTCTTTCTGACATTTTTGCCAAATACTCTACAAGGAAAGCAGAAAGCAGCATTTTGTCTAGCTGAGTATTCCACCCATCTGAAACTTTTGAACCACTGTTCTTGAAGGGCTCTTGTTATGAGGGTATTGAGACAGCTTTAACTGTTTAGCACCAGTGTCCTTATCCCCTAAGTCTGAACAGCTCTCTTCTGTCTCTGCTGCTTTGGCTTGGTGGTCTCTATGTTGCACTCCCTCTGTCTCTTCATTTCTTTCACTTGTCAATTCCCTCTCATCCCCTATGGACTCTCCCTGATGTTTTCCTCCTTTATTATGAAGAAATGTGGTGAAAAATAATTTTACAAAAAGTAAATGTAATATATGCTACTTAATGCCAATAAGTTAGTATAGGAGTATGAGGAGTTACTGTTTTGCTTGCCACTATTCTCTATATGTCAATTTATTGTTGTTGTTTCCTCACCTGGTTCTTCCTGCATGCTCTCCCTTTCTCCTTCTCCATCTCCCTCTCTTTCCCTTGGCACTGACAATCATATACAAATATATTGTAAGCAGGAGAGTTGAGGTCAGTTTGTCTTGTCACAAAATGTTATGGAGACCATTTACAGATTCTAAGGATATGATCAAAAGGAGTGTCATTTTAAATGTCTTTATTATTATTATTGGGCTTAGAAACTTTTTTAAATCACAAATTCCTTTCACAAGAGAAGCTGTATTCTCCATTGTGGGTTTGAAATAAATAAAAAAAAAAAAAAGCAGGGGACCATTGCCTAGATAAGTAATTTGATACAATAGATAGCTGGTTTGCATTATCTGTTACTTTAGCTTAACACTTTTCAGAAGAACAAAAAAAAAACAAGACAGAGGTCATTACGGACTGTCCCTAGTCTCTCACCTGAATCTGTCTTTTTTCTTTTAAAGACCTGGGCCACACACAGAGAGAGAGAGAGAGAGAGAGAGAGAGAGAGAGAGAGAGAGAGAGAGAGAGAGAGAGAGAGAGAGAGAGAGAGAGAGAGAGAGAGAGAGAGAGAGAGTAATGCTATGAGTTCAGGAGTTAAGCCTGGTTCAGGTTAAATCCTCTGTGTGTGAGGAATGAATAAATACAGCAAAAGAAAAACATTAAACTTTCTTTTATTGTCTAGTTTGATAGTCAGCCACAACTGAAAAATAACAGATATAAATCTAGGAATGAATAACAATTCATTTAAAAAGCCACAGTGAGTGTTTTCACACAAAGGCCTACTGGTAGTATACAGTGATATGTTTGTTTGTTCACTTTGGTCCAAACGTCAGGGCCTGAGCTTCATGTTTCCATGGCGACTGACCAGATAAGACGCACGTGATGTGCGTTGCTATGGTACTGATAAACAAACCTGCTAATGCTAATCGGTTAGCTAGCAACAGACACCGAACTATTGACATTATACCGCTATATCACATTTAACTGACGTGACATGTCAACGTCCTGGGCAACTTTTCTCCACGCAGCAGCCTTTCTGTTTATATCTGAATAAGAGAGGTCAGAGAGAATCGTACATTCAGACACTTATCACTCGTTCTAGTCTCTCTGCCATTTTTGTGAGTCGCTTCCGAAGCTTTTCAACGGTGTAGTACGACGTCCGCTGGGGGCGTATTGCGTATTACGTAGCGGATTTCAACTGCCAGTGTGAAGGCGCCGTTATAGGTGTACACGTGATTCAGGTACTCACCGATATGGTTTGTGAGACACAGCTTTGGAGCAACTTAGTTAATTCACAACACTACATAACGGGTTCTCACTCTGCGTGTGTTTCGCGCTGGATGATGGTCGTGCTGAGCGGTGCAGGTACAGAGGAGAAGTAGAAGAAGAGAAGAGCATGACACCATTTGCTAAGCTGGAATGTTTTCATTTTCATCCTTAACACATACATTTTAAACCACAAACTACAGAGTATGTTTTGGACATTATTTAATCTTGTCAAAGACGAACAAAACATGTTAGAATAACAACATTTCTTACTCCAAGTTTTAGAATTTAGGGGAGCACCCCTAAAAAGGGGCTAGCCTCGCCCTTGGTCACGGCTCTGTCGGATGTGGCCCGGGGTCGGACAGAAAAATTCGGCCCGATCCGGACTCTAGTGTGAACCTGTTTTGTAATGTTATTGGTATAGCTGCCACAAAACTACAAGACAAAAAATCACCTCCACAGAACATGTAAAATGGCCAACTAGACCAGCAGATAAGAAGAGAAAGAGACCATCTGTAGATAAAAACGGTTAAACACAAATAAAAAGCCTGTTCACATAGGCGGGGGAGGGGGATTTAGAAAGTAAAGAGAGAAGTAAAAGGAAGGTAGGCTCCTTAAAGCTGTGGAGTAAAAGGTTACAGTGAGGTTAAAAGAACTTAAAACTCACAGGTTTGGAGGCCTTGTGGGTGCTTAGGTTGTTAGGTTGTTGTTAAAAGAGGATAAAAAGCTGCACTAAAGTTGATAAAGGCCATCCTGCATAGGTGGGGAGTTTAGTAGTCTTCAGTGTGCACACACAATAAGTTCAGCTGACTCAGCCCTTAGGTTTCCTGGCTGGCTGGCTTGTTAAAACAATCCTCCATTAAAATGAGCTGTTGCAGGTTAAAATCCTCCTGTGAGATTAAAATTAATCACTGTTTTAAAAAAGGGCTCCAAATCCACATTATGAAGATGCCATAAAAAGGTTGTAAAAGAAGTTCAAAGTAGAGCTCTCTATGTTTCCCCTTGTAATGGCTTCTTCATGAGAGAATAACTGCCACCAGAGAGGGCCTAAGTTTAATAGACATGGTTGGGGTGGGGCCACCATCACCCCCCTGCTCTGTAGTAGATGAATCTTTTTTAAAGTCTGTCTGCTATTACGTATGTTTGAGTCTGGACTCGAGACATGTTTTTCTATTGTCTCAGACTTGTCTTGGACTAGTTGGTCTTGAATGAGTCTTGCACTTCATGGTTTTTTTCTCAAGTAATTTTCTCCTTCAAAACAAAACCATTGAAGTGTGCTTGTTCAGAAAACAGGTATTAGTTGAATTCAAACTCCATCTAGAACTCCATCTGACATTGGTCACCTATACTCCTGGCTGCATCATATGAGCCTGTTTCATTATTAGGGGCCGAGCAGCGAAGCTGCGTGGACCTTATTGTATTTGCCTGTATTATTTCTTCTTCTTCTTAAGAAGTCCATGTTTTCATGCACGAAAACTCACCAAACTTTGCACATTAGTCCAGTTCTACGCTAAACTTAATCAGTGTGGTTTGTGTGCCAAGTGTCCTGATGGTGGCGCTACAACAGCCATCTAAAATTCTACAAATAACTAAAAATTCATAACAAATCAACCGTACACGCTACAATGTCACAACTTATGCCAAACGGTAGCCTCAATAGAGCAGAAACTACCTTGTAGCAATTGTTGAAGTCCCTCACTCTCTCCATCCATCCATCCATCGTCGTCCGCTTATCCGTGGTCGGGTCGCGGGGGGAGCAGCTCCAGCAGGGGACCCCAAACTTCCCTTTCCCGAGCCACATTAACCAGCTCTGACTGGGGGATCCCGAGGCGTTCCCAGGCCAGGTTGGAGATGTAATCCCTCCACCTAGTCCTGGGTCTTCCCCGAGGCCTCCTCCCAGCTGGACGTGCCTGGAACACCTCCCTAGGGAGGCGCCCAGGGGGCATCCTTACCAGATGCCCGAACCACCTCAACTGGCTCCTTTCGACGTGAAGGAGCAGCGGCTCTACTCCGAGCTCCTCACGGATGACTGAGCTTCTCACCCTATCTCTAAGGGAGACGCCAGCCACCCTCCTGAGGAAACCCATTTCGGCCGCTTGTACCCTGGATCTCGTTCTTTCGGTCATGACCCAACCTTCATGACCATAGGTGAGGGTAGGAACGAAAACTGACCGGTAGATCGAGAGCTTTGCCTTCCGGCTCAGCTCTCTTTTCGTCACAATGGTGCGATAAACTGAATGTAATACCGCCCCCTGCTGCGCCGATTCTCCGACCAATCTCCCGCTCCATTGTCCCCTCACTCGCGAACAAGACCCCAAGGTACTTAAACTCCTTCACTTGGGGTAAGGACTCATTCCCTACCTCACTCTCTTCTTAAACCTATCTCCTCTCACGTTTGTTTCAATTGACACCAAATTTGGGCAACTCCATCTCCAGACTGTCCTCCACAAATATACTATAGCCAATTCAATCAGGAGAGACATGTTTGCAGATATGCAAATATTTATTTGAAATTCACATACAAAGTAGAGGTTCCATCAACTTTTTGGAGATTAGACTCCATCGGAAAAATTATATATATATATATATATATATATATATATATATATATATATATATATATATGATAAGATATATATGATGAGAATGATAAATTAACACACAACATAACTTGATAACTCAAGTCCCTGTAAGCCCCAAAATCAAATCAAATGAAGAAGGCTGTATGTTGGTGTCAAAATACGCAAAGTAATATATCTCGGAAATAGGCCTACAGGCCATCAGCTAAATGAAACTAAGGCTACACAGGCCATCAGCATACCATAACCTCAAAGATTTAGGTTGTCAGCATACCATAACCTCGGTGATTCAAGCCGTTAGTATACTATAACCTCAGCGATTCAGGCCATCAGCATAACATAACCTCTGCGATTCAGGCCGTCAGCATACCATAACTAGAGAGATTCAGGCCTTTAGCTTACCATAGCTACAGCGATTCAGGCCATCAGCATAACATAACCTCAATGAATCAGGCCGACAGCATACCATAACTAGAGAGATTCAGGCCTTTAGCTTACCATAGCTACAGCGATTCAGGCCGTCAGCATAACATAACCTCGGCGATTCAGGCCATCAGCATAACATAACCTCGGCGATTCAGGCCGTCAGCATACCATAACTAGAGAGATTCAGGCCTTTAGCTTACCATAGCTACAGCGATTCAGGCCGTCAGCATAACATAACCTCGATGAATCAGGCTGACAGCATACCATAACTAGAGAGATTCAGGCCTTTAGCTTACCATAGCTACAGCGATTCAGGCCATCAGCATAACATAAGCTCGATGAATCAGGCCGACAGCATACCATAACTAGAGAGATTCAGGCCTTTAGCTTACCATAGCTACAGCGATTCAGGCCGTCAGCATAACATAACCTCGGCGATTCAGGCCGTCAGCATACCATAACTAGAGAGATTCAGGCCTTTAGCTTACCATAGCTACAGCGATTCAGGCCATCAGCATAACATAACCTCGATGAATCAGGCCGACAGCATACCATAACTAGAGAGATTCAGGCCTTTAGCTTACCATAGCTACAGCGATTCAGGCCGTCAGCATAACATAACCTCGGCGATTCAGGCCGTCAGCATACCATAACTAGAGAGATTCAGGCCTTTAGCTTACCATAGCTACAGCGATTCAGGCCATCAGCATAACATAACCTCGATGAATCAGGCCGACAGCATACCATAACTAGAGAGATCCAGGCCTTTAGCTTACCATAGCTACAGCGATTCAGGCCGTCAGCATAACATAACCTCTGCGATTCAGGCCGTCAGCATACCATTACTAGAGAGATTCAGGCCTTTAGCTTACCATAGCTACAGCGATTCAGGCCGTCAGCATAACATAACCTCGGTGATTCAGGCCGTCGGCATACCATAACTAGAGAGATTCAGGCCTTTAGCTTACAATAGCTACAGCGATTCAGGCCGTCAGCATAACATGACCTCGATGAATCAGGCTGACAGCATACCATAACTAGAGAGATTCAGGCCTTTAGCTTACCATAGCTACAGCGATTCAGGCCATCAGCATAACATAACCTCGATGAATCAGGCCGACAGCATACCATAACTAGAGAGATTCAGGCCTTTAGCTTACCATAGCTACAGCGATTCAGGCCGTCAGCATACCATTACTAGAGAGATTCAGGCCTTTAGCTTACCATAGCTACAGCGATTCAGGCCGTCAGCATAACATAACCTCGATGAATCAGGCTGACAGCATACCAGAACTAGAGAGATTCAGGCCTTTAGCTTACCATAGCTACAGCGATTCAGGCCATCAGCATAACATAACCTCGATGAATCAGGCCGACAGCATACCAGAACTAGAGAGATTCAGGCCTTTAGCTTACCATAGCTACAGCGATTCAGGCCGTCAGCATAACATAACCTCTGCGATTCAGGCCGTCAGCATACCATTACTAGAGAGATTCAGGCCTTTAGCTTACCATAGCTACAGCGATTCAGGCCGTCAGCATAACATAACCTCGATGAATCAGGCTGACAGCATACCAGAACTAGAGAGATTCAGGCCTTTAGCTTACCATAGCTACAGCGATTCAGGCCATCAGCATAACATAACCTCGATGAATCAGGCCGACAGCATACCAGAACTAGAGAGATTCAGGCCTTTAGCTTACCATAGCTACAGCGATTCAGGCCGTCAGCATAACATAACCTCTGCGATTCAGGCCGTCAGCATACCATTACTAGAGAGATTCAGGCCTTTAGCTTACCATAGCTACAGCGATTCAGGCCGTCAGCATAACATAACCTTGATGAATCAGGCTGACAGCATACCAGAACTAGAGAGATTCAGGCCTTTAGCTTACCATAGCTACAGCGATTCAGGCCGTCAGCATAACATAACCTCGGTGATTCAGGCCGTCGGCATACCATAACTAGAGAGATTCAGGCCTTTAGCTTACAATAGCTACAGCGATTCAGGCCGTCAGCATAACATGACCTCGATGAATCAGGCTGACAGCATACCATAACTAGAGAGATTCAGGCCTTTAGCTTACCATAGCTACAGCGATTCAGGCCGTCAGCATAACATAACCTCGGCGATTCAGGCCGTCAGCATAACAGAATTTAAGCGACTAAGGCCGTCACATAACATAACTCGGCTATTCAGGGCGCGAGTAAGACAACAAGCAATTCTCAGTTGAAAAACAGCATAACCACCCAATGCCACCACCAGTTATATGCATATGCTTACCAATTCATGGTTTAAGAGACTTGATTATGGATGATGTCCTCTACATCAGGGCGAATATACGATGAGTATGCAGATAAAGCTTATCGACCAAGTTGTTATAGAGAAGTACTGGAAATTACTAGCGGCAGTAGTAGCAGCCCCTATTCTAAATGAATGACTCGAATAATGCTTTGGTGAAAGAATGGCTTGGATAAGGATAAGTTTCAAATGTTGATTAAACCAATCTTTAGACATAGGGAAACCCCCATAAACAACAAATAATGGTGAAAGGGGGCTAACAAGAGGCCTGACTGATAGATACTTAAGCATAGATTTAAATGGGCAAAACATTGTGTCAGTACGGGCAACAATAACAGAACAAGCGCCTCCCTGTTTAGAATGTTTGAGTTTTAAGCTGTAATGATGAGAGTAGAAAGTAAAATCAGAAAATGTAATATCTCTCCTAGGATCAAAGGATTTAGAAGTTGTAGTAAATTCACCACATCTCAAATGCATAAAACACAAAAAAAAACAGATTCCAATAACAAATCGATATATGAGGAAATAACCCCCATACGAAGTGTCAATATCACTATATGCAAAATGTTAAGGGTAATAGCCTGCCTATGATCAGGAGGAGGAAACTCTTTAGATATACCTTTCAAAAGTAATTTAATCGAAGCATTAGAAAACAAACTAGGAAACGAAGGATCATAACATCTAACATTAAACTGAACGCCAGCAAGCAACCCGCAAGTATACTGAGGTTTAAAATGGCGAGTATCAGTACAATAGCAAACAAAAGCACAAATAGTGTTGATGAGAACAGGTCGCAGTGGTACATTAATAGCAACGCAGAACAATGCAAAAGTGCGCCAAGCAAAATCATACGATCTTAAAGTTGATTCAGCTAGACCCTTCCTCATGTATAACCTAGCAGAATCTAAATAGGCCTGTAGGGAATATTGATTCAAGAAAGAGCTAGATCTATCAGAGAGGGAAGTGCTACTGGTGCAGCGCTGGCTACTGGACAGAAGCTCCGAAAGGTCTGAAAGCGAAAACGAGAGAGCATCAGCCGCTGTATTACAATGGCCAGGGACATGACGAGCAGTGATAATGAAATTGTTAATGACAGCTGACCACGTGATACGTCTCATAAATGGCATAATTTTATCACATGCAGAACACCCTCTATTTAAGATGCTGACTACAGCCTGGTTGTCGCAAAGAACAGAGATACGTTTTCGTTTCCAAAGATGCCCCCAGATGTGACACGCAACTGCAATGGGGTATATTTCGTACAACGCAGTGGAATCAGACGGGGAAAACTCGGGAGGCCAGTGCCCGGCAAACCACTGGCTATCAGCAATCCCTCGAATGTGCTCCAATTTCTCAAGCGGGAGAGAAGCAACCTTACAGACAGAATCAAGTGTGATGCCGAGAAATTCCAGGCGTGTAGCAGGACCAATAGTTTTAGCCTCTGACAGAGGTACCCCAAGAGACTTAAAACAAACCCTCAGTTTTCCCAGCGAGGACCCAGCACTATCATAAGGGGGGTCAACAAGAAAAAAGTCATCCAGCAGATGAATAACCGACGGAATCCCAACTCTATTAAGCAAGATCCAACACAGCGCTTCAGCAACATGGTTAAAAATGCACGGGCTACTCCTACACCCAAAAGTAAGCCTCACCCCGAAATAAAACTTGGAATCCCACTTAACTCCAAAGAGAGCCCACTGAGACGGATGTATGGGCACTATTTTGAAAGTGTCGGTAATGTCAGCCTTAGATAGCAAAGCACCCCTACCAGCCAATTTAATCAGTCTGATGGCATTATCCACAGTGGCGTAATGTAGTGAAAAGGGGACAGGCGGGATGAGACTATTTACACTAGCAATACCTCCGAAGCGCGGTGCAGACAGATAAAAAATCAATCGCTTCTTTCCAGAATATTTACCATTAGCGATACCAATAGGACTAGTGCGAAACACAGAAAACGGGGAAGACGCGAATGGCCCAATGACGTACCCTTTCTTAACTTCATTCTCCAACAACAGAGAAACAGTATCAGGATCAGAAACAGCAGAGTGAAGATTCTTTGCCACATACGTTACAGTAGAACAAGACAGCACCCCCACCCTAAAACCTTGTGATAAACCAGAGAGAAGATGATCCACAAACACCGAATTAGGATGAGACGATAGTTCACATGCCAGTGCCTGTACATTTATTGGTGTGGAGGGATGCAGTTTCAAAATGTCTTTGAACCACGTTGAAACTTCTTCTGGTCCCACCGTGCCGGACATGGGCGCCGAGGGCAGACTGACCGGGGATGTGCATCTTGGCAGTCGCTGCAAATGTGAAGGAAAACGCAGTTGGGGAACGTACAAATACCTTCATTAAAACTATTGCAAATGGGAGAATAACTAGCACTATGAACCTGACGCCCACGGGAAACCATGCCATATTGATGTCTCGGGGGAGGATGCTTCACCGGAACCCCGGTACTTGGACGCTGAAACGCCACGTCAGGGCATAGGGAGGCAAAGTGCCCTGCAACACCGCAAGTTGAGCATGACAACACTTGAGATCCCCCCCGCAATCATGACCAGAAGCTCGGTATCAACTATGGACCAGTTCAGACGCACATTGGACCGGGCAACATAAAGCGCAGCTTTACTAGAGAATGCTTTGTGATACCGATTGAGATCAGCAATAAGAGCCAAATATCCATCAAGCTCCTGTCTCCTGTCAGGATACACAGAACAAATCACGTCACGGAAAATCCCGAATGCTACCACGAACTGCCCAATAGAAAGTTCCTTACACAGTCTGGGATTGGCATTTTTAAACATGGCAGAAAACGTACCCCCGGACACTAGAGACCTATCACACTCAGGGGAAGGTAAAATAAGGCGCACCAAATTAATGTCTTTCCCCAACAGAATTTTAGACCTTAAACGGGCGCTAATATTAGCCGACTCAGGAATATATGGCCTACCTATGCCCGACGCTGACACACTAGAAGCCAGGGAATAGTTAGCATCAATCAGGGCCGCCGCTGATGCCCGAGGGAAATCGAGCGCCGGTGACACCGCCTGTGACGTGGAAGCCAGTACGTTACTGACGATTGGCGAAGATCCAGCAGCTGCGGATCTCTCCACCGCTAGCACACGCTCATCCAAAGATTGCATAGATCTGCCCAGAGCTTGCAAAGATTCGAGAACAAGGCCCAACTCCGAGGATCCACTAGGATCAGCCGTAGCAGCCGCCCAGCTGAGAGAACTTCCCCCATGTTTTGTCGGCGGGGCGTTGAAAGGAGGATCCGTCTTTCTGGTCCGCTTCCGACCTCAACCCACCGCGGGGATGGGCGAAGGCACCTGCGACACGTACCCAGCTTGGGCCACCAACTCTCGAATTTCTGGAGAAGGTAAACCAGGAGCTGGAGTAACACCATGATCCTGAAGCTGTCGCCGAACCATCCGTCCCACCTGACCGTGAGCCGGGCTGCAAAGCCAGGCGGGAGCTTCTGCAAATGTCAACCAGAGATCCTGCTGACATCACTGGCGATACACAGTTACCTATACCCGGTAACTCTAAAGGATCAAAGTCGGACTCTGACACGGTGAGTGCTACACCGAGCCAGACGCCAAAAAGGAAAAACACAACTGCCATAAGCCGTCCACCACTTTCGCACTTTCGAAGCAGGGGAGAGAACAGGTTTAAAACATGGTTGTGCTGTGATTGGCTTGCAACAACCGTGCCTGACTGTAATTGGTTATGTGACGTAAGTTACTTCCCACCCACAGCTGATGTGACGTACCAGCTGATTAAGAGAGTGTGTAACATTAATGACGTCTCCCTGACTGAATTTACGCTGAGCTACATTAGTACATTAAAACGTTTTACTGCATACAGTGTAGTAGAAACAAATCCTGCAATTTCTTCCAAACTAAATATTTGATGGTCATGGGGAAAAAATCACAACATCCGAAGATCAAAGTAGATTTGGTGTGCGAAATTTCAGAATTTAATCCAAAAAAAGTGAATTAAAAAAAAAAAGTTTGAATTGTGTCCTCATCTATGCATTGCAGTCAAAGCAAAATAGAGCATCTTTAAACATCAGTTTGGCATTTATTGATCTTTTTGAAAATAAATTGCAGCCATCTCTATGTTGTCTTAACCGAGTACACACATTCTTTCTTTCACTCTTTTTTTTACAGCAGCTTTAAATTCAGCATTTTCATGCAGCCTGCTCCTTGTCTACTAGATGTTGTGATGCCACTTTTGAGAACACCCAGACAATGTCTCTCTGAGATCAGAACCTGCGTACAGCCTCAATGGTTCTGAGTTGCAGCACCTGGTGTTGCAAGATGATCTTAATCAGGCATTGAGCTGTGGACAACTGCCCTGCATATTTTAAATGTGTGTCTCCATTAACACAGCTGATTCTGATTAACAACCAGTCCAGTTCCAGTTAAGGAAAGTCATGTTATTGACTCAACCCAGGCTGACAAAAAATAAAATATAGCCATATAGCTAGAGGAGTCATCACCTGGACAATAACTCACTGAGATCAGTGTGTGACTTTGGACTTGAAGATTGTGAGATCAAATGGTCACATGTCACATCTGATACATAGTCAGCCATTGTTCTTAGGACACCTTCCCTGCATGTTTTACATGTTTCAGAGCATCAACACACCTGTCTGAGATGATCAGCTCATTAGTTTGTGTCCTAGGTTAACAATGCCACTGTGTACTCTGGCATCATGCTTATGTGGGGATTGAAGACACAAAATCAAAGATATTTCAATTTAGAAGATTTAAATAATTAACAGTTCATATGGTTGTGATTATAGACCATGTATTTATCATTTTACACTTCTTCCCTTCGACAAAGGTTGACTTGACTACACCCTTATTCACCTTGTCATCTCAACTGCTTCACTTCATTTCTATCCTGCAAAATACAAGTCAACAGCTCCATCTTCTGACCAGTCAGCAGGGCATTTCATGAATAACTGGCAGTTTAAGTGTGCAGATAATGTCGCTCTACACTGAACAATAATTGTTGCATGGCACAGGCTGCTATACTAAGGGTGTTTTTGCAGGCATCTGTCATCCAAGTGGACCGAAAAGTGGACCACCAAAAAACAGACTCAGGTTTTAAGACCTGCCTCATTTAGTTTGGTTGAATCACACTAGGGTTGGTTTTCCCCCTTGGTGCGGTCCGTTTGGGCAGCTTTGAATGTAGCAATCCCACTCAGATGCCCAGGAGTATGAAGGCTAATAAAACACCTAGTTCACTTTTTGTTCTGGAGTTTTCAACGTGTCATTATTGTCTCTTGTCATTTCACAACAGTGAAAAATCCATAAAAAGACACAATATTACATTGTGAATATGTCTGTTTATTATCATATGTCACTTTACAACAAATCACTATGCTATGTCAAATTAAATAAATGACAATAAGTCTGATCATTTTCTAATAAAGCTGATTTAAAATTGCAACCCATTAATATGTATATAATTTGTTAAACTTTACCTTTCTATGTCCTATGATTACATGTTTCTATAAGCTATTTTTTTACTTTTCGCAACAGGACTTCATAGTGCTTTAAATAATTCTGTCATAAAGACAAGAAATGTTATACAGGGATCACATATGAATGAGACTAAACTGAAATGAGAAAATTAAATGAGAAAATGGGAAAGTGTGGCTGTTCAGGGGCATCTTTTCTACGTGAAACAGGAGCCAGGCAGGCCTGTGATTTCTGTTACCAACTAAATAGACACAAATCACAGAGATGATGCTTTGACCAATATAGTGACATGAATACAAAGCTTTAGTAGCTCTTTTGTTGTGTTGGGTTGAAATAATAAAGGTTCCCTAGGAAAAAAAGACTCTTCATAAGTTTCATACATGTGTGAATGTAAAGCTTGCATTAAACTGGGTGATTACCTAGAAACAGTACATGCAGTCCCTCCAGAAAAACGCGATTATGCGATCGCAGAATTCAATGCATAATCAGCCAAAGTCCGCATATTAATGCGGGGGCCGCATTTTTTCAAATACGCCGGACTTTCGCCACATAAATTGCCGATTTCCGCGCAAAATATGCGGGGCTTGCATGATTTCATAATCCCCGCATTTTCGTTGCAAAAAAGTCACATATATCTCAGCAGAAAGATGAAAAATGTTGCGTTTACTTCACACAAGAGCAGCCATTTTCCCCTGTTGCCATGGGAACGTTATGAAGTGACGTAATTTCACCTACTGAGAACACCGTGTTGGGGGAATCACTTCTTTTCTCTTTTTCATCAACCCACAGTTTTTGCAAGTTCCCGCAAGTTCCCGCAATTTTTGCAAGTTCCCGCATTTTCATCGCATAAAATGGCATAAATATCCCGCATATTCCATTGCATTTTTTAAGAAAACGTGCCGCATAATCAAGGATTTTTGCCCGCAACAATCACAAAAAAACTCTGCGTTTTTCTGGAGGGACTGATATGTACATCTGGTTTGATCTTGCTAGGCCATCTCCGTGTCTTAATGACTGACTTAGTAGATTTTATTCTGCTCAGTCAGACCCTCTCTTCCTGCCACTACCGCCAAGCCCATGAACTTCTAAGGAACTTTCCAGACTTGCCACCAGATGCCCTCCCACTTTCCCATCGGTCTCCCCAGGGCCGGCGATTGCTACAGGCGAATCCACCTGCACACTGCTTCCTGAAGCTGCCCACTGCCATCTGTGAGCGAGTGCCAGAGTTTGCCCAAGAAGTGTCATTCTTCAGGTGGAAGCTCTGCTCCAGAACCTGGCTCTCTTTAGCCTGTTCCAGTCTCCTCTGAATCTTTCAAACTTTGCTCCCAGACCTCCAGTGTTTCCCTGGGCCCTCTATCACCTCTGTGGAGTCAAGCAGGTTGACCCCTAGCGCCCTACTTGATTTCCTGCCGACTTATAACTATTCTGATTGTCGGCCTGCGAGCATAACCTAACAGTCAGCAAGCCTCGGGCCTTCCCACCTCCCCTCTGTCCTCTCCACTGCAGTCTGAATGTATTTGGCTGGCACAGTCATGTTGTTAAGCACTAAAAAATAACACCATTGGATGTTCACCACCCACCCTGCAGGACCAACAGATGCAGAAGTAGAACCAGTAGGATAATAAAGGGTCCAACAAGTCTTCCAAAAGCATATGACAATATATTTTTTTTATTCCTACACTCTGATAAGACCCATAGGAGCATCATATGAATTAAAGCCCTATCGTTGGCAAGAAAATACGCCCCACTACATTTGTTTTCAAACAGGGCACGGTCCTTGGTCTCCTGGCTGAAAGTCCTGTATTAGTTTGACCCATCCACGTCCCCAACCTGCTTTCTTACACGGTGTTTGGCGCTCTTATAATTTGTGTCCTTATTTAATGCTTTGCTTAATTACTATGGCCCCTTCCATAGATTCTGCTGCACTCCAGCAGCACTACAATCCTCTTTACTTGCTAAATCCTTCACTTTATTCACCAGCTGGTCCCTAACTGTGTATTTGCTGCTCAGTTACACCAAACTATTTGGTATAGTGGGTTTTAGAGTCCTGAAATGAACTCTGATGAGAGGTGAGCGTCTGGCATCGTAAGGCATATTGGTGGTGGTAGAGTGTGGTCCCCCCCAAAGCACTTTGAGTGTCTATGATAATGCAACCCAGTCTCATGTCAGTTCGTGATGGCATCACGTAAAGAAATCTATTAGATCGTGATACCATCACGATGTTGTGAAGATTAATGTGATGGGGTCATGTTTTTTAAACTAATGTATTTCAAGGGGAAATCTGGGAATCCTTCACAGACAAGGAGCGGTAATTACTACGTCACTTCAGCTGATTTTTATTAAACGTTATTACGCTGCATAACTTACTGGAACAAAGCTGAGCAACGTGTTGTTGCTGGTGACAAAACCACAGATTAAATATATGTACACTGAAGAGATACTGGGATTAAAGACCTGCTGATGGCTGTCTGATTCTCTGACCTGAATGCCCGCGTTGCATTGTGGCATATTGGCTTTGAATGCGTCCAGCTCGGCTCATATCGTAGCCTACTGTTCTGTCTTATTTAATGTAATATTTCACCGGTAATAAGACCACAATACTAGTTTTAAAAAAAAGAAATGAATACCATGATGACATCTAAATAAATGTTGATACTAGAGTTGAGCCAGATACTCTGCTGAAACGAGTATCCGGTACGGATAAAGCACTTTTGCCGAGTACGAGTAATACGAGTCAATATCTGTGCTCGGATTGAATAAAAATCTTCATTGGGAAGCTGACTGTGTCTGCGTTCTGTGATAGGCTAGAAGTCACAGCGCCCCTCCCCTCCCGCTCTGCTTACTCACTCACAGAACACTGAGAAGAGAACTGCTCTCTCTCTCTGTCTCTCTGTCTCTCTCTCTCTCCTCCCTCTGTCACTCAGGTTCGCAGGTCTTTTCCGTTAACGTTTAGGTCTCTTCAGCTTCAGGTTTGTTTTTTACTTTGGGTTGTAGTATTTAATTATTAACCAGTAGAGTTCTGGTAAACGTGGGGTTTGTAGACAAAGTGCTTGGTAGAATGCGAGTCACGTTGCGTCTCTGCCTCTCGGAGATTTTTTTTCTTTTTTAAACCGTCAGCTAACAAGTTTTTTTTTACTTCACGCACTTCACTTCACGAGTGTCTGACACTTTCTTGCTGTATTTTATAAGTCAATGCAGATCTGAAAAACAGCGTCGGACTATTTGATCCGTAGAACACAGTCCCCCCCGCCCCCCTCTCTCTCTTTCTCTCTCTCTCTCTCTCTCTCTCTGTCTCTCTCTTACTCACTCACACACACTCACACACACACACACACACACACACACACACACATACCTGGTGTGGAAATAAAAAAATAACAAAGAACCAAAAATGTGTTGTATTCATTGTTGCAAAACTTGTTCTGTATATAGTTTGTTATCGTGATCAAAACCATTGATCTGAAGCTCAATGCTGATGCTGTCATGTAAATAGTTTTCTAATCAGCTATAAATAAAACAATTTCTGATCAACCCATATCAATTGCGTGGATAAAATAACATACCGGTTAAAGCCCCGCCCATTTCAAGACAACATGACCCACTTCCGGGTTAAATCCTGTCCGCTTCCGGGTTAGGCCCCACCCAGTCCGAGTACAGATACAGATAATTCACATACAGATAATGCTGTACTCGCTCATCTCTAACGGAAACTGTTCAGTTGTTGGCTGTAAAGATGAGCACAAAACACTCCATCGTGTCCCAGCCACAGAGGACAGAAGAGCGGCATGGATTTAATTCATTTTTGAAGGCAATGTCCCTGCTACAGTTGGCAAAACATGGTTGGTGTGTGCTAACCACTTTGAGACTGACTGTTTCTCCAACTTCAATCAGCACAAGGCAGGATTAGCCAAGAAACTTTTTCTAAAAGCGGGCGCAATTCCAACCTTGCGTGGAACACCTGCAGATGAGGGACATGTAAGTAGTTATATACAATTTATTTTGTATGTAAGGGTGAACTTGTTTGTGTTGTAGCAGCCAATTTGCCAATGAGAACGAGGTGGCTAACTGCTAACATTATAGTAGCTTCTAACTTGTTAGTTTGCAGTCAGCGTGGTTTCTCTTGCAAAGCCACTGACCAGCTACGGTAGCTTTCGAAAGTTATGCACTTGTAAATTTTGTTTGTTTGTTGTATTAAAATTTGAAATTCTGGATCAGGGAATGGAAGGGCTAACCAGCTCAAGAAAGAAAGGCTGGAGGCTAATGATAACAAGGCTATCACTCTGGGTGGCATGCCGGGATGCCGACTGGATACTAGCAGACCCCAGGCTAGCTGACTGGGAAGCAGGCTGGACATCAGCAGCAGGCCCCAGGCTAGCAGACTGGGAAGCAGAGGAGGCTGGAGTGATGGGTTCGGGAGAAACATAATTTAAATCTGTGCTTGCATAATTAATCTCATTGGAATCAGAGAATCCCATGTTTACCTCTGCCAATCAAAATACGTTTTCTGTTTTATATATTTATTGATTTGCACACAAAAACAAAGTAAAGGCACTTGGATAACAATACCAAACATATTTGTATACAACTTTTATCAAATTATCTTTTTTTTTTTTTTTTTATAAAAAACAAAAAAACAAACGAATAATAATACAAATTACAAAAAATATATTTATACAATTTTACAAAAAAGAGAAATAAATAAGAATATATAAAATAAAATAAAAAAATAAAAGAATAAAATAAAAGGGAGGATTAAAGTTAGGCCTAGTTAGCCTGAAAAAATTGCATAAATGGTTGCCACTTATTGTAAAATTTGGCAAGACTACCTTTCTTAGAATATCTTATTTTTTTCCAGTTTTAGAAAAGACATGACCTCAGTCGTCCAAAGTGTACTGGATGGGGCATTTGTTGCTTTCCAATTAAGAAGAAGATGGCGTCTCACTATCAAGGAGGTGAAAGCCAGGACCTCTAACTGCGCTGATGAAAAACAGTGGTATTCTTGAGGAGTACCAAAAATGGCTACATGCGGAGAAATATCAATGGTCTTGAGGAGCACTTTAGACATGGTGTCAAAATAAATTTGCCAAATATTTCCTAGGGTTGGGCAAAAGAAAAACATATGTGCAAGATTACAGGGCGAACCAGAGCATCTGTCACAGACATCAATTGTATTAGGGAAAATTTGCGATAGTCGGGTTTTAGAATAGTGACATCTGAACACTACTTTAAATTGTATTAAAGTCAAGCGGGCGCAGATTGAGGCTTTATGAATACCATTTAAAACAGAGTCCCACCAGTCAACATCAAAGGCCAAACCCAACTCTTTCTCCCAAGCCTCCTTCGTCCTAGTGATTAAATGATCATCATAAGACTGGATAGTACCGTAGACTTTGGAAATTAAAGATCTTTGTGAAAAATTCAACTGTAAAAGACTGTCCCATGTCTGCTCAGGAGGAATTTGCGGAAAATTAGGAAATAAACATTTTACACAGTTCTTAATTTGGAAATACCTAAAAAGATGTGAAGGTGGGAGGCCAAACTCGTTGGTTAGATCCGTGAAAGAACAAAAAACCCCGTCTTTATAAAAATCCTTAAAACATTTCAGACCCTTATCATGCCATAAAGTGAAAATGGAATCAGTAAATGCAGGTTTGAACGCATAATTCCTCAACAGTGGACTTGATATGGTGGGAGTAAGAAATTTAAAATGCTTTCTAAATTGAAACCATATCTTTAATGTGGAAATGACCACTGGGTTGCTAGTAAAGCCAGAGGGATTGACTGAAGCCACACCAGACAGTATTGCCAGTAAAGAGGATGAGGGACATGATTGTATTTCCAACTGACACCAAGGTGTATTGACCAATTTTAGCCAAAATAAAGTTTTAGTTATATTCGTAGCCCAATAATAAACTTTGAAATTGGGTAGAGAGAGGCCACCATCAAATTTGCAATTCTGAAGTACTTTCAGCCTAACTCTAGGTGACTTACCATTCCACAGAAAATTAGATATAACTGAATCTATATTTTTGAAAAAGCCTTTAGATAAAAATATAGGTAGGCACTGGAACAGAAACAGGAACTTTGGGAGAACATTCATTTTAACCATGTTAATTCTACCGATCAGGGAAAAGGGGAGGGAGCCCCATCTTTGGAAATCAGCCTTAATCTCAGTTACTAGGGGAGAAAAGTTTACATCATAAAGGGTTTTGTAGGACCTGGCCACATGCACCCCCAGATACTTAAATCCCGAGGGACTCAGTTTGAAGGGAATATCAGATTGAGAGAGCTGCATTGCTAGTTCATTGACCGGGTAACATTCACTCTTAGAGACATTGATCTTGTACCCCGAAAACGAACCAAATCTATGAAAAAAAGAAAGAATAACAGGGCACGTCTCTACAGGATTTGTGATATACAATAACAGATCATCAGCATATAAAGAAAGTTTGAATTCGACCCGGGAGCGCGTAATGCCGTTGAAAATAGAGAGAGACCTCAAATAAATGGACAGAGGTTCTATTGCAAGAGCAAAGAGGAGGGGAGACAAAGGACAACCTTGTCTACAGCCACGGTTTAAGGGAAAACAACTGGATTGAACGTTATTAGTTGTGATACTGACGCACGGCGATGTATAAAGAAGGCGTATCCACGATATAAAAACGTTACCAAAACCAAATTTTGTCAAAACTGCAAACAAGTAACTCCATTCAACTCTGTCAAACGCCTTTTCTGCATCAACAGAAATTACAACTTCTGGAATGGCAGCGGTTCCCTTCGAGTAGATAACATTTAATAAGGTACGGACATTATAAAAAAGCTGACGTCCTTTTATGAAGCCAGTCTGCTCTTGAGATATAATTGTTGGAAGCACCTTCTCTAGACGACATGCCAAAGCTTTCGCAAGAATTTTGGTATCGACATTCATCAAAGAGATAGGTCGATAAGAAGTACAGAGTTCGGGATCCTTGCCCTTTTTCAGAAGAACGCTAATAGAAGCCTGTCTCAAAGTGAAAGGAAGAGAGCCATTTGACAGAGATTCTACATAAACAGCATGTAATAGCGGAATGAGTTGATTATAGAATGCCTTGAAGAACTCAACTGGGAACCCGTCTGGCCCAGGAGACTTATTATTTTGCATATTTTGTAGAGCCAATGTAAGTTCTTGCATGGTCAGTGGAGAGTCCAACTGATCAATTGCATCTATGTTCATATCCGGAAAATCTAGGTCTTGCAAAAACGTATCCATATCACTCAAGTCCGATGGAAATTCTGAGCTATACAAATATTTATAAAAGGATGAAAATACTGAATTTATAAGGTCAGGTTCCTCTACCAACATCCCCGACTCATCTCTAACACGGGGTATTAAATGTGAGGCTGCTTGTCGACGCAATCGGTGAGCTAGCAATCTTCCAGATTTGTCTCCATATTCATAGTATTTGGCCCGAGAGTGTAGAAGTAATCGCTCTGCTTCATTAGTTGTGATCAAGTCTAATTCAGTCTTTAATACCACACGCCGCCTTAATAAAACAGGAGACGTGGATGTGGCAAGCTGTTGATCCACAGATTCCAGATCGGCTGATAATTTTTTAATGGTTGACGTTCTTAATTTCTTCAAGTGAGCGGAATATGAAATAATCTGACCCCTTAAGTAGGCCTTTAAAGATTCCCACAGGAGCGTATTAGAAATGGGTTCCGATTCAGATTGGTTGAGAGATATAAAATCCTCAATTGTACTTATGATAAATTTATGAAATTTGTCATCAGACAAAAGAGATATGTTAAATCTCCAGTGGGTGGAGTAACGAGATTCAGACAAGAACTGAATTTCCAAGGTTAAAGGTGAATGATCTGAAATAATCATCGGATGGTAAGAAGTACCTGTCACCTTGGGTATCAGTCTGGCATCAATAAAAAAATAGTCAATACGGGAAAATGTCTGGTGTACATGTGAATAAAAGGAGTATTGCCTGCCAGTTGGATTACGAACCCTCCAGGGGTCAATGTAGCCCTTGTCGGACATAAAACTACTTAGAGTTCTAGCCATTTGTGACTGATTCAAGTTGGCTTTGGAGCGGTCTAGCTGAGAATTTACAACACAATTCATGTCCCCGCCAAATATAAAGAATACGTCATTTAAAGATGGTAATATCTTAAACAGATGATTAAAAAAGCTAGGATTATCAAAATTTGGTGCATATACGTTGACAAGTAGAACTGGAACCTGGTATATAGTCCCTAAAATGATCAAATACCTGCCGTCCTTGTCAGAAATGATTTTGGTCTGTGTAAATGGGACTGATTTACTAATCAGAATGGCAACCCCCCTGGCTTTAGAATTGAAGCTGGAATGGAATACTTCCGAAACCCAGGGACATCTCAACCGTGTCTGGTCGTTATTTCGCATGTGGGTCTCCTGCAGAAAAACAATATCAGGCTTTAAACGCTTTAAATGAGAAAACACCTTTGAGCGTTTGACAGCACTCCCCAAACCCTTGATATTCCAACTAAGAAATCTCACATTTAAAGCTTTAATACTTGTCATAGCTTACATCACAACTGAGACTGCAACCACAATTCGACCTCCCAAAAAAAAAAGAAAAAAAAAAAAGAAAAAAGAAAAAAAGTAAAGAAGCAAAAGTTGTAGATACACCCCAGACCCCCCTCCCCCCGCACCTACTATTACCCCATCCCCAAACGATAGGATACCGGTGCAGACTCCACTAGGAGTCATTAGCAGAACAACTAAACTCCGTGTATTAGACCTAACAGTCATCTTCATACTTCTCCAAACTCAACAGGAACTCCTGCGCAACAATAATAAAATATGTGCCTTAAATTACAGGGTGTGCAATCGACTAGAACTTGTGTGAACCTGAGAAAGACATTTGTATATCAAAATAATACAATATTTATGCCACTTTTACTTGTTTTCATATGTCTCAAAGTCACATTTACCATACTTAGATGTCACATGGACGTTTAAAGTCATTTTGTAGGCAGCTGGCACTCAAATTCAGCATACTATTTAAGGGTTTTGATAAAAACAGCAGCCTCTCCAGGGGATGTGAAATCCTTTGTAACCCCTCCACTCGTTGTGATCCGGAGGAGGGCAGGATATATCAGACCATACCGTACACCTGGAATGTCCCTGAGTTGTCTCCTGATGTCATTAAAGGCAGCGCGTGCTTTCGCCGTCCGGGCTGTGTGATCCGGAAAGATGGAGATTGTAGAGTCCCCAATCTTGATCCGCTGCTGGGTCCTGGCACGTTGAAGGATGTCGACACAGTCTGCATAATAATGTAAACGCGCTATTATGGGATGTGGCCGCTCTCCGGGTTTGGGCTTGGGGTTCAAGGATCTATGAGCACGATCAATAAGAGGTGCTTTATCCAAGTTAAGCGCCTCCTTAAGCAGGGCGGATGTAGATGCCACAGTTATCGTGCCACATTGCTCAGATAACCCGATAATATGGATGTTGTTGCGGCGAGATCTACCTTCTAGATCTTCACATTTGTTCTCAAGAGCCAGAACTTTATTAGACAGGCTCTCCACTTTACTTTTGAGATACGCCACGTCGTCTGTGCAAGTTGACAGTGATTCCTCCATCTCAATCACCGTCCCCCTTAGCTCACCCACGTCAGATTTTGTAGCGGCTAGGTTAGCCGACAGCTCCGTTTTGACACTTTGCAGTTCTGACTTTATTTTGGATAAGTTTTCAGTTATAGCCATCTGTAGCTCAGACTTGAAAATGCCTACCATCTGTTCTCGGAGAGCAAGAAGAAGTTCGGCTTTAAAGTCCGCAGAAGCCATACTCGAAGCAGTGACGGTACTAACGGCATCTCCGTCGTGCGGGGGCGGTCCGACAGGTTCACGCTGGGCCGGGGATGTGGCCCCTGCATTAGGCCGCGCTTTCGATGCCGTCTGGTTGTCCGTATTTCTGGGTTTTGGAGGCATAGCTGAACTTAATACAATCAAAAAAGCTCTAAGACGTCAAAATATGTACACACCATGTGGGTAGAAAACACCCTGATAGACTTTATAAAAAGTTTCTGCAGGAGCTCCCGGAGCCACGTCTTTACGCCATTGGTCACTAACAGGAAGTCCCCAAAATACGTTTTCATCATCTCTTCAACCCTAAGCCTAATTTCTCCCTCTGACCTTGATAAATCTTTCCATTCCTGACCTTAAAGCTGTAATGCATAGTTTCGGTCTCCTCATGAGGAATTCAAAGTAATGACAACAACACAGTCGTTGCATCCACATGACACAAGCCTTTGGTTATTGCACACCACCCCCACCCCTCCTCAACGCAGTTGCTTCTAACCAAGGAGGACAGAGATTATGTTTTATGTCTCTTGCACAGATCAATGCCCTGTAGGCTTGCCACCCCTGATAACCCATGTTCTTAAAGACATGCTAAACAAATTCTCTCAACCCCCACCCACCCCTTCTCTAAGCTTATACTCTTATACTGTATACTGTTGTTTTTACTTTTACTGTAGTTTAGTTTTTTTTTCTTTTGGAGTTTTCACCATGTTATTATTGTCTTGAGTCAAACTTATTTCACTTATTGTAAAAAATCAATAAAAATACACGTTACATTATGAGTATGCAACATGGTCTCACGGCAGTTCATGAAACGGTCACGTTATTTTGAATCTATTGATTAGTGTCCATCCATCCATCGTCGTCCGCTTATCCGTGGTCGGGTCGCGGGGGGAGCAGCTCCAGCAAGGGACCCCAAACTTCCCTTTCCCGAACCACATTATTGATTAGTGTAACAGACACAATTTTGTCATTTCTTTCGTGTTGCTTAGAATGTAATGTATTCGTGCTGTCAGCATATAATGGGAAGCATCTATACCAGTGGTTCTCAACCTTTTTTGTGCCAGCGCCCCCCTATCCATTATCCAGGTCCCTAACGCCCCCCCCCCCAAAAAAAAATATGTAGGTTAATTGCCCCGAATATTAATGATTACGACATTACAACACATGTATTAGTTTCCCAGGTATCAAAAAGCCATGTGAAATTATATATGTTTACAGGTTTTTAAAAACAATGCAAACATTTGACATTCAATTTAAATAACAGCAGCCAATCAGAACGACTAGATATGTAACATTCAAACAATAATGAGGTACAGTATTATCAAAAGGCCTGCTGCATGTCCCTGGTGTGAACCTCAGCACCTTTATCAGATGACTTTAATTTGAACGTCCTTTTTTGTTTATGAAGTTACCTTGGGTGTCATGAAAGGCACTTTAAATAAAATGTATTATTATTATTATTATTACAAACACTAACAGCAGCCAATCAGAAACAGTAATTTAACATTCAAATCTATTTTTCATTCAAATCTAAATCTATAATCGAATTGTTCCAACCGAAAACAAGCCCCCCCCCAAGCAAACACTCCAAGGCCGGACTTTCAAATAAAGAAAATAAAATGAATGTATACCTAATACGCCTATTCTCGTTCAAAATGTTAATTTTCTTACTGAATCAATGCTATTCTTTTTTACATACAGTACATTAGTGTGAGCAAACTCCTCAAAAACATGTAAACTCCATCATGATATCTGGCTCTTTAACTACAACAAGATCTCAGACTAGGAGGCAGTTCACTGAGTGATGGTTAAAGTCTGTGATTAAGGAAACATGGTTGTAGTGTGCAGGAAATGCTTGCAGAAAGAAAGGCTGTAAAAATGTCACAGTCAAAGAGGCTGAAGGGAAAGTTGAGTGGAAAAGTCTTTAATGAGGAATGGACTGATAAGCAGGCTACCATTCATACTGTATGCCTCATTTGCAATGAAATGATGCTGTTGCAAAATAATAAAACCAGCATCATCATCAGGAATGAAGAACGGGAAGGTAACGATTGTGTCATTCACATGCATATTAAGTAGCCACATGTATCTGTTTTGGTCTTATAATACATCCACAGATTTACCTCCAGGAGAGAGGACGGTTCACTCAGCCAGCAGTTCAGTTTATAAGAATTTGTCCAAATTTCTAGATTCCCACCAAGCTAAGCTAAGACTACGACCGACAGCTTTATTTGTTTTAGCTTGTTGGTAAAAATTTGCTATTTGCAGAGTAGAGCTCTGTTTGGTAAAACAGCGCGGTGGAAAAGAGTGGACTGATCATAACAGAACAGATTAAAATATCTCTTTCTACATGTTTATGCCGGTCTATACAGGTGAGTGCATTGACTTTTTACTCACGAAGGTTTTTATCATAACCTACTTACAGTAACGAGACTAGCGTTCATCTGCCCCCCCCAGCGGCCGTTGGTAATCCTCGGTAGCGTTCCCAGTCAGGTGGTGCGCGTGTTTTAGATGTGTGTGTGTGTGTGTGTGTGTGTGTCGCGCAGGCAAGAATCCCGGCATGTGAATAGAGACGGGGGGGCTGGGTTTGTGCTCTACCTGTGAAGCGCGTGTCCGCGCTATTCTCCGACAATCAACATTGACACCGTGGCGTGGCGGCAGAAATTTAACTGTGGCGGTGCGCCACTTGCAAATCAACGTAGGGGAAACACTGGCTAAATGTTTGCCAAACAACGAAGCACAGTCGATATCTCTCACTCGTCACTTTTCTTTCTCTTTCTCCGTGAAATGAAGCTGCCTTCAGGTGCAGTAGGAAACGTTGTGTTCTATAAAAGATCTGACTAAAAACTGATACTGTGAAATATAAAGTCTACCTGTGCTACATTGGGGGGTTAAAGAACACCACAGGACGTTGCGGCGAATGCATTTTTTATTTTTTTTATCTGAACGCAGCTTCACGTAGTAGGCCTACAGAGCTCATTTAAGATGGTACTCTGACGTCCCATTTACATGAAGGCAGCACGGAGCTGCGCCAGACCAAGCTGACAGAAGCACAGAAGAGTAATAATCCCCCGTCTCGACCAGCTGCAGTGCTGTAAACTGGCAGGTTTTAATGTTGCAGACCACTAGTGTTTTTTAGTAGTTTAAAGTGTAAACATGTATTGTTATTATGAATCTTTGCTTTAAACTAGCTTTCAAACAAACGCCCCCCAAGGGCACCTCAACGCCCCCCTTTCCAAAATATTTCTTCCAGCGCCCCCCATCATCTTCTGAACGCCCCCGTTGAGAAACACTGATCTATACGGAGGTTGGTGAAGAATGGGGAAAGGACATGCCACACGCCGGGACACGAGGCGCGGTCTCTGTGGGACGTACCACACAAACAGGATGGTTGGGGTTAGGAATAGAGGAACGGGGAAAGGACACATCACACACCAGGACACGAGAACGGTGAAAGGACACGCCACACGCCGGGACACAAGAACGGTGAAAGGACACGCCACACGCTGGGACACGATCCCGTCTCCGGGGTGAAAGTCCTGTGTTGTTTGACCCATCCACCACCCCAGCCAACCTCCTTATGCGGATTTTCGCCTTTAATACTACTCGCTACCATAGTCGTGCTGTGACCATGAAAGATGCTTCCCATTTAAATACATTAGTTTAAAGATAGTCCTCACCAACACAAAAAAACGAGAAAATTGTGTCATTGTACACAAATCTATAGATTTAATAATGTGACCATTTCACGAACTGCCGTGAGACTGGGTTGACACCACAGATGCATTCTGGGATAGGAGAAAAAAAAGGCTATGCACTTAGGCTATGGTGGCTCTGCAAAATAGTATCAGGAAGGAACTTGTTTTGGTGAAACATTATTTGCTCTTACCAGAGTATCCCAGTGTGTAATTTTTCCAGAGCTATCCCAGCAAACGGCCCAGAGGTCCATGTTAACCCGCCTGCAAAAGTCTGCTTGATGACTCGTCAACTGGGTAAAAATCACTGAAGTTCCCTCTCTACCGTTTTTCTTCTGCAAATATGGTCACTTCTGGCTACAAAATATCAATTACCAAGGGGGTCAGCCTGCCTCCACAGAGTGAAGCCGATATGGCGCCATTTTAATGCTACAAAGCACTCACCCGCCGTTAGCATTCCATTGACTGCCATACATTTTGATGTCACTTTGACAGCCAATAACTTTACATCTGAAGCCTTTAAAGACTCTGTTTGTCCGTTGTTTATTTCTAAAGAAACACAACAATGTATAAAAGGTTCCATTACCTTGTATCTCACGTTATGGCTCCGTAGCAGACGTTTTTCTAAAAATAGGCTAAAGATTGTCATAACCACGAGACTTACTGTGAAGCTCACAGGCAGTTTGGACTTACATTAGCTGTTTAGTTTAATTACTAATGTTAACTAGCATTTTAGTTATCAATAATTAGCCTGTGCCTATGTTATCTCCTTACATATACCTACGCTCTCCGTCTCTGCAAGATTGGGAATGATTGAGATTTCTCTTGGCACAGCTACCAGAAGACTTACAACGTTCAGACATGTTGCTCACGTCACATCTACGTCAGTAAGCTCAGTTTGCAACTGCGCAGTAACGCTCATCCATCACCGGGAAAGTGCTTAACTAATAGACTTCACTGGTCTCCGTCCAGAGCAACGGGATCTATTAGTCCATTTCTTTAACTGTTGATGTTCATTACGGCAGTCCACAAACCAACATCCATCATATTTTCATTCTGTGGTTGGTGTCTGACCCACCGAGGCCCAGCCAATCCGTGTCCTGTGCAGAGCTACTGGCAGCTACGGGTACAGTTAAGTGTGCTGGGCATTTAAAACAACAATGGAGGCTCCTAAAGCGGTTAGCTTAGATGCTACAATAGCATCAGTCAGTGTTGTGGCCAAGTAATCTTTGCTCAGGCCCTAAATAAGTCTTAAGTAATTTGGCCCAAGTCTCAGACAAGTCTCCAGTTTATTTTTGTTTGTTTGTTTGTTTGTTCTTTTGGGGGGGGGGGCAAGTCAGGTCAATTCACAGGTTATGTCACGTTAAACGGAGTCCTTAGTCAAGGTAAGTCAAATCCTAAATATAGTCACTTTTTTACGCTAATATGTGAATCAGCGAATTGTGTTCTGATATTTGCATATTGGGCTAACATTAAATAGCATATTTTAGTTGTAAGTGAAGAGATTATATCAGACCTCGTGACAGGCACTTAGCGATCAGAATGAGTGTTTAAATGACAAACAATGTTTGAGGCTGTAGTCTGGCCCTCCAAGACTTTTGATAAGCAGGTCTTGCTTTCAGCAGTTTGCTTTTTTACTTCTTGCATGAAACTTTTAAATCCAAAGTGATTATTCGTGGCCCTGAGGCAACCATTGTGGTGGTCTGACTAATGAGGCTTTAATAGGGGTCTTTGATGTTACGTATTGCCAGGTATGAATTGGACGTCGCTAATGTTGAGTTAAATAAAGTTTCAATAATGGTGATGCTTGATAACCATGTATATTATATGCTTTTATGTTTTATGTTTAATGTAAGAAATTATATGCTGCAGCTGGGTTAGAAAATATGATTGAATTCAATGCAAACTCCATATCATGCTGTTATAAATCTTACTCCCTACCTCTGTGAAGACTAGGTCAGAGACAGACCCTTTTGTCCCCTGCTCTCCCCCTCTCTTCCTGTCTCTTGTAGATAGATTAGATCAAAACCAAGCAATTAACATATAGAAAGAAACCTTCTGTTACACAGGAGGAAATAACCTCCTATCTTCCTCTGTCTCCAACACCCTGAAGCCTTAAGCAAGGTTAAGACAATATAATGTTGATTCCTGCTTTACTTGAAAAAAGTTGTCATCTACATGTTAGAATCTTTTGATCTGACTGAAAATGACCTCAAGGGGACAGGGCCTAAAACATGTCCTTCCTAATTGGACAGCGAAGAAAGCCAATGAGATGCGTTCAACACAACATCATGCCAATGACGGGCCAATGGGAATAGAATCGGCTCCAGGTGCAGGGAAATATAATCCTGAAACTGATAATGATCGAGACAGTGAAAATGTGACTCCACCGGGGAAACATATTTGCTGTCCGCTGCTCGTAGTGTATTGTATTGTATTGTCTTGTTTGTCCAATGTCAGCTGAATTGTAACTGTTGCCTTTATCATGTCGCTTTCATCATAGTGTTAATTAAATATTCTCTTAATCCTCCAATTGCTCTCAGGCCTTTTCTCCTTCCTCAAAGATCCAAGAACACGTCTTTTAGTTTTTCTCAACACTAATATCGGTAGATTTCCAGGTGGGCTGTTCTATTAGTGTGGGCTGCATGTGGTAGCCTGGTCCTACCTGACTCTGGTCTACTTCATTTGTTCAGAGAGTCTGGCCACTCCCCATTGACAAGTGTTAACTTCCTTGAAGGCGGGTACTCTGTTGAAGTTTAAAACTATTGGATCTGCCCAGAGCCACTCTGGATCTGCCATAACCAATCGCTAACGTTTGGTCGTGACGTCGGCTTAGCATTGATAGCGTTAGCCTTAGCCAACTCCTTCACCACTAACGGAGCGAGCTGGAAAATCTAACTTTTCCCGAACCTCGTAGGGAGGAGGGTCACACCATCATGCCCACCAACAAAACTCAGCAAAGATTGTTCTTGCTCTGGCTTTAACTGGCGGATGCTGGTCAAAACTTAAATTATTATTGAAGGCTCATTGGGTTCCTGAGATACAGGTTGAGGGAAGCCTAGCCTAGGGTGACCAGATTTCCCGGAACTAAAACAGGGACACTTTGCGCGTGACCGTAGTGTTCGTGCACGCACACGCTTTTTAACGTTGTGCCAGTTAATGTGCTAGCCCAGGTCATATTTTTCAGAGAAAATTGAGTCCTGCTTCCATATCAATTGTCTTTTCATGAAACCGGGACCTGTAGTAAGTAGCAGTGAGTGATTATTCAGTGTGATAGTGGTCATTCATTCAAAACTTTATTTAACCAGTGATAAGAGATTAAAAATGTATTTTACAAGAGTGTCCTGGCAAGTGGCAGCAGCGTGGTTTTAAACAAATACAAAGACAATAACAAATAAAAACATAGACACACTTTCACTCATCAAAATTACAGCAATCAGAAAGGCCCTTTAATTGAATTTTGGTGAATATTTTTCAAAGAAAATTGAGTCCTGCTTCTATATAAATATTGTTTTTTTAGGAAACCGTGACCTGTAGTAAGTAGCAGAGTGATTGGGAAGTACTAGAGCAATCAGAATGAGAGAATGAGATTTTTATTTCATTATTCCAGAAATAATAATAACGGAACTGTACGTATTGGGAAATAATGCAATAATCATGAAAACAAATTATTAGGGAAAATTAGTGAACATTTTTTCAAGACATAGCCAACCCTACTGTCATTGCCGATCTACCAAAACGGTAATCTTTCGACGGTCCCTTACACAGAACCTAGCGACAGAACAGATGATGAAGTGCTATGAAGCTTTATGTTGGATACAAATCTCTAGCGATAGTAATTGTAGTTGTTTTCTCTTGATACTCAACTTTCTTTGACCCTGATCACGTCATTTACCTGAATTGTGTTGTCGATCTTGAACGAAGGGGAAGTTAAAATCGAATATCAAATGAGTATCAAACGTCCAGCCAACTTCACCGCACTTAAAACGAGACAGATAAGAAGAGGCACTGCAACAATGTTTACAAATATACATTGTAACGCTGGCTGCACAAATTATGCAGTCGCAGACCGCTACGATTGACTGACTGTGTGTGTGTACTTCACACACACACATACACACACACACACACACACACACACACACACACACACACACACACACACACACACACACACACACACACACACACACACATTGTTAAAAGCATACGCTGGACGCTTTGTTAGTCTTTCTACATGGGTTTAGTTAATGATCAGGCTATAATAAGACCACGTCGGCTATGTAATTGCTGACAACCGGGACAATTTCATAGTGATTGGTGTAAACCAGACAACCCAGTCTCACGTCAGTTCGTGATGGCATCACGAAAATAAATCTATTAGATCGTGATACCATCACGTAATTGTGAAGATTTACGTGATGGAGTCACGTTTTTTAAACTAATGTAATTTAATGGGAATCATCTTTTGTGATAACAGCACGTTGCTTTCTGCCAGTCGGCTGCAGCAGATAAGCTGTATACAGTTTTGCTGTTATTGGTATTTTTAGCCCAATAACTGCTGTTTTAATCAACATTTATTCACCAGATCTTATCATGGTTTTTATGTATTGCATTCATTCAGAGAATCGGACAGCGATCAGCGGGTATTTAACGCCAGTATCTCTTCAATGTACATATATATAATCAGTGGTTTTATCACCAGCAACAACGCGTTGCTCAGTTTTGTTCCAGTAAGTTATGCACGTTTAACGTAATAACGTTTAATAAAAATCAGCTGAAGACTCCGGAAGTGACGTAGTACGTAGCGATGCCGCATAGGAAAAATACAAATACATAGTATTTGTAATATTGATGTTTTTGTCTAACATTGTATTTGATGATTTAAACAATGAAGATAATAATAATAAAATACAGTTTCATGTAATCTGAAATGGAATGAAGCCCATTGACCGCAGACAGCATAAACACAGGAGTCGAACATGTCCTCCCACCCAACCTGGAAGAACTGCAAGTACACTAGCTTTGTAACAGGTTCTGGGCCGCATCTATAATGGGAGTTATAGTTTTTAAATATATTGGTATATTTCTCATAATTAGAAGTTGGCCATGTAGAATTGTGGATGCACCCTGGGTTTTTTTGGGACGGGGAACACACTGGTGTCATCATATTTTAAAAATCAAATCGTTAAATAGGTGAAAATAGCTTATCGCCATATTTGACAGTGCTTACAGTGGGTAAACTTTGATCACCATATATACATGACAGCTGAGGTCCAGAGTTTTTTTTATAACACCTGGTCCTATGTGTGTAACACCTTCTGTTTCTATTGTGGTTTTTTTTCGGTCTTGCTAACCTAGCTGGGCAGGCAGGCAGTGAATCTCTTGTCTAGCTGCCAACGCCAGTCACTTCCAGGGCTGTGTTTTGTGACTTTGTGCCTGACAAACGTAAGAGTAAAATACAATTATTTATTACGTTTGATAAACGACAAAGTGCAACGGTGTTTGTTTACTGCAGCTCGGAAAAGATAACCGTGTCGGGTGTGTTATCATGAGTTAGGCGCGTACATGAAATGAAACGCGCATTTTTCAAGCAGAAATATATGTGAAGACCAGACAGACTGGAGGCTACAATATATGGGCGTGAATGATGGCACTCCTCATCAAAGTACACATTATACATACTTTTAAGACACTGATTATCTAGTCTCAGACAATGTGTAGTTAAAAACTCTAAACAACTGCACGATGCATTATGCAAGATGGAAAGCAATGCATTGACACTTTGACATTGATTTATAGGCTATATTGAATTTAAATTGTTGATTAGCTGGACATACTGGTCAATATGGATGCACATCCCTCAGTAAATAATAACCATAAATCAAGAATTGCTTCAACATGCATAATACAAACTTTAACATGCTATGGCAAGCCATTTTAGCTTTCATTCATTCACAGTTTATGCATTTCTGATATCAAGAATTCGATTTTTTTACTACAACCCCAAATCAGAAAAAGTTGGGACAGTATGGAAAACAACTAAAAAAAGTAGTGATTTCTAAATTTACTTTGACTTGTATTTCATTGCAGACAATACAACTGCACATAATTTAATGTGTTCCTCATGATTTCTATTGTTTTTTTGTTTTTTTCAAAACAAAATCCCGATTTTGGTTCTTGCAACACATTTCAAAAAAAGTTGGAACAGTAAAGCATTTACCACTTTGTAATGTTGCCATTCCTTTTCACGACACTTAAAAGACGTTTAGGGACTGAAGACACCAAGTGATGAAGTGTTTCAGGTGTAATTTTGTCCCATTCTTGCTGCAAACAAGTCTTAAGGTGGGCAACAGTACGGGGTCTTCGTTGTCGCATTTTGCGCTTCAAAATGCGCCACACATTCTCTATTGGAGACAGGTCGGGACTGCAGGCAGGCTAGTCAGGTACCCGTATCCTCTTCCTCCGCAGCCAGGACTTTGTAATGTGTGCAGAATGTGATTTTGCATTATCTTGTTGAAATATGCATGGACGTCCCTGGAAAAGATGTCTTCTTGAAGGCAGCATATTGTGCTCCAAAATCTCTATGTACTTTTCAGCATTAATGGTGCCATCACAGAAGTGCAAGTTACCTTTGCCAAGGGCACTGACACAACCCCATACCATGACAGACTCTGGCTTTTGGACTTGTTGCTGGTAACAGTCTGGATGATCCTGTTCTTTGGTCTGGAGCACACGGCGTCCATTTCTCCGAAAAAATACCTGAAATACTGATTCATCTGACCACAGTACACGTTTCCACTGTGTGATGGTCCATCCCAGATGCCTCTGAGCCCAGAGAAGTCGACGGCGCTTCTGGACACTGTTAACATAGGGCTTCCTTTTGGCACAGTACAGTTTTAACTGGCATTTGTGGCTGTAACTACGTATTGTGGTACTTGACAAGGTTTGCCAACGTAGTCCTGAGCCCATGTGGTGATATCGGTTATAGATGAATGACAATTCTTGATGCAGTGCCACCTGAGGGATCGGAGATCACGGTTGTTCAGCTTAGGCTTGCAACCTTGTCCCTTACGCACTGAAATTCCTCCTCATTCCTTTAATCTTTTAATTATGTCATGCACTGTTGAAAGTGAAATAAGCAAATGTCTTCCTATCTTTCTTGAGGAACATTGTTTTTAAAAATTTCAATAATTTTCTCATGTATTTGTTGGCAAAATGGCGATCCTCGGCCCATCTTTGCTCCTAAAGGACTAGACCTTCTTGGATGCTGCTTTTGTACCAAATCATAATTACAATCACCTGTTGACATCACCTGTTTCAAATCACATCATTATTTAACCAATTTACCTGATTACTAGCCCTAAATTGCTCCTGTCCCAACCTTTTTTGGAATGTGTTGCAGGTCTGAATGACAGGAAGGGATGTATATTTACAAATGAAATTAAGTTGACCAGACAAAACATGAAATACTTTGTGTTTGCGTTGTCTGCAATGAAAAACAAGTCAAAGTACATTTAGAAATCACTACTTTCTTTTTCTATTTGTGTTTTCCATACTGTCCCAACTTTTTCTGATTTGGGGTTGTAGTATTATTATTATTATTATTATTATTATTATTAGAGCCATGAGAGTAAACCAAGACAGGAAGGTTTTGGGCCTTAAAACAAACAAAAAACAGTGATCACTGTAGAGCTGAGAGGAGCTGCAGAGTCGGGAGATCTTTCTCTGTGGATTTGTGACTGGCAGCAACCCCTCTCATATTACTCATGCTAGTTGCAGGCCCGTCGCCACAAGGCAAGCAAACCAAGCAATTGCTTGGGGCCCCGAGCTGGCCTGGGGCCCCAAGACAACGACTGGTTAAGAATAAAATGCAACGACAAACTGTGAGCGCCCCTTTGATAGTCAATGCAGTAAAGAGCAATGACACTGTTATCGGGATCCCCCTCAAGGGGCCCCTCTCGTGATCTCTGCTGCCGGCAAAATACAAAACGTCCTCCGTCGGCAGTCATCATGAAGCGGAATTATGCTTCAGTAAGCCAGAAAAGGAAGAAGAGAAAGGAAGAGGAGGATAAGAAAAAACAAGATAGTGGTAAGTGATAAATTACACTGGATAAAATAGCTCTACTTGTCTTGGTGTAATTTTGCAGCAGGTAGGCTAGCAAAAATATGTTTATGTTAGCTAACGTTACCTGTAACCTGCCTGACGGCAAATGCTGCTTGTAACGAACAGTTAGTGCAACGTTTTTTTTCGAACGGACGGAATATGGTTACATTACATACTACTGTAATATGTTTATTAACGGAATAAGGAAGACGCAGATCTGTTCCAGAATCACTGTTTATCGTATTTAATGACATGACATTGCTATAGCTTTGTAATAGGTTTTGATGAAAGTGGCAACTATTCCACCGTGATAATCTATTTACCAAATGGGGGTTAGGAAAACCACACAATAAATTCTGTGCATCAAACACAAGCATGGGATGTTTTTAAGCATCGGGTAACCCTTAACTAAGTGTTAGGAATATCTGGTCCGTCTATCTATGTAATGTTTATAGATGTTGATGGTTCGATCCCCGGCCCTTCAGTCCCATGTCGAAGTGTCCTTGGGCAAGACACTGAACCCCGAGTGGAGTGTAAATGTGTGTGAATGTTTATCTGATGAGCAGGTGTCACCTTGTATGACAGCCCTGGCCACAGCGTGTGAATGTGAGTGAATGGTGAAAGGTTCCTGTACTATGTTAAAGCGCTTTGAGCAGTCGTTAAGACTGGAAAAGCGCTATATAAATACAGTCCATTTACATTTAGGCTACCCGATACCAAATATATTATATGATAGATATAATGTGTGTTACAATAAACTGGTAATTTACAGCACTACTAATAATTAGTAAACATTTAATTATAATGTCATTGTTTAACAGTAAAAAGACTGTTTGCTAACAGTTAAATGACAATTAACTAAAGATTAATTAACTATCAATTTACCATCTCTTAAAGGTATAATGGAGGATTTTCCCAAATTTTAGAAAAGAACCGCCTGCTCCACTTTTTGAAAAAATTCTTCCGAGAGGGAACGCCTATTAAACGTGTACACGAGAGAGCATGCACAAGCCTAGTTCTCCTCGTGCACGCTCTGTTTACAAGTTGCTGTTGGCATGGCTCTACAAGCCTCCTTTCCAAAAGAAGATTTGCACTTTTTCCACTATGTCAGACTCGCCACCGGTAAGTGGAAATCTATTTACGACAAGCATCTCTATAGCTAACTTTAGCAGCTACAGGCCAACAAACAAGCTATCGCCGAGAGCGGGGAGACAGCAGTCGGAGGCTTTTATATAGCCTACTGTCTATGGTCGGACGCCGTGGCCGTCTGCTTGCTGGCCTATCACTGCAGTACGGCCTTACGTAAACATATCCCAGAATGGTTGACAACTAGGAGGACCAATAGCCTTGATGATCCACCCGGAAAAAGAAAATCCTCCACTATACCTTTAATGATTGTTATTATAAAGTGTTACCATCTTTTCTTTCTCCCTCAAGGTGCTTTGCTTAAATTTCTCAGCCCTCAGGCTCTTCCTAAGGATACATCCACTGATGAAGGTAGAGTGAATTTCTCTCACTGAGCTGAGCTGTTAGTAGTGACCTCTTTCAATATGCTAACAGTGAAATGGCAAAATGTACTTCACAGGTAATTTTTTTTTTCAATTATTTTCCCAGCTACACCATCAACTTCATCCTCAACATCAACAGATGCATCACTTCTCAGTGCTGATGTTTCCTCTATAGCACAAGGTACCACCACAAGCTCTATAATTACAGCTGATATCCTGCACAGCCCAGAGTTTAAACTGATAAGTGTGTGCTGTCATATTGTTAGAAAAAAACAGTGCAAATCACTATTGAATTCCCACCAAACTGTGTAAATACCAGTCACTTTTGCCCATGGACATTTCAGAATTTTTAATATACAGTAGTGCCTGTCAAATTTCTAGGTGCACAGTTTATGCAACAGCAGTTTATGCACTGTAAACATTTTTTTATTTATATAAAGTGTGGGTGAACTTAAACTTTCCTGTAGGCTCTGCGTGCGTGCGGGGCGGGGGGTTGGGGGGCCTCCATGTCCATTTTGCTTGGGGCCCCCAAATTCCTTCAAACGGCCCTGGCTAGTTGAATCCCTTTCTACTATGAAAACTCTAAAACATCCTGATTGACTAAATTATTGTACTCATGTCAGACACAATATCAACTTAAAAAACATCAATATTGTTCAGTAATGATTGCATCACATGTTGATGGGTTCATGCTGATGGTTATTTGTTTTCACACCTCTGCTGGCAGTGACACCTCATTGGTCGAGATGTCATCACCTATTCAGGTGTGAACAAACGTCCTGTCCAGCGGGGTTTAGCACATTGCCTTTAGGAGCCACTAATGAGCTGCAAAACATTGTTCACAGAGTGGCAGATTAAATCTCACGGGACCTGAGTGTTTGTGTGTCTGACGGAGCCCACTATACACAACAAAGTAAATGGTCATTTAGCCCATGAAACACTGATCTATTGGGAGATGAGTTTCACTTCAGTTTTAACTCTGCTCATTAAGACACCAAAGAATACACATAGACTTTGCCTTAATAACTTGCTGAAGTCTTTGTTTTAATGCAGTTTTTATTGTTAATACTCTATGATTGTACACAGGGCCTGAAGTTAACTTTTTTGTCCACCAGCCACACAGGCTTTTTAGCAGCCAATGTCTTTCCTGATGAAGGTGAAATACAGGAAATGCACAAGCATTGTTCTACCCGCCGATGTGGCAGGTAGATTCAGTTTTACCCGCCAACGTGGCAAAATTCCCCTGTATTTGGCCCATGGTTGGGTGTTGATTTCCAGCCAAGTGTGACGGCAGATCGTGACATTGCGACATTATTTAATCTATTGATTTGTGTACAGGGACACAAGTTTCTAATTTTTTTCGCGGTGGTGAGCACAAATTTTAAACTAATGTATTTCAATGGGAAGCATATTTTATGATAACAGCATGATTATGGTAGCGAGTAATATTGAAAAGCTGAAAATCCGCGTAAGGAGGTTGGTTGTTGTCACCGTCTACCGCGTGTAGTGTTTTCCCAGAGCAGGCTGGCTGCAGCCCAGTGTCATGGCAGTTTGTGAAATGTTCAGATTCCAATTTCGTGGTGATCACCACGAAATAAATGAGAAAATCGTGTGTACCTGTACACGAAATAATAGATAAAAATAACGTGACAATTTCACGAACTGCGTGAGACCGGGTTGTGATTTCAGTCCCTTGTAAGTATGAGGGGTATCACTGTGGTTATTCACTTGCACCTTATAGTTAGGATACACTTTCACCTTTAGGAGGTGTTAGCACTTCCTATGTTGATCTGTGATTTGGACATACAGTATATAAACATTAGAGGAAAAAGTCAAAGCAATATCTTTTAAGACTTGTTATCCAGCAGGCGGTTGTATTTCCGAATTCGTCAAACAATCACAGGACTGTCACCCAGAAGACTGGGATTAGTGTCCTGTTTGAAAATAAACTGATTTTTTTTTTTACTTTCGGAACTACGTCCCCTTCTGCGCAGGTGAACATACACTAGCTAAGCAATTTACAAAAATGTCTGTGCTGACATAAATAGTTTACATGAGAATACATTATAATTTTTGCCCAAAGTTGGAGAGCATGTAGAAATTTTGTTGCAAAAAACTGGATTACCCAGGAACCGCTTGTACTGATGCATGTGTTGAGTGAAGAGTTTGTGAGGTATTTCACAGAGAGTAATGGGTGTGCAGAGATTTATGCAGAATGCAAAAATGATAACATTTGATGTAAGTTCAATGTTAATTTTCTCGCAAACCATTTGTCACAGCAAGGGGGTAACACTTTTGCATGCACTATATCCATGTCACCTCTCCGGGAACCATCACCTTATCATGGTGGAGAGGTGTGGGTGTCCGTATGAACCTGAGGGCTGTGTTGTCTAGAGCTTTGTGCTCCTAGTAGGGTCTCCCATGGCAAAGTGATCTCAGGTGAGGGGCCAGATGAAGAATGGTTCAAAAACCCTATGGAAAAAACGGGTGAAGGGATAGAGAGACCCTGCCCGGAGGAAGCCCGGGGCCCCCGTCTGGAGCCAGGCCCAGAGGGAGGGCTCGTCAGCGAGCGTCTGGTGGCCGGGTTTGCTACGGAGCCCGGCCGGGCACAGCCCGAAAAAGCTATGTGGCACCTATCTCTCCATCCCATGGGCCCACCACCTGTGGGAGGAACCGCTGGGGTCGGGTGCGCTGCCATACGGGTGGCGGTGAAGGTCAGGGGCCTCGACGGACCAGACCCGGGCAGCAGAGGCTGGCTCTGGGGATGTGGAATGTCACCTCGCTGTGGGGGAAGGAGCCGGAACTTGTGCGGGAGGTGGAACGCTACCAGATGGATCTGGAGGGGCTTACCGCTACGCAGAGTCTCAGTTCTAGAACCTTACTCCTGGAAAGGGGTTGGACTCTTTTCTTCTCCGGAGTTGCCCATGGTGTGAGGCGCCTGGCGGGTGTGGGGATACTCACAAGCCCCCGGCTGAGCGCAGCTACGTTGGAGTTTACCCCGGTGGACGAGAGGGTCGCCTCCCTATGCCTGTGGGTTGTGGGAGGGAAAACTCTGACTGTTGTTTGTGCATATGCACCAAACAAGAGTTCAGAGTATTCAGCCTTCTTGGAGACCTTGAATGGAGTCCTGTATGGGGCTCCGGTGGGGGACTCCATAGTTCTGCTGGGGGACTTCAACGCACATGTGGGCAATGATGGAGACACATGGAGAGGCGTGATTGGGAGGAACAGCCTCCCTGATCTAAACCAGAGTGGTTGTCTGTTATTGGACTTCTGTGCTAGTCATGAATTGTCTATAACAAACACCATGCTCGAACATAGGGATGCTCATAAGTGTACTTGGTACCAGAGAACCCTAGACCGAAGGTCAATGATCGATTTTATAATAGTTTCATCTGATCTGAGGCCGTATGTTTTGGACACTCGGGTGAAGAGAGGGGCGGAGCTGTCAACCAATCACCATCTGGTGGTGAGTTGGGTCAGGGGGTGGGGGAAGACTCTGGACAGACCTGGTAAGCCCAAACAGGTGGTGCAGGTAAATTGGGAATGTCTGGAGGAAGCCCCTGTCTGACAGACCTTCAACTCACACCTCCGGCGGAGCTTTTCGTGCATCCCTGTGGAGGCTGGGGGCATTGAACCTGAGTGGATCTTAGGGTCTTAGGTGGATCTTAGGGTCTTAGGTGCCTCAAGGGGCGGTAACCCACGAACACCGTGGTGGACACCGGTGGTCAGGGAAGCCGTCCGACTGAAGGAGTCTTTCCGGGATATGTTATCCCAGAGGACTCCGGAGGCAGTTGCAAGGTACCAAGGGGCCCGAAGGGCTGCACCCTTAGCCATGAAAGAGGCAAAGCAGCGGGTGTGGGAGAAGTTCGGAGAAGACATGGAGAAGGACTTTCGGTCAGACCAAAGCGCTTCTGGAAAACCGTTCGCCACCTCAGGAGGGGGAAGCAGGGAAACATCCAAGCTGTGTACAGTAAGGATGGGACGTTGTTGACCTCAACTCAGGAGTTAATAGGGCAGTGGAAGGAGCACTTTGAAGAATTCCTAAATCCAGCTGATGCACCCTCTTTGCTAGAGGCAGAGCAGGAGGATGACGGGGGATTGTCATCCATTTCCCTGGTGGAGGTCACTGAGGTAGTCAAACAACTCCACAGTGGCAAGGCCCCAGGGATTGATGAGATCCGTCCGGAAATGCTGAAAGCTCTGGGTGTGGAGGGGCTGTCTTGGTTGACACGCCTCTTCAACATTGCGTGGAAGTCTGGGACAGAGCCAAAGGAGTGGCAGACCGGGGTGGTGGTTCCCCTGTTCAAAAGGGGGGACCAGAGGGTGTGTACCAATTACAGGGGTATCACACTTCTCAGCCTCCCTGGTAAAGTGTACTCCAAGGTGCTGGAAAGGAGGTTTCGGCCGACAGTCGAACCTCGGGTTGAAGAGGAACAATGCGGATTCCGTCCTGGTCGTGGAACAATGGATCAGATCTTTACTCTTGCAAGGATCCTGGAGGGAGCCTGGGAGTATGCCAATCCGGTCTACATGTGTTTTATAGATCTGGAGAAGGCATATGACCGGGTCCCCCGGGAGATACTGTCGGAGGTGCTGCGGGAGTATGGGGTGAGAGGGGGTCCCTTCTCAGGGCCATCCAATCTCTGTATGACCAAAGCGAGAGCTGTGTCCAGGTTCTCGGCAGTAAGTAAGACTCGTTTCAGGTGAGGGTCAGCCTCCGCCAGGGCTGCGCTTTGTCACCAATCTTGTTCGTAGTATTTATGGACAGGATATCGAATCTTAGTCGTGGTGGGGAGGGGTTGCAGTTAGGTGAGCTGGGGATCTCATCGCTGCTCTTTGCAGATGATGTGGTCCTGATGGCATCATCGGCCTGTGACCTTCAGCACTCACTGGATCGGTTTGCAGCCGAGTGTGAAGCGCTGGGATGAGGATCAGCACCTCTAAATCTGAGGCCATGATTCTCAGCAGGAAACCGATGGAGTTCCTTCTCCAGGTAGGGAATGAGTCCTTACCCCAAGTGAAGGAGTTTAAGTACCTTGAGGTCTTGTTAACGAGTGAGGGGACAGTGGAGCGGGAGATTGGTCAGAGAATCGGCGCAGCAGGGGCTGTATTACATTCAGTTTATCGCACCGTTGTGATGAAAAGAGAGCTGAGCCAGAAGGCAAAGCTCTCAATATCCCGGTCAGTTTTCATTCCTACTCTCACCTTTGGTCATGAAGTCTGGGTCATGACTGAAAGAACAAGATGGAGGGTGGCTGGCGTCTCCCTTAGAGATAGGGTGAGAAGCTCAGTCATCCGTGAGGAGCTCGGAATAAAGCCGCTGCTCCTTCATGTCGAAAGGACTGGGTCCTTTCGACATGAAGAAGCAGCGGCTTGAGGTCCAGCTGGGAGGAGGCCTCGGGGAAGACCCAGGACTAGGTGGAGGGATTACATCTCCAACCTGGCCTAGGAATGCCTTGGGATCCCCCAATCAGAGCTGGTTAATGTGGCTCGGGAAAGGGAAGTTTGGGGTCCTCTGCTGGAGCTGCGCCACCTGCGACCCGACACTGGATAAGTGGACGACAATGGATGGATGGATGGATATATCCGTGTCACATTCTCATTAGGGGCTGAGCCCCCCTAAAGGTCTGATCCTAGAATCGCCCCTACTTCTACTTTATACTTGTACTCCACTACACCTCACAGGGAAATGTTGTAATGTTTACTGCACAACATTTTTCTGACAGCTTTGGCTTCATTGCTTCACGCTGGGCTTGTTTCTATAACAGCTCACTGAGGATCGGATACAATTACAACTATTGAGGAAATATTTTCCCTTGACATTGTTCCAGTATTAAACCAGATCGCTGCAGTCAGCAACAGAGAAACAAGCTACACTGTAAGTTAATAGGACAATTGTCCAGCTTGTATGTACGTTCATGAAAGTGCTTGTTATGCCACAGACTGGCTCAGACTATTATTCTAAGTGTCTGAAAACATTATGAAAAAGATTTCGAAGGAGTTATAGAGTAAGATCCTTTTCATGAACATAAAAAAAAATCTGCAAAATTGCATTCGCTAAACGCACCAGACTCCATGTAAATAAACAGTAATTTTAGCATCGTAGAATATGGGCCTTGTAGAACATCTCTGAGCTCTGAGCAGCACTTGATCTGGTTGTCTTGAGCCTGCTCGTGTAGGGTGCACAACTTTACGTTTGGTCAATGTTTTCTTTCTTTCATTCCAATTTGGGGTCTGTCAGTCACAGTGAAAATGTAATGTGTCGTGTCTTGTCCATCCATCCATCCATCGTCGTCCGCTTATCCGTGGTCGGATACCTCCCTTTCCCGAGCCACATTAACCAGCTCTGACTGGGGGATCCCGAGGCGTTCCCATGCCAGGTTGGAGATGTAATCCCTCCACCTAGTCCTGGGTCTTCCCCGCGGCCTCCTCCCAGCTGGACGCGCCTGGAACACCTCCCTAGGGAGGCGCCCAGGGGGCATCCTTACCAGATGCCCGAACCACCTCAACTGGCTCCTTTCGACATGAAGGAGCAGCGGCTTTACTCCGAGCTCCTCACGGATGACTGAGCTTCTCACCCTATCTCTAAGGGAGACACCAGCCACCCTCCTGAGGAAACCCATTTCGGCCGCTTGTACCCTGGATCTCGTTCTTTCGGTCATGACCCAACCTTCATAACCCATAGTTGAGGGTAGGACGAAAACTGACCGGTAGATCGAGAGCTTTGCCTTCTGGCTCAGCTTTCTTTTCGTGACAACGGTGCGATAAACAGAATGTAATACCGCCCACGCTGCGCCGATTCTCCGACCAATCTCCAGCTCCATTGTCCCCTCACTCGCGAACAAGACCCCAAGGTACTTAAACTCCTTCACTTGGGGTAAGGACTCATTCCCTACCTGGAGAAGGCACTCCATCGATTTCCTGCTGAGAACCATGGCCTCAGATTTAGAGGTGCTGATCCTCATCCCAGCCGCTTCACACTCGGCTGCAAACCGATCCAGTGAGTGCTGAAGGTCACAGGCCGATGATGCCATCAGGACCACATCATCTGCAAAGAGCAGCGATGAGATCCCCAGCCCACCGAACTGCAACCCCTCCCTACCACGACTACGCCTCGATATCCTATCCATAAATACTACGAACAGGATTGGTGACAAAGCGCAGCCCTGGCGGAGGCCAACCCTCACCTGGAACGTGTCTGACTTACTGCCGAGAACCCGGACACAGCTCTCGCTTTGGTCATACAGAGATTGGATGGCCCTGAGAAGGGACCCCCTCACCCCATACTCCCGCAGCACCTCCCACAAAGTCTCCCGGGGGACCCGGTCATATGCCTTCTCCAGATCCACAAAACACATGTAGACTGGATGGGCATACTCCCAGGCTCCCTCCAGGATCCTTGCTAGAGTAAAGAGCTGATCCGTTGTTCCACGCCCAGGACGGAATCCACATTGTTCCTCTTCAACCTGAGGTTCGACTATCGGCCGAACCCTCCTTTCCAGCACCTTGGAGTAGACTTTATCAGGGAGGCTGAGAAGTGTGATACCCCTGTAATTGGTACACACCCTCTGGTCCCCCTTTTTGAAGAGGGGAACCACCACCCCGGTCTGCCACTCCTTTGGCACTGTCCCAGACTTCCACGCAATGTTGAGTAGGCGTGTCAACCAAGACAGCCCTTCCACACCCAGAGCTTTCAGCATTTCTGGACGGATCTCATCAATCCCTGGGGCTTTGCCACTGTGGAGTTGTTTGACTACCTCAGTGACCTCCACCAGGGAAATTGACGACAATCCCCCGTCATCCTCCAGCTCTGCCTCTAACAAAGAGGGTGCATCAGCTGGATTTAGGAGTTCCTCAAAGTGCTCCTTCCACCGCCCTATTACCTCCTCAGTTGAGGCCAACAACGTCCCATCCTTACTGTACACAGCTTGGATGTTTCCCCGCTTCCCCCTTCTGAGGTGGCGGACGGTTTTCCAGAAGCGCCTTGGTGCCGACCGAAAGTCCTTCTCCATGTCTTCTCCGAACTTCTCCCACACCTGCTGCTTTGCCTCTTTCACGGCAGAGGCTGCAGTCCTTCGGGCCCTTCGGTACCTTGCAACTGCCTCCGGAGTCCTCTGGGATAACATATCCCGGAAAGACTCCTTCTTCAGTCGGACGGCTTCCCTGACCACCGGTGTCCACCACGGTGTTCGAGGGTTACCGCCCCTTGAGGCACCTAAGACCCTAAGACCACAGCTCCCTGCCGCAGCTTCAGCAATGGAAACTTTGAACATTGTCCACTCAGGTTCAATGCCCCCAGCCTCCACAGGGATGCACGAAAAGCTCCGCCGGAGGTGTGAGTTGAAGGTCTGTCGGACAGGAGCTTCCTGCAGACGTTCCCAATTTACCCGCACCACCCGTTTGGGTTTACCAGGTCTGTCCAGAGTCTTCCCCCACCCCCTGACCCAACTCACCACCAGATGGTGATCAGTTGACAGCTCCGCCCCTCTCTTCACCCGAGTGTCCAAAACATACGGCCTCAGATCAGATGAAACGATTATAAAATTGATCATTGACCTTCGGCCTAGGGTGCTCTGGTACCAAGTACACTTATGAGCATCCCTATGTTCGAACATGGTGTTTGTTATAGACAATCCATGACTAGCACAGAAGTCCAATAACAGACAACCACTCTGGTTTAGATCAGGGAGGCCGTTCCTCCCAATCACGCCTCTCCATGTATCTCCGTCATTGCCCACATGTGCGTTGAAGTCCCCCAGCAGAACTATGGAGTCCCCCTCCGGAGCCCCATACAGGACTCCATTCAAGGTCTCCAAAAAGGCCGAATACTCTGAACTCTTGTTTGGTGCATATGCACAAACAACAGTCAGAGTTTTCCCCCCAACAACCCGCAGGCGTAGGGAGGCGACCCTCTGGTCCACCGGTGAGTATCCCCACACCCGCCTGGCGCCTCACACCCTGGGCAACTCTGGAGAAGAAAAGAGTCCAACCCCTCTCCAGGAGTACGGTTCCAGAACCGAGACTATGCGTAGAGGTAAGCCCCACCAGATCCAACTGGTAGCGCTCCACCTCACGCACAAGTTCCGGCTCCTTCCCCCACAGCGTGGTGACATTCCATGTCCCCAGAGCCAGCCTCTGCTGCCCAGGTCTGGTCCGTCGAGGCCCCTGACCTTCACCGCCACCCGTGTGGCAGCGCACCCGACCCCAGCGGTTCCTCCCACAGGTGGTGGGCCCATGGGCTGGAGAGATAGGTGCCACGTAGCTTTTTCGGGCTGTGCCCGGCCGGGCTCCGTGGCAAACCTGGCCACCAGACGCTCGCTGACGAGCCCTCCCTCTGGGCCTGAATCCAGACGGGGGCCCCGGGCTTCCTCCGGGCAGGGTCTCTCTATCCCTTCCTCGTTTTTTCATAGGGTTTTTTTGAACCATTCTTCGTCTGGCCCCTCACCTGAGACCACTTTGCCATGGGAGACCCTACCAGGAGCACAAAGCTCCAGACAACACAGCCCTCAGATTCATAGGGACACCCAAACCTCTCCACCACGATAAGTTGATGGTTCCCGGAGAGGAACCTGTTTGTTGTATAATTTGACTTCCTGTCTTGTGTTTTTTCCCGCCTTTGTGATTGTCTGTTCACTCTGATGTGTTCCACCTGTTCATCAGACACAGTCTCACTCCCTACTCGTCAAATGTCTGACGCATGGTCAAAGAAGTTTCAACAAAAGACCTGTTGCTGGAGGTCCGTCAGATAGACATTCATGTTAATCCCTCACAGTCAGATATAGAATATAGAATAAACACGCCCCGCTTAATGCAAAATCTGAGGCAGTTTTATTATTGGTATTTTTGGCCCAATAACCGCTGTTTTAATTAACATTTATTCACAAGATCTTATCATGGTTTATATGTATTTCTTTTAATGTTCATTTCAGAGAATCAGACAGTGATCAGCGGGTCTTTAACCCCAGTATCTCTTCAATGTACATATTTAATAAGTGGTTTTGTCATCAGCAACAACACATTGCTCAGCTTTGTTCCAGTAAGTTATGCAGCATAATAACGTTTAATAAAAATCAGCTGAAGACTCCGAAGTGACAGGGTTAGGAAAGGAAATAAAGCACAAACCTTAGACCTACACTAATTCCCAACTATCCTATCTCTCATTCAGACCGCTGGGTACATGTATGCCCAGTTTTTGGATCCAGGATCTTTCCACTCTCCTATGCTGATTCACAGACCAGGCTGGGTTGGACTCCAGAATGGTGGCCCTGAGGCTGGACCACCCGTGGTCGACAAAGTGCTGCACTAGAGGGATATGTAAACTTTTATGTTTATTTATATTATATCTGTGTTGGGTGAATCTGGTCAGCATAGTGTTGCCTGATTCCCCAACATATTGCTTTGGGCATTTTGAACACCTAATTAAATAAATAATATTTTTCAGATGAACAGTTGTGTTCTTTTGTGTCTCAAAAACCTCCTTGGTAATCTGGTTTTGTACCATTCTGTAGCTTCTAAAGAATTCTCCTTGTGACCTGGTCTTATGTTCCTGTAAAGTTTTTGTGATGGTTGTGTCCGGCTGGCTGTGAGTTTTTGTTTTCTTTCTTACCTGTTGTGTTTACTTTGTTTTTTCTGTTGGCTCTGCCTCTCTGTGTCTCTTGTGTTTTCCCCCCTCCCTCTCCTGCTCTCTCCCGTCAGCTGATTGCGCACACCTGCCCTTCATCCAGATCCACTCTCCCGCCGTACACACCTGCCACTCATCTGCACCAATCAAGCCCTGCTCAAAAACCCCGGACCTTCATTCCATCTTCGCTTGATCGTTGCTTCAGTCTCCTGGTGACAAGCTCTACAAGCCCTCTTTGAATTCAAACCTGTCTTTGCCTGTTTTCCCGTTTTAACCTGTCTGTGTTTTTCCCTGCAGTTATTTCCCGTCACTCCTTCCCTCCTGCCTCCAGTCAGCCGGCTCAGCCATCAAGTCCCCTCCTCTCGGTTCATCTTCCCAGATCGCTCCATTCATCTCCTCCGCTCTCCCTGGTGCCTCCACTCCCGTGCTTCCTCTCGGCCTCCCCTCGTTCCCTGCTTCACCCTCGGCCCCGTCTCCTTCCTGGCGTCCGCCTCACCACTACCCTCTCCTGTCCCAACCTTCTCCCTTGTTATTTTGCCCTTCAAATAAATCCTTTATTTTGTTGCTCCGAGCCTGCATTTGGGTCCGTTCTGTCCAGTCATAACAGTTTTGAGTTTAGCTCTCACCAGAATGTCTCTCAGATTGTGAATTTTTTCTGAAGGCTGCAATCAGCCTGTAGTCCTTAAGGAAAGCCTGATTCCCTCCAGCGGAAATAAAGTTGTTTTTTCACCAATTTAATATTTTCTGGGGAATAAGTGAGGGGAATAGGATTTTTACTGCTGATTTAAAGTCCTCTGCCCTAGTGCAGATTCTTTTAAACCTCAGTAATTGAGACTTAACTAACCCAGCAAACGTGTGCTTTGGGTGATGGCTGGATCTGAACAGCAGCGCATGCGTATCAGTTTTTTTGAACAAAACTTACATCCAGTCTGTGTGTGGCGAAGAAGTCGGGTCCTTTGTAGGTGGTCGTGTCTAAAAAGTCTACGGAGTCCTGATTAATGGTCGATGTCAGCTTTATGGAGTGTCTGTGGTCATTCAAGGTAAGTAAAAATAGTTCAAAATCCTCTATCGAATGTTGCCAAATGCCCCAAATATCGTCCAAATAGCGGAAATAGTGTAACGTTTTTTTCTGGCAGGCGGCTTATGTGCCTTCCTCCCATTCCGCCATGAACAAATTGGCATAAGCTGGAGCGAACTTTTTCCCCATCGCTGTGCCCGTGATTTGTAAGAAATATTGGCCATCAAACTCAAAATCATTCCTAGTGAGATTAATTTCGAGTAGTTGGAGGATTTCCTTATCTGGCCTTTTGCTGTTGGGGTGTTTTTGAAAGGCATTTTTGACCGCTGCGAGCCCCTCAGAGGACTGTATATTAGTGTACAGGCTCGTTACGTCAAGGGAGAAAAGGAAGGCCGAGGGTGGCACTTCAATGCTCTTAACTTTCTCTACAAAGTCGTAGGTGTCTTTTATATAACTTGGATGTAACATTGATAGAGGATTCAGATAGTAGTCTATGAATTCTGCTGTGTAATATGTCTCACTCTCACAGTCTGACACAATGGGGCGACCAGGAGGAATACAGAAGGGGAGGCTCCATGACTCTCTATTTTTGTGGATTTTAGGTAATAAATAAAACCTACGTATTCTAGGTTCCTTATTTCCCTGGAGGTAAGTTTTTTGCTTGTGATTAATGAATTTTTTAGTATATAGTGATGAGAGAATCTTCTCCACTAGAGGTATTGTGTCTGTATATATAGGTTTATTTAGTTTTCTGTAATAATTTCTGTCGTTTAATTGTCTGTGTCCCTCCCACAGGTAATCTTTCCTGTCCATGAGGACCACAGAGCTCCATTTGTCTGCAGGTTTGATCACAATTTCATTATTTTCACTCAACTGACAGAGTGCATCAGTCTCAAATCTGGTTAAGTTGGATCTAGTCCAGACAATTTTATGATCTTTTTGAAAATATTCAATATCTGATTGTGTTAGTTTTGTGATTTTAGCTGGAAGCTGTGCAGCAGAGGGAACCCAAGTGGACTTAGGAGTGAAAGGCAAATGTACAGTGTCAGGTTTGTTATCATAATAAACTGATAGTTTGATTAGATTATTTTCTGTGGTAATTTTGTAAATCCAATCTGGTCTGATCTTTTAGAGATTTATGATTAGCCTTGTGGAGAGAGGGTATAAAGGAGAGCCCTTTATTCAGAAGCAAAGTCTGTGCTGCTGTCAGTTGGAAGGATTCACACAAATTAATCACAGTTTTTAACCCTGTTTCATTTTTTCTACTTACAGGGGTTCCGTGTTTAAATGCTGGATCCAATGTTGCAGCATGTGTTCCCCGGTCTGTCTAGACCAGTGGATAAGGTCCTTCTCCAGGGTAAAGTCACTTCTGGAGAGCTGTGGAATGTAGGTGAGGTTTTTCTGAATGTAATTGTTCAAAGTGAATGGGTTGGCCTGTTCCGCAGCTGGGAGTGCTCTGGAGAAGTTGATAAGAGCTACATAAATCTCTGATTTGGGGAAGGCTGCCTCAGCCAAACCTACAGCCTCCTCCAGCTGTAAGGCAGTGATAGTCTCAGCATCCTGGGCCCTGCTGTTGATGCCAAAAGAAAGAATGGTCTTTTCCACTATCGTGGAGACTGGTGTTTTGGCTAAAAGGGCTGCAGCATGGGAAAATGTTGCCCCTGGGAAGCTGTCCACCTGGATGTAATCTTGGGGAAAAGGTGGAAGCCTTGAGGTTAGAGTCACCAATTATGAGCCATTTTTTCCGGGGTCAGACTTCTTCTGATTGGTCTGTTGATGTCTGAAGGGCCTGTATTCTGGAACCATTGAAGCAGGTGGGGCTGGTGTGGCAAGAGGTGCAAAGGTGAGTGTGCTCTGTACCTGATGTTTGGCCAGGGGGGCCAGCCCTGTTTCCGGGTTTGATCCGGAGGTGGAAGATGTGGCTCCTTCTGTGTCTGTGGGTTGCAGGTTATGGACTCTACGTGGAACCCTCTGTTGCAGTGGTGTGTCCAGGACTTGGATCACAGGTGAGAGGGGCTTCGAGGAGGGGGAGAAGGAGGGGGGGGACAGGGGAAGAGGGGGAGAGATCTGGAGCGGGAGGGGGAGAAGAAGAGGGGTTTTGGGAGGGAGAAGGGGAGGTGGGTGGGTGGGGGGGAGGAGGAAGAGCAGGTGGGAGGGGGTCTGCATCTAAAACTATCAGTTCTTCTTCCTCTGTGGGCTGCTGCTGCTGCTGTATTTCTGTCTCTTCTGCCGTCTGAGTGCTTTGTGCCCTTCTCTCAGGGGTTGTATGGACCTCCGCTGCCTGTTGTGCTGGAGCAGGTTGAAGTGCCTCCCACTGTGTGATCCTCTGTGGGACTCCCGGTTGTGGTTGGGGTGGAGGATTGGGAGCTGCCTGCCTCAAGAAGTCATTGATGGCCGAGCTCAGATGTCTCCGCTGTGTGGGCTGGCTCTGTGGGAAACCTGCTGGAGCTACATGTAGGTGTCCGGGAGGAGGAGGAGGAGGGGGGGCTGTGAAGCCACTGTCTCCCTCGTCACCTGTGGGGCTGTGGGTTCAGCTGCTGTCTCCGATACAGGTAAGGTCTGAGTCTGTCCCCCCCACCCCTGTGCTATCACCTGAGAGCTGTTCTGTAAGGCAGCAGCTATTCTGGCATAAACTGCATCTAAGAGTTCTTGTGACATTTTCCTGCCAAATCTGCTCCGTGACCAAGCTGCTGCAATCTCAAAGTTCTCTCTCCAGTAGCCTGCATGTAACTGTTGCAGAATCTGGAGGTTATTCTCTATGGGTTAGGTTAAAGTAAAGAGAGTCTCGGTGCTTTAGCACCGAGTCTCTAAATGCACGCACTACGGAAAACAATCAAAACACCCAGGCGTCCACCGTCTCTACCCGAGGTCCCCCACTGTCGTCCAGTTTTCCTGTTTGTGATTATATTTATATTATCAGAATGTCATTTGCTGTTACAGTATGTATCTTGAGCAGCATTCAAAAAGCTAAATGCAAATGTTAGCACTGGTTCAACTTCTGTTGGAGGTCAAAGGTCAGCGACCTGTATTTGAGGCCAGGGGCCAATTGAGGTTGAGGTTAGGGGTCAAAGGTCATGGTAAGTGTTAAAGGTGAGGGTGGGTTAGGGTTAGGGTTAGGTTAGAGCAGGGTGGATCTACGCCGTGGTGTGTGGGCAGATCCAGAGCACTCACCACAAACCGTAAAGACAAGATCCACAGTGGTACCCCCTGTTCTTCTACGAGCCTGTCTCACCAACACAACAGTGTGTAAATGTTGGACATCAGAAATACTATTTCTCATTAAGGCCTCTAGGAATGAGTGTGTCAAGTTTGGAAATCCACAGGCGTTCAACTCTCCTTCTAACATAGACTGACCAACAGGGGTTATGTTCAAGAACAGTAGCTCTTAGATTAGTCCAACCGTGTTCAATGAAATGTCTTATGAGTGGACTATGAAGGTTCTTGTGTTTGGAAATGTTATAACGGTGCTGGGTGATGTTGTGCTTCCAAGGTGCACTCCCGGTGAGGACTTCTTCACTGTAATACATAGTAATAACTTCACAAACACAATAAGTTGATCACACAATAGGCTTCAATTGAAGGAGAGACAAGCTTCCTATACAGACCCCTCAGTCTGTCTTTCACCAGCATGCTCTGCCCTCACTTCCCATTGTTACCCTCTTTATTGAGCTACAACCACACACACACATACACATACACATTGAAGTTGACACCCAACCTGACTTATTACCCAAACCTTGAGACTCGTGTCAAAAGGGCATGATACTCCCTTAAACTAATTCAAGCCAGTTTCATGGGGCTGATACATTTCCTGTCGTTATCTTCTCTGCACAGATCCTGTTGCTACTCCCTGTTGTGGGTGCAGAGAAGATATGTGTGTGTGTGCAACTTGTGTGAGAGCAACAAAATAGAAGCTGAAGTATATAAGATCATACACAATAAAACTGAAGTAGATAAGAATGTTTGATGTATTATATTCCACAATTCCCCCTTTTGAACTCTTCTAGAGTTCAACATAATCAAGGAAGAAGATCAAAGAAACAAGATAGAAAATATAGAATCCGCATCTAAGTAATAGTATAAAATGTCATAAAATCCTTTTTTTCTTCTTTTTTTCTTTTCTTTTTATATTCTTGTTCATAAGCTAGTTAAAAAGTCGATTAATAATTCATGTGTTCATCTTATCATAATAAGGCTACACATATCACTTCTAGTGAGAATTAAGGTCAACACATTGAACTCTTGTTTCAATTAAGCATGTCAATAAAGCATATAAAAATCTGAAAGAAAAAGTTCACACACCCCCTTTTTGACTCACCTAAGTGAGTCAACACATCCATCTTATCTACATCGTAACTCTAATCCTGGTCCTGTCTCGTAATTCACAGAAAAACCAGAGGATTAGAGTTACTATGCAGACACTCCCGACATAAATAATGATTTTTTTCCCACATAAGTTATTATAGCAAGCAATTCCTTCTCACTGGACCTCTTTTCCCAGTTTTCTCACAGCAGTAATACTCTGTGAGTAAGGTCAAAACATTCTTTATTTTAGGTCCCAGTTGCAGCTCCAGCTATTTTGCACAGTTGAAAGAATAAAAATGACGACGGCGATCGGTGTCCAGGTGTTAAGGAGAACCTGAGCTTGTTAATTAACGGTGGTTGGATACAGGTGTAAAAGAGAACCTGTTATACGGCGGTCGGTGAGCAGGTGTGAAATAGAACCTGCTGCTGGTAAGGTGGTAGTTTGGCACACTACATGTAGGGAAGAGAGCGCTTATTTCACCTCTCTTCCTGGTGATTCTCTTTTTCTTCAATCTCAGGGGTGGACTACCCTGGATCCCGTAGGACACTGGAGAGGATTATTCTGCCTCTTTTGCCCTAGTGTCTGGCGGAGAGCCCTCCGCACTAGCGGCCAGGTCCCTGGCTACCTTTTGGGTGGAACGCCCTGGCTCCTGCGTGGCCGCGCACTGGCTCCAGTGGTACCACTGTTTACCTTTCCCCTGGAGCTGAACTGCGTGGGAGGTGCGTGCCGTGACCTTCAGGGGGCCCAGCCACCTTGGCTCAGACCACTTTCGTTTGATGACTTTTAAGAGCACCCACCCCGCCTCTGGTACAGGTTTTGATTCTTCCGCCTGGTGCACTGCTTCAACCTGTCTAGAGAACAAAGAGACTGTGCCTTGTAGCTGGCGGAAAAAAAGCTTTATGAGAGATGGCAGGGAAAATCGGATCAGTGAGCGGAAGCATTGATTGTGGTCCAGGGAAACACCTCCCTGTCTGCAGTGCGTGTGGAGAGAATCCTGTTCTGCTGTTGACAGACATTCTGACAGACATGAGAGCCAGAGGCAGGGCCTGTACCCAGTTCATTCCTGTTTTTCTGCAGATTTTGGCTATTTTATTTTTCAACGTCAAATTCATTCGTTCCACTTTACCCTGGGACTGGGGATGATACACTGAGCCGAATTTGTGCTTTAACCCCAACATGGACTCTACTGTTATTAATGGTACACCAGGGACAGAGTGAGGATTCGAAGCTTCCTGCAATTTGGTCTGCAATTTTGTACTCATCTGGCACCCCTCTAGGTATCCCTATGGCATCAATATAGGTGGGATCTCCTTTTCCTAACCACTCATGTTATTTCGACACATTCCACATCATATGGATTCACTGGTCAGCTCCCAATCGCTGACCTTTAAGTCTCTAATCATCTTGAAACCTTTCCTCTCAAGAGGCCCTGGTGTCTCGTTTCTCCTAGCTCCTAGTCTCACCCAATAATATCTAGTTTTCTGGCTTTAGCATGAAATGAATGAATAGATCAATGTGATAAACATTACAATGATAGTAATAGTAGTTATATATGAAAATACACTACATTCCTCCCCTTCGGGGTGACAAATCCCGAAAAAAAACGAACAAAGACTAATCCATATTTCACTAAAAAATAATTGTATCATAAAGTGTGTTTCTAACAACATTCACTGTTCTGAAGTGTGAAGTTGAAAAACCCATCGAACAGTTTACCTTTCTAAATGACCTTCAAACCCTCAAGACGGGAAAAGAACTTCACGACCCTCTGCCCAGCGGTCATCACTCATGGTACTTCAGCTCAATCAAAGTAAATCTTTATCATTTTGTTTGAAGCTATGATTTGAACAAATTACTGTGAAAACTAATTGGAGAATGAATACATGTAAGAAACCCCAGGACATAAATAAAATCAAAAATGTCCAATTCAGAAGCTGGTCGACCCATCGGACTCTGAAAAGGACCTTACCCTTCCAAGACGTTCTGTCCCTAAACGTCTAAAACAAAAGAAAACCTGAGGTTATCTTCATACATTCCTCACATAACAGAATACATCATTCTTCATACAATTAACATAAACACAATATGAAATCTTTTTCAATGCCAACATATATCCAAACATAAGACAAGTCGGTTGTCGGTTCCTCTGTAGCTTCTCAGCAGCATTGATGATGTCTGGTTCTGAACATCTCCTCAATGTGTCCTCGTTCAGAGTCCTTCAGTCCTGTCTTTATTGTCCTTAATCGAAAATCTCTCTGCTCCTACCCCCCTTATACACTGGAAGAGAGGAAAACACCTGCCAGTATCTTTTGTAAAACAACACATCAAAATCAACAAAATCACACAAACCAAAAAGAAAGAAAAATAATCTTCCTATTTTTCCTATTCCTCCATATCCTATTCCTTCATATTCCTAAAAGTAATATTTCTATTCCAAACTCCTCCCCTACGAGACTTCATAAAGTCTCGAAAACCAAAACAGCACCTCAGTACAGGCAAAAATTATTTCAAAGAGTAACATTTTCTCCCACTGTTCTTGTTTTAGTTTGAAATTTTGATGTCATTATTGTGGATTTGTTCATTTCTCTAATAGCTTGGAACTCTATGATACCCTATCCTTTTTTTTTTTTTTTTTTTTCAAATTTATAAGCTTCATCCAACTTAGTTCACTGATGTTAATGTCAAGCTATGTCCTTTAATGGTCACCCTCAATTTATTTACTCATCAGAACTCCATATTTATCAAATCTCAATGTGCATAGAAAATCACTTCCTAAATTATCTGATCAGCACTAAATATTCAAGTTATCTACGTTGTTGGTGTACTAATAGAACAATAAAATGAACTTTAACTGTAATTTTCCTCCAATCTAAAGCATCTATTCGCCCTAATCTTATATAGTTGTCATCACACAGGCGTGTTCTTATTCTTAAAGTAAAAGTAATCACTTCTTTAGAGTATGTATATTTTCAAAAATGAGTACTGTTCAAGCGCAGTACCTCCTTGCCCTTCCTCCTCATCCGGTCTGCGTCGATGAGTTCAGAGCTGTCTTTTCACTTCTCTTCTTCTTCCATGATCCTTCTGCTGGTCGTTCATCCACTGCTTTCTTAATGTCAGTATCTTCTGAGTTCAGACATCGTCAGGCTGAACTTCTCCTCCTTCAGTTCTGCAACTGTGTCCCCAAAGCACTTCTTGGCTCTGGTCTTATCCCGAAAACCATCTTGGTTATCATTCAGCTTATCACCGGTCCTGCATCTTTTCTGCAGCTTGTCTGTCCAGCAGTTTGTCACCAGCTTGTTGGAAGTGGGATGATCTCGCTCTGACATCCATCGAGGCACTTAAATAAACACAAACACACTCTCGAAAGAAGCATTAATTTCACTTTAAATCATACTTATTTTAGTTCACTTGATTCTCTTCCTACTGTTTAATCACCATCCATCTATAATGCAGTAATTGTCCTACTAGCTGGTCACTAGAAGCTAAGAATAAATGTCCTCCTCATATAACTGTCTTTTTGCTGAATCCTTATGTGTAAAATATAGTTTTCCTATTGCTTTCACCTCTTTACATTTTCATTTACGTATGTTTCTCACATCAGTTGTAAGTCTCTCATACTTATTCATAATCTCATTTTAGAACAATAATTCAGATCTCACAATGTTCTAACTCATTTGACATCATTGAACTTCCCTAGCCAAAAATTCAGTTTAGCCTCAGCTTTCCAAAAACCTCTAAACATTCCCCATCTTTTATACTTCAGTAGTGTTATTCAACTTTTTAATGAAACTCCTGTCCATTCATGCTTCCCCTATATTCACTACTTCAGCTTCTTCTAAAGGATTTAAGCTATTCATCCTATTTAGCTTCACTCATTTCTAGTTATGAATTATCATTATTGTCAGATTAAACTGTTTTTCTTAAACTAAGCTATGTAGCTTCTCTTTATTATTATTAGCTTCAATGTTATTATTAAACCATATAGCTTTTCTTTCCCTCTCTTTTTCTCCCAAATTTTCGTTAAGTGGCAATCGTACCACCTCAGATGAGGAAACTCCTCAACTTTGAAGTAATCAAAAATGTATTACTCAGCCTTCCTGCTATAATATTAACCTCATATAGTAATTTAGTATAATATATACCACTAATCCCTCTGTATTAATCTGTCAACACACTAAATCATCATCAACTAATATTTTCCTCCTTTCAACACTCCATTATAACCTCATAGAAAGTCTTCATATTCTTTTCTTAGAGCTGAAAATTATCACAGCAGTTCTATCAACTATGTATTTAAATAGCTAATCATTTCAACTGAACTTATAGACCCATTCATTAATTAAACATCATTTACTTCTTATAATTCTTGATAGTTTCTAAAATAACATTTAAACCAGATCAGTTTTGATTTTCCCTCAGAATTCTTAATTTTCCGCTTATTCTATTTTCACAAATATCTCTTATTTTTCTCTCACAATGACGTGAACCTATATAATAATAAAGAACCTCAGCAAACTCCATACACTCATCATGTTTTTAATTATTTTATTCCTCATAGCCTACAATCATCTTAAATTCCTCAACAACCAAATTAATAGTTCAACATTTTAGAATGGCACATGTGATGTTACCCCAGAGACCAGTCAACAGCCCTCTCTCTCTCTCTCTCTAAATCTTTTTATTTTCAGGATGATCAGTCACTGTCTTTTGGGCTCCCGAGAAATCACACGTCATCAACTGTTCATCATTCACCTTTCACCTTCTTCTCTCTTTCTTTTCATCACTTTCTTCACCTTTTTTCCTCAAATCTCTTTCTCTCCTGTCTTGCCCCTGAGATTTCCCTTCTCTCTCTTCTCTAACTGTACTTTGGTCACACAGACGTGAGTACACCCACACATTATCTTCTCTCTCTAGGCTTTCTTTCTGGTTACTCTTTCACTCTTCTCTCACCCTCTTCTCTATCTAGTCCTACTATTCTCAACGATTCTCCCAATTTCCTATACTTACATAAAGTAAGCACCAAGTAAACTCTAGTGTCATCTCTCTAGGTTTAATGATCTTGCCCAAACTTTTAAATCTCAAGACTCTCTCCATATCCACTATTATGTATTTTCTCCTTCTAAAGAAATCTCACACAGATACACTCCTCTTCTCCCTCCATGCAGTTTAGAGGTGGCAGGGAGTGGCTTTAAACTTCTGTGGCAGCTCAAATTCCTAACGTTCCAAGACATGCGCAGTTCAGTCGACAAAGCAACGCTGAGCTGAACAGACCTCCACACCTCAGATCTCTCCTAATCTCCTCCTATCTTAACAGCTTCATAAGCACCCCTCAAACAGAGCACCTAAGTTTCCTAACTTAAACAGAACACAACATCTACCTAACTGACCAAACTCTCCACTCTCCAGCAAGAACAGATAAGCACATACACAGCTCTTTTTCTTTCTTTCACACCCCCACAGATGCACACATGAGCGCTCCTTACACACACACGAAAAATACCCAGTCCTCTTAAAGGACTTCAATTACTTTTACTGAGAGGACCTCTCTCTTACACATGGGACCCACCCTGTGTTTTAATTTACTTTTACTGAGGGGACCTCCCTCTTACACCTTTTACTGAGAGAACCTCTCTCTTACACATGGGACCCACCCTGTGTTTTACCTTTACTGAGGGGACCTCCCTCTTACACATGGGACCCACCCTGTGTTTTCCTTTACTGTTTTGGAGATGTCTCAATTCTCGGGTTTTTCGACCCAGCAAAACCTGCTCCTCGTCAGGAGACAGGTGGAGTTGCCAAACTCAGACTACTTAATACCTTGTTTTACCTTTATACCATAAGACCCATTATTTTCCTTTTCACTTTATAACAGAAGTTTTTACTATTTATTAATTATTAATTTAGCGGTCTGTGGGTTACTAAGACGTTTAACACCCTTAGTTTTAGAAGTATTCAATGCAGAAGAATGGTCTGCTTACCTTATTTTATGACGCCAAATGTTCAACGTAACTTTTCACCCTTGGACCGAACGATCACCAATCTTTTGAAGAATCCTCTTTTTCTTTTTAATCCCGGACGAAGCCCCCAATTGTTGTGCTTCCAAGGTGCACTCCCGGTGAGGACTTCTTCACTGTAATACATAGTAATAACTTCACAAACACAATAAGTTGATCACACAATAGGCTTCAATTGAAGGAGAGACAAGCTTCCTATACAGACCCCTCAGTCTGTCTTTCACCAGCATGCTCTGCCCTCACTTCCCATTGTTACCCTCTTTATTGAGCTACAACCACACACACACATACACATACACATTGAAGTTGACACCCAACCTGACTTATTACCCAAACCTTGAGACTCGTGTCAAAAGGGCATGATACTCCCTTAAACTAATTCAAGCCAGTTTCATGGGGCTGATACATTTCCTGTCGTTATCTTCTCTGCACAGATCCTGTTGCTACTCCCTGTTGTGGGTGCAGAGAAGATATGTGTGTGTGTGCAACTTGTGTGAGAGCAACAAAATAGAAGCTGAAGTATATAAGATCATACACAATAAAACTGAAGTAGATAAGAATGTTTGATGTATTATATTCCACAGTGATTCGAGTCAGAGTATTACTAGTCTCACCAATGTACTGAAGTCGACACTGTAAACATTTAATTAAATAAACACAGTTGTTGGTATGGGCTCCTAAATAACCCTGTGTTAAGAAAACTTGATGTGTGGTTTTGGTTTTGGCTCACTGTAGGTGAGCAGATTTTCAGTGCACTCACTACCATGCAAGTTTCAGATCCACTGTAGCCCTCCGGCCCCCGTCCAGACACCCCAGTACCACGGTCCTAATTGTGTTTATTTAATTATTTCTCGTTTAGACCATCAGGTGTTATAGTGCCCATTTTTTTGATCCAATTTCGTTCAATTTTTCTTCTAAGTTTAACTGACCAATCAGGATTGAATTCCAAAATAGTAGGTCTCACATTGGTCCACTGATGGTCTACAAAATGTCGAGCCAATGGGCTGTGGAGATTTTTTTGTTGGTTAATGTTATAGCGATGTTGAGTAAAATATGTAAGTAAAGAGTTACCCGTCTCTCCAACGTATTGCTTTTGACATTTCAGGCAACAAATTAAGTAAACACAATTTCTGGTCTGTACTGTAGCACCCCTCTGTGTGATAAAAACTTCCTTGGTTAGTTGGTTTTGGACTGTCTTATAGTGTCTGAAAAAAACATCTAATCTTCTTGTTTTAGGTGGATTCAGAGGTCTGAGTTTAGACCTGACCAACAAATCCTGTAGATTTCGTTTTCTTCTATATGCTGCTATAAGTTTGTGGTCCTTTAAAAAGGTTTCTCCACCAGCATGTAAAAAGTTATTCTTCAGTAGCTTGACAAACTCAACATTAGCTTCCGAATAGGTGATAATTATAGGTAACATGGTATCTAAACAAATTGGTTTAACAACTTCAAAAGTCCTTAAAGCTCCACGTAGCAATGTATATGTGTAACCTCTCTCCAATAGGGCTGTGAAGAGTATTTTAACAGCCACTTTAAAATCTTCTCTTCTGGTACAAATCCTCTTAAATCTTAGAAGTTGAGACTTGACCAGACCAGCAAAAGTATGTTGTGGGTGATAGCTGGTTTTATATAACAGTGAGTGGCTGTCAGTTTCTTTGAAAAAAACTTTTATGTCTAATTTACATGTTGTAGAAAAATGTGGACCTTTAAAGGTGGTAGTGTCAAGAAAATCTATCGAATTGGGATGGAGAGTGGCTGTTAGTTTGGAGTCTCTGTGTTGGTTAAGTTTGTCAAGGAACTGATAGAACTCTGCAGTAGAATGGGTCCAGATCCCAAAAATGTCATCAAGATACCTATAGTAATGTAACGGACGTAAAGTGCTGGAAGCCAAAGCACCCGTCTCCCACTCAGCCATATATATATTTGCATAACTCGGCGCAAAGACCCGACCCATTGCCGTACCCCGTACTTGTAAGTAAAATTGACTTTCAAACTCAAAGTCGGGTTAGGGTTAGGGGTTAGGTTTGTAGAAAAGAAGCATAAACCATGGACATCAGTCTACCCCGTCCCTCCTATTTCTCGTTGAGACCCCCAGGTATATAGGTGCCTAGTTTAACCATCCAGGATCTTTCTACTCGTCTTCTTTGTTTAGTAGACCAAGAAGGATTTGATTCTATCACAGTAGCTTTCAAATGAGTCCATCCATGGCTTAAAAAATGTTGTATAAAGAGGGATATGTGTATTCTTTTCATGTTTAATATAATATCTGTGCTGTGTAAATCTGGTCAATAAAGGGTTGCCAGTTTCACCTACATACTGCAACGAGCATAAAGTACATCGAATTGTTCGTCAGAGCACTCGTATTGTCCTGTGTCTTGAATACCTCTGTTATGTTGGTTTTGTATGAAGTTGTAATGTCTATAAAAGTCCACCTGTCTTGTAGTTTTGGCTATCTTGATTGGTTTTAGAACAGCTCTGATAAGAATATCTTGGAGGTTAGGATTTATTCTATATGCTGCAATGATTCTGTGGTTCTTTTGAATGGAATTGTTTCTAGTTAAAGAATTGAAGTTATTTCTGACCCCTCTGACAAACAGTATATTAGCTGGAGAATAATTAGTGATTACAGGAAGGATAGAGTCCAGGCTGATGGGTTTAACCTGGTCAAAGGTCCTTAGTGCTTTTCTGAACATAGTGAAGGTGTAACCTCTGTGAATGAGTGAGGAGAATAAAGTTTTAGTGGCTGCTTTGAAGTCCTCATCTCTGGTGCAAATCCTTTTGAATCTCAGTAATTGTGACTTAAGCAAGCCTGCAAAAGTATGCTTTGGATGGTGGCTCGATCTATATAAGAGAGCGTGGGTGTCAGTCTCCTTAAAGAACACTTTAATGTCCAATTGTGATGTTTGCATGAAATTAGGACCTTTGAAAGTAGTGGTGTCTAGAAAGTCAACTGAATTAGGATTTATTGTGGATTTGAGTTTGATGGAAGCTCAGTGGTTGTTAAGGGAGGTCAGAAATTCTTAAAAATCTTCTATCAGATTATCCCAAATTCCCCATATATCATCCAAATATCTCAAGTAATGTAAGGGTTTCTTCTGGCATGCAGCGAGAGCCTCCCTTTCCCACTCTGCCATGAATATGTCAGCGTGGCTCTAACGCTAATCACAGGCCCGCGTATAGCGGCGGCTTCCAGTATTATTATCCTTCCAGAGGCAGGAACACCACACGGCAGCAGCCCGCCGACAGACCGCCTTGGAGGTATGATTACTCAGTCACGTCCAAGAGTGACCGTGTCAGTTACACGGACGCCGCCAGGCGCTGCAACCACGAGTCCCAACGCCGCTTCTGCATCCACCGCGGAGCGGTGAACCAACGCTGGGACACACGTTACGACCGCAATGCTTCTAACCAACGATGGAGGGACAACAGAACTCATACTGGCGGATGCGGACGTTACTTCCAGCAGCCTCAGGAGAGCTACAGAGCCCGCAGACGGCAGCCTTCCGACACGCGCGACCAACCCAACTGGGGACGCATGCCGCGCTCGCGGCAACGGTATAACCAAACGAACAGGTGGGTCCGCAGAAACTACCAACAGCGAGACACAGCTGAGCTTAATCAGGACCCTGATTTCACTATCAGAACTCAAACTATTTACAAACTCATAAAAGCTACACACCACCTTGCCAATGTGGCTAGCCAAACCACTCCTCCTGCTATACCTAAAGTTACTAAACAATTGGCAGAGACAATTAAACCATCAGATCCCAATCCTAAAACCTTGGAGCTTATTTTGGGTAATGCCAAACAGTGGGAACACAATACTATCCTTATTTTAAAGGACCATTACGTGGATTCACAGAAAAATGCCTTGCAGATTTTGCAACAACTGAAAAGTGGCCCATGGCAAAAAAACTTTGATATTTCTTTCACCTGGGCTAAAAGTCACTTTGGCAGGAGAATAACCCAAGAGACTCTGGACTCTGTATATACTAGAATAGTGGACAGCCTGCAGTCACCCAGTACTTCAGCTGCACAACCCACCATAACAACCCAGAGTCCCACCCAACCAGCTGCTGCCAGACAGGAGGCCACCTCCAACCCACAGCAGCCTCCACCAGCGCCCGTTCAGGGCCAACCACGGACCAGATCTATGTCTACGCAGGTACAGACGGACCCAGCTGGGACGGAGTACAGGGACACCGTTTCTGAGACTCAACATAACACATCCTCTGAGGAAATACCTCCAACACCTCAACCACCATTACCACAGCACCACGCCAGGCCACACCGCAGCGCTCAGGGACCTGCCACTGCAACAACGGGGAGTCAACTCTCTACGGTGGAGGTCTCAACCTGGCAGGACAGATCCCCTCACACCACGGAGCAGCCGACTCTCCAGATGCACAGCTCCTCCGAATCAGAGGAGTCCTACAGCTCGGCCGACTCAGATGAGGAGGGCCCGCACCAGAGCGTCTACGAGCAAGACAGTGGGGAGACCACCCACACCTCAACTCAGCCCCGTGAACCATCTTCTCACACTCCTGAGCTACCAGTTCTCCAGGTCAACGGCTCCTCTAGGCCAGAGGAGATTCAACAGCAACAAAGCCAGGTGAGCATCTATGAGCAGGACCGTGGGGAGACCACCCACGCCTCAACTCGGTCCCGTGAACCATCTCCTCACACTCCGGAGCCACCAGTTCTCCAGGTGAGCGACTCCTCTAGCCCAGAGAAGATTCAACAGCAACTAAGTCAGGAGGTAACCACTGCTGAAATTCCAGCAGTTCCCACACCTGTATTCAGGTCAGACTCTCTCACAACTACACGGGTCCAAACTAAACTCAACTTTAACCCACCCACACATACAACAGTAAGTAAGTAAGTAAGTAAGTAAAATTTATTTCTATAGCACATTTCACAGATAAAAATCACAAAGTGCTTCACAACAAAAGGAAGAATACAGAACATTTATGCCAAACATTACAGTGCCTAATCTAAAGGACAAAAGTACACATTAGACGAAAAAAAAAGAAGGGTTTTTAACTGGGTTTTAAAATTTTCCACACAGTCCAAACAGCGTATGGAAGGAGGCAAGGCGTTCCACAACCTGGGTGCCACAGCTTGAAACGAACGGTCCCCTCTTGTTTTAAAATGAGTACGGGGGGCAACTAAAAATCTCTGACCTGTTGATCTCAAACTACGCGAGGATGTATGCAGCTGTATCAGGTCAGAGATGTATGGGGGCGCCTGTCCTTGCAGGGCTCTAAAAGTTAGAACCAATATTTTAAAATGTATTCTAAATTTCACTGGTAGCCAATGGAGTGAAGCCAAGACAGGAGTGATATGTGCCCTTTTACTTGTGTGGGTTAAAAGCCTAGCGGCGGAGTTAAAAAGACTATTACAATAGTCTAATCGAGACGAAATAATAGCATGAATTATCATCTCCAGCTCTGCCTTTGACACTAAAGCTCTTATCTTAGAAATGTTTCTTAATTGAAAGAAACAGTTTTTAATGAGTTGCTTCGAGTGTTTCTCCAAAGACATCGCCGCATCAAAAACAACACCTAAGCTCCTGAGACTCGGCTGAACAGACGAGCCTAGGTCACCGAGATGTTGTTTTATCAGAGGGATGCTCTACTCAGGGGCAATGATTAAAGTTTCAGTTTTAGCTGAGTTCAACATTAAAAAGTTATCATTTAGCCACTGCTTGATCCCACTCAGACAGTTGATTAAAGATGACAGTTTAAATAACTCAGTAGGCTTAAAAGAACAGTATAACTGAATGTCATCTGCATACAAGCAGAGATGGGAAAATTACTCACTTCTCATACTTAAGTAGAAGTACAGATACTTGTGTTAAAAAATACTCTGGTAAAAGTAGAAGTACTGATTTAACTTATTTACTTAAGTAAAAGTAACAAAGTACAGGCTTGGAAATGTACTTAAAGTATAAAAGTAAAAGTAGAATTGCGAATGACAACCATTTTTTATGCAAAGCTACCTGGAAAACAAATGTTACTAGAGCGCAAGCTGAGAAACTTCAGTAGTCATGGAGAAAAGGCTCTTTATGTATATATGCCATGTCTACATTTTAAATGGATGTCTGCCAAAAGGCCTAAAACATCACATATATGATTATTGTGACAGAGACTGGGACTCCAGGTTAATAAGATTCTGACTGAGTAGCAATATATGAATTCAGTTGTGATTCTGTAATAATTCACAGATCCAGTTCCTTTTTTAATCTTCCCCTTAACATTTAAAGGAATCTACATGTAAGTTCTGCATACTTTTAGAGTAGAACTAACGGATGGCAGCTGACAGCTAGTAAATCTTTGAACATGGAGTGCTAATAATAAATGTAATATGTCAGGCTCACAACTTTTACAATTGAAGTGCTATACAAGTTGGAGAAATTACAAATGCAATGTGCATTCTAAAAATGTTTTTTATTGATATGCAAATAGACATCCAGCAAAAGAAAAATGGTAAGTGATGTATGCCCTCAAATCGGTAGATGTGCATGAATTTGTCCTGAATCCCTTAAAGAACTTGGGAGCAACAAGGGTATACACAACTTTCTGTATAGTGTAACATGTCATAACATAATTGTGTATAGAACAGATATACACACCATCTGTAATGCTTAACATGTCATAACATAATTGTGTGTAGGACAGTGAGTGAGTAAAAAAACATGTTTTTAGATACAGTATATTTACACACAAATATGATACACTTTTCTTTATAAAATAGTTGTTACACCGGTGAAAAGTCTTGAGCAAAAAGGCTTTCCCGTGGAGAGCAGGAGCTCAGTGATTAAGGCAAATCTCAGGGACAGGGAGAGAGAGACCGCCAGTGATCACATGTATACCTCAAAGTCTGTGTGTGCTTGATGCTGGGTGAAACCCTAAGACCCATCAAAACCTGTGGAATAACTTCCAAGGCATAATTAACATAACAACCAGAACCTTTTTTTAGCATCAATGTACTGTGTGTGTGTGTGTGTGTGTGTGTGTACACATGATTATCAGGGTGAATTTGTGTTCGCATGATACAGAGAGAATCCAATACTACCAGAAACCTTTGTTTAGCTTCAAAAGAAGCTGATTTTCAAAGTTCTTGGAATCAACACGTGCCCTTTTTGGTGTAAAAATCAGCCCTGCAGTGCTGAACAGTCTCTCGCAGGCAGCGGAGGCAGGTAGTGCCGTGTTAAGCCTCAATGACAGGTGGCATACTGCCGGGAAAGACTTCAGTACATCCATTGTATCACCTGGGCACCCCAGGTAGGTCTCCAGCTGTTTGGTATTTTCTTGGGAACTGGACTGCTTGAATGCTGAAAAAAAGTCCTCCTCTGAAGAAGAATGGTTGGTATCACCTGCATTCACCACAACTTGTTCCTTCAGGTGATTTTTGATGTAGTCAAGGCCTATGGAACACAAAACCAAATAAGATGTCAACTATCTCATTGGCAAGACTTACCCAGTTTTAGGACAGATTCATCACTTGTCCAGCAGGTCTTGAATTTGGGGACGAGAATGGCAGCGGCAATTAGCTCTGGATCCGTGAGCATCTGTCCAAAACGTTTTTCAAGGCCTGCTAGAAGTGCTTCAATCAAAGGCCTACAGGACTTGGAGGAAATGCAGAGGTGCTGGAGCTTCGCCTGGAGTAGTGTTATTGTAGGTACCAACCATCCCATCTGCACATTGGCCTCTCCCTGGAGAACATCAAGCGCTTTTGCGAATGGGCTCATGGTCTTGGTATACTCTGCCAGAAAAGCAAGCTCAACAGGAGTGAACCTGACAACAAAAAACACAAAAAGTGATTAATGAATTAGCATTTCATTCATAGTGGGATTGAAAGTATTCATTAAGCCAATTTAACTCATATTGCAGTCAAATCTACAAAATAAAAAGGCAAGTACATACATAGGTATCTTTAGCGCGCTGCAGACAGCTGTAATTGCTCCTTCTCCTTGTTCCTTTAAGATTCTCACAATCCTCTCCACGGCAAAGAAGAGGGAGTTCCACCGTGTCTCATTGGGCCTCAGGAGCTGAAGTTTGCAGTTATCCTCTATGATTTCAGCAGCTGTGGTAGATCTTGAGCTTTTGCTCCACAGACTTGAACACTTGGAGAATGCTGAACGAGACAGCCGCTTGTACGCTGGATTTCCATTTGCTTTCAAGGCATCAGCGGTGGAGATCAGGTTGAGAAGGTGGCATGCACAACGTTGGTGCTTTGGCAGCTGGTATTCCAAGCCATTATCTTCATCCAATATTGTCCCGGCTTCAACAAACTCAACACCTGTGATATCTCCCCCCTCTTCTTCTGCATCACTCTCTCCTCCCGTACTTGCCCTCGCACCCTGAAGTGCAGTATCTGGATTGTTATTTTCATCCAGCTCACCATAGACTCTAAAGGCCTTTATAAAATTTGAACCATTGTCAGTTGTTGTGCAAACAATTTTTTCGCGGATGTTGTACTCCACATGTATATTGTTGAGAGCACTAGCGAGGGCAGAAAAGGTATGTGACCCTTTTATCTGCTTGCACGCTAGGGCAGCACAGCACCTCTGCAGAGTTGCACTATCTATCCAATGCGCAGTGACACCTATAAACCCCCGTCTGTGTGCGGTCCAGCAATCTGTGGTGGTTGCAATAACCTCAACTTTCTTCAAGACCAATTTCAGATTATTTTTCATTTCTTGTGTTGCTTTCTCCACTTTGTTTTTAAGTGTGCCACGAGACATCACTGCTAGATTGGGCTGGAGGAGAAGCAGAAGGTCTCTAAATCCCTGCTGCTCAACTACACTGAGTGGGTGTAGACCTTGAATGATGAAGTCAATGATTCCTTTATCCACACTGACCTGTGACACTCTCTTGGCTTCCCATAACTTTGGTTGTTTGGGTGATGGGTCTGCATTCGGGGTTGACTTTCTTTTCTGAACTGAAGTGAGATTTCTGTATCTCTCCATATGATTGACATGCTTTCTCTGTGAGTGAAAATACAGACAAACACACACACACAAAATTGTTCAGTGATGTAGCCAAGACCCTTTGACATAACTTACTATGAAATGTGAAACATTAGGCACCATGGCCTAAAACCTATATCTTGGTATATTTTAACTAGCAACATACACAGTATACATAGCCCATAATTATTTCTTAACATTTCAATACACTGTAAATGCAGCCTCTACCTCTGAATGGGTTAAGCATTGGTATAGCAACTGTATGACAGCTATTACTGTTTTTTTCTTTTGTGTGAACTTCCAAATTCTTTATGGCTAGTAAAGTCGAACTTTGGATTGCTGTCATCCTTGATTCTAGGGACTGACTGACTGATCTGGGGAGTGCAAGCAAGGGCCGTTAAGAAAAGATACAAATGTAACATTTCTTAACGGTCTTAACTTGTGCTCCCCACATCACTTAACCAGCTCACACAGTTTGAAAGAAAACACGTAAAGTGGTCTTGATGATAATAATAAAAAAACAAGTCCTCTAACTTACAACCCCAAATCAGAAAAAGTTGGGACAGTATGAAAAACACAAATAAAAAAAGAAAGTAGTGATTTCTAAATGTACTTTGACTTGTATTTCATTGCAGACAATACAACAGCGCATAATTTAATGTGTTCCTCATGATTTTTATTGTTTCTTTTTCAAAAAAACTAAATTCCTATTTTGGCTCTGCATTCAAAGTTGTGTAAAAATGTTAGCGTTCATTTTGAGCAGGTCAACATGTTTCTGGAGAGTAAAAAGAGGTTCGTAAAGAAGCAGCTAGCTTAGCTAACTATCCGGCTCAGCCTTTTGTGTGGAAACATTATCGTTTACGTTTTGTCGGTTGAACAAACAACTAATATCATTGTGGAGTTGCTTTTTTAACGTCTATTACACGGTTACACTAAGTCAAGTTACTGAATTCGTTTTTAATATAAATCTATACATGCAGATATTGTATCAGCTAGCTAGCTAGTATTAGATTTTATTTTTAAATAAACTGAACGCTCGCTAACCTTAACGTTACTTGGGTTACTTAACTAGCTAAATGCTAGCCAACCAAGTCATTCCTAGCAGGAGAACAAATGTAACTGATCATTAATGTAAACGTAATACAGTTACTGAAACAAACAACAAATAGCTCTTGATAACAACAAAAAGATGCATTTACCTCTATGTGCTTTTTCAAATTCGATGGTGAATTCTTGAAAGCCAGCAGTTCATGGTGTTTCGGTTGGCACAATTTGCAGCACATTCGCCAGGAGTCATTTTTCATGCCTACTATGTCAAACATCTCTCTCAGATAAGGCCAAGGATGATTGGGAATGTCTTGCTGCTCGTCTGCCGAATCTCTGGGATCTCCGTTTTGTTCATTTTCAATCATGTCGCCGTCCATAATACTATGCTAACGTTACCGCCATCCAGCTGCAATGATTTGCTGCGAATGAATGCCGCCGCCCGCCGAATGTGTCGTATGTCGTCTTGTAGTGGTGCGTCAAATGCAACGTATATTCCCATCCAATTAAATTGAATTTGGTATTGATGACGCGAAAAATAACTCCACTGAAATTATTTGAAACTAAAGTAACGAGCCACTTTTGTAAAATGTAAGGAGTAGAAAGTACCGATATTTGTGTTAAAAATGTAAGAAGTAAAAGTAAAAAGTCGGCACAAAAATAAATAGTAAAGTAAAGTAAAAATACCTGAAAAATCTACTTAAGTACAGTAACAAAGTATTTGTACTTCGTTACTTCCCATCTCTGCATACAAGTGATAAGAGACATCTTTAAACTGGCTGATTATCTGTCCTAGAGGGAGTATATACAGAAGGAACAGAATCGGTCCCAGGACAGAACCCTGAGGAACACCACTCGATAAGCCTGCAGTATCTGACATGATCTGATTTATAAAAACACTAAAACTTCTACCGGTAAGGTAAGATGTAAACCATTTTAAAGCTGATCCAGATATCCTTAATAGATCCTGAAGTTTATCAATCAAGTTATTGTGGTCAATAGTGTCAAAGGCAGATGTAAGGTCCAATAAAACTAACACTGTATGCTTCCCAGAATCTGCTGACATCAAAATATCGCTTGAAACTTTAACTAGTGCAGTTTCCGTAGAATGTTTTTTACGAAAACCTGACTGATATTTGTCAAAAATATCATTTATCTCTAAGAAAGAAGTAAGCTGCCCTGCTACCACTTTCTCTAGAATCTTAGCCATGAAAGGGAGTTTAGATATAGGCCTATAATTAATAGGTTGCAATGGGTCTAAACTGGGCTTTTTAAGAACAGGTTCAACAATAGCATGTTTAAAGAAGTCAGGATCCACACCAGTTAGAAGAGAAGTATTGATCATTTCTACAACACAGGGGCCAATACTATCAAAAACCTGCTTAAACAGTATAGTCGGGAGAACATCACTGTGGCCATTAGAGGGCTTCAACTTGTCTAGGAGAGTGGTAACATCATCTAATGACACTAGTTTGAAAGAGAAACAGGGATGGAAAAGAGCCAAAGTACAAGCCTTGATATATGCAGGAGGTGGTAAAATGCTAGCTCTGATATTCTGAATTTTCTCTACAAAGAAGTTAAGGAAAACAGAGCTAAACACACCACACAGACACCCCTCAGCTAAAAACAGTGCTTCTCAGTGGTCTTTCATAGCCAACAAAAAATGGTTAATTTTGGGAGATTCCAATCTTTCCAGAATTCCACCTTTCTCTGAGCCACACATACAGATTGAGAGCTGTCCTGGAGGAACATTTAAGCATGCCGAGGCACTCCTCGCTCACACTGTAGTCTCTTTTGAAGTACAAAAGGTCATTCTCTCCTTCGGCATCAATAACAGATCACATGATCCAGAGAAAGTTACCATACCACAAATCAAAAAAGCAGTTCGCATGGCTAGAATAGCCTATCGCAAAGCTCGCATCATGTTTCCAGAGATTAATATCTCTAGACACCTTCCACATAAGCACCAAGGTAACTTAATGTCACTCAACGATTACATCGTTGCACATGAGGACTATGTCCCAGCATTGTCTAGGAACCATTTTACCACAGAATCAGACCACATCCATTGGTCTAAAACGACCGCACAATAGATGCTCCAACACTGGGTGCTACATTTAAACAATCAGTCCCTGTAAAGACCACTGAGAACACAGGGTTAAAAACTGTTGTTAACCTTTCTACATCCTTCAAGTTAACTGCAGCACAAACTGATTTATTGAACAAAGGTCTCACGTTTATTCCGTCCATCCAGAAACAGTCCAAGAAAGAAATGCTTAATATCCTCAGGCATGATATACAGGATTATCATAGACGCAGAGCCCGCAGACGGCCGCCTTCCGACACGCGCGACCAACCCAACTGGGGACGCATGCCGCGCTCGCGGCAACGGTATAACCAAACGAACAGGTGGGTCCGCAGAAACTACCAACAGCGAGACACAGCTGAGCTTAATCAGGACCCTGATTTCACTATCAGAACTCAAACTATTTACAAACTCATAAAAGCTACACACCACCTTGCCAATGTGGCTAGCCAAACCACTCCTCCTGCTATACCTAAAGTTACTAAACAATTGGCAGAGACAATTAAACCATCAGATCCCAATCCTAAAACCTTGGAGCTTATTTTGGGTAATGCCAAACAGTGGGAACACAATACTATCCTTATTTTAAAGGACCATTACGTGGATTCACAGAAAAATGCCTTGCAGATTTTGCAACAACTGAAAAGTGGCCCATGGCAAAAAAACTTTGATATTTCTTTCACCTGGGCTAAAAGTCACTTTGGCAGGAGAATAACCCAAGAGACTCTGGACTCTGTATATACTAGAATAGTGGACAGCCTGCAGTCACCCAGTACTTCAGCTGCACAACCCACCATAACAACCCAGAGTCCCACCCAACCAGCTGCTGCCAGACAGGAGGCCACCTCCAACCCACAGCAGCCTCCACCAGCGCCCGTTCAGGGCCAACCACGGACCAGATCTATGTCTACGCAGGTACAGACGGACCCAGCTGGGACGGAGTACAGGGACACCGTTTCTGAGACTCAACATAACACATCCTCTGAGGAAATACCTCCAACACCTCAACCACCATTACCACAGCACCACGCCAGGCCACACCGCAGCGCTCAGGGACCTGCCACTGCAACAACGGGGAGTCAACTCTCTACGGTGGAGGTCTCAACCTGGCAGGACAGATCCCCTCACACCACGGAGCAGCCGACTCTCCAGATGCACAGCTCCTCCGAATCAGAGGAGTCCTACAGCTCGGCCGACTCAGATGAGGAGGGCCCGCACCAGAGCGTCTACGAGCAAGACAGTGGGGAGACCACCCACACCTCAACTCAGCCCCGTGAACCATCTTCTCACACTCCTGAGCTACCAGTTCTCCAGGTCAACGGCTCCTCTAGGCCAGAGGAGATTCAACAGCAACAAAGCCAGGTGAGCATCTATGAGCAGGACCGTGGGGAGACCACCCACGCCTCAACTCGGTCCCGTGAACCATCTCCTCACACTCCGGAGCCACCAGTTCTCCAGGTGAGCGACTCCTCTAGCCCAGAGAAGATTCAACAGCAACTAAGTCAGGAGGTAACCACTGCTGAAATTCCAGCAGTTCCCACACCTGTATTCAGGTCAGACTCTCTCACAACTACACGGGTCCAAACTAAACTCAACTTTAACCCACCCACACATACAACAGTAAGTAAGTAAGTAAGTAAGTAAAATTTATTTCTATAGCACATTTCACAGATAAAAATCACAAAGTGCTTCACAACAAAAGGAAGAATACAGAACATTTATGCCAAACATTACAGTGCCTAATCTAAAGGACAAAAGTACACATTAGACGAAAAAAAAAGAAGGGTTTTTAACTGGGTTTTAAAATTTTCCACACAGTCCAAACAGCGTATGGAAGGAGGCAAGGCGTTCCACAACCTGGGTGCCACAGCTTGAAACGAACGGTCCCCTCTTGTTTTAAAATGAGTACGGGGGGCAACTAAAAATCTCTGACCTGTTGATCTCAAACTACGCGAGGATGTATGCAGCTGTATCAGGTCAGAGATGTATGGGGGCGCCTGTCCTTGCAGGGCTCTAAAAGTTAGAACCAATATTTTAAAATGTATTCTAAATTTCACTGGTAGCCAATGGAGTGAAGCCAAGACAGGAGTGATATGTGCCCTTTTACTTGTGTGGGTTAAAAGCCTAGCGGCGGAGTTAAAAAGACTATTACAATAGTCTAATCGAGACGAAATAATAGCATGAATTATCATCTCCAGCTCTGCCTTTGACACTAAAGCTCTTATCTTAGAAATGTTTCTTAATTGAAAGAAACAGTTTTTAATGAGTTGCTTCGAGTGTTTCTCCAAAGACATCGCCGCATCAAAAACAACACCTAAGCTCCTGAGACTCGGCTGAACAGACGAGCCTAGGTCACCGAGATGTTGTTTTATCAGAGGGATGCTCTACTCAGGGGCAATGATTAAAGTTTCAGTTTTAGCTGAGTTCAACATTAAAAAGTTATCATTTAGCCACTGCTTGATCCCACTCAGACAGTTGATTAAAGATGACAGTTTAAATAACTCAGTAGGCTTAAAAGAACAGTATAACTGAATGTCATCTGCATACAAGCAGAGATGGGAAAATTACTCACTTCTCATACTTAAGTAGAAGTACAGATACTTGTGTTAAAAAATACTCTGGTAAAAGTAGAAGTACTGATTTAACTTATTTACTTAAGTAAAAGTAACAAAGTACAGGCTTGGAAATGTACTTAAAGTATAAAAGTAAAAGTAGAATTGCGAATGACAACCATTTTTTATGCAAAGCTACCTGGAAAACAAATGTTACTAGAGCGCAAGCTGAGAAACTTCAGTAGTCATGGAGAAAAGGCTCTTTATGTATATATGCCATGTCTACATTTTAAATGGATGTCTGCCAAAAGGCCTAAAACATCACATATATGATTATTGTGACAGAGACTGGGACTCCAGGTTAATAAGATTCTGACTGAGTAGCAATATATGAATTCAGTTGTGATTCTGTAATAATTCACAGATCCAGTTCCTTTTTTAATCTTCCCCTTAACATTTAAAGGAATCTACATGTAAGTTCTGCATACTTTTAGAGTAGAACTAACGGATGGCAGCTGACAGCTAGTAAATCTTTGAACATGGAGTGCTAATAATAAATGTAATATGTCAGGCTCACAACTTTTACAATTGAAGTGCTATACAAGTTGGAGAAATTACAAATGCAATGTGCATTCTAAAAATGTTTTTTATTGATATGCAAATAGACATCCAGCAAAAGAAAAATGGTAAGTGATGTATGCCCTCAAATCGGTAGATGTGCATGAATTTGTCCTGAATCCCTTAAAGAACTTGGGAGCAACAAGGGTATACACAACTTTCTGTATAGTGTAACATGTCATAACATAATTGTGTATAGAACAGATATACACACCATCTGTAATGCTTAACATGTCATAACATAATTGTGTGTAGGACAGTGAGTGAGTAAAAAAACATGTTTTTAGATACAGTATATTTACACACAAATATGATACACTTTTCTTTATAAAATAGTTGTTACACCGGTGAAAAGTCTTGAGCAAAAAGGCTTTCCCGTGGAGAGCAGGAGCTCAGTGATTAAGGCAAATCTCAGGGACAGGGAGAGAGAGACCGCCAGTGATCACATGTATACCTCAAAGTCTGTGTGTGCTTGATGCTGGGTGAAACCCTAAGACCCATCAAAACCTGTGGAATAACTTCCAAGGCATAATTAACATAACAACCAGAACCTTTTTTTAGCATCAATGTACTGTGTGTGTGTGTGTGTGTGTACACATGATTATCAGGGTGAATTTGTGTTCGCATGATACAGAGAGAATCCAATACTACCAGAAACCTTTGTTTAGCTTCAAAAGAAGCTGATTTTCAAAGTTCTTGGAATCAACACGTGCCCTTTTTGGTGTAAAAATCAGCCCTGCAGTGCTGAACAGTCTCTCGCAGGCAGCGGAGGCAGGTAGTGCCGTGTTAAGCCTCAATGACAGGTGGCATACTGCCGGGAAAGACTTCAGTACATCCATTGTATCACCTGGGCACCCCAGGTAGGTCTCCAGCTGTTTGGTATTTTCTTGGGAACTGGACTGCTTGAATGCTGAAAAAAAGTCCTCCTCTGAAGAAGAATGGTTGGTATCACCTGCATTCACCACAACTTGTTCCTTCAGGTGATTTTTGATGTAGTCAAGGCCTATGGAACACAAAACCAAATAAGATGTCAACTATCTCATTGGCAAGACTTACCCAGTTTTAGGACAGATTCATCACTTGTCCAGCAGGTCTTGAATTTGGGGACGAGAATGGCAGCGGCAATTAGCTCTGGATCCGTGAGCATCTGTCCAAAACGTTTTTCAAGGCCTGCTAGAAGTGCTTCAATCAAAGGCCTACAGGACTTGGAGGAAATGCAGAGGTGCTGGAGCTTCGCCTGGAGTAGTGTTATTGTAGGTACCAACCATCCCATCTGCACATTGGCCTCTCCCTGGAGAACATCAAGCGCTTTTGCGAATGGGCTCATGGTCTTGGTATACTCTGCCAGAAAAGCAAGCTCAACAGGAGTGAACCTGACAACAAAAAACACAAAAAGTGATTAATGAATTAGCATTTCATTCATAGTGGGATTGAAAGTATTCATTAAGCCAATTTAACTCATATTGCAGTCAAATCTACAAAATAAAAAGGCAAGTACATACATAGGTATCTTTAGCGCGCTGCAGACAGCTGTAATTGCTCCTTCTCCTTGTTCCTTTAAGATTCTCACAATCCTCTCCACGGCAAAGAAGAGGGAGTTCCACCGTGTCTCATTGGGCCTCAGGAGCTGAAGTTTGCAGTTATCCTCTATGATTTCAGCAGCTGTGGTAGATCTTGAGCTTTTGCTCCACAGACTTGAACACTTGGAGAATGCTGAACGAGACAGCCGCTTGTACGCTGGATTTCCATTTGCTTTCAAGGCATCAGCGGTGGAGATCAGGTTGAGAAGGTGGCATGCACAACGTTGGTGCTTTGGCAGCTGGTATTCCAAGCCATTATCTTCATCCAATATTGTCCCGGCTTCAACAAACTCAACACCTGTGATATCTCCCCCCTCTTCTTCTGCATCACTCTCTCCTCCCGTACTTGCCCTCGCACCCTGAAGTGCAGTATCTGGATTGTTATTTTCATCCAGCTCACCATAGACTCTAAAGGCCTTTATAAAATTTGAACCATTGTCAGTTGTTGTGCAAACAATTTTTTCGCGGATGTTGTACTCCACATGTATATCGTTGAGAGCACTAGCGAGGGCAGAAAAGGTATGTGACCCTTTTATCTGCTTGCACGCTAGGGCAGCACAGCACCTCTGCAGAGTTGCACTATCTATCCAATGCGCAGTGACACCTATAAACCCCCGTCTGTGTGCGGTCCAGCAATCTGTGGTGGTTGCAATAACCTCAACTTTCTTCAAGACCAATTTCAGATTATTTTTCATTTCTTGTGTTGCTTTCTCCACTTTGTTTTTAAGTGTGCCACGAGACATCACTGCTAGATTGGGCTGGAGGAGAAGCAGAAGGTCTCTAAATCCCTGCTGCTCAACTACACTGAGTGGGTGTAGACCTTGAATGATGAAGTCAATGATTCCTTTATCCACACTGACCTGTGACACTCTCTTGGCTTCCCATAACTTTGGTTGTTTGGGTGATGGGTCTGCATTCGGGGTTGACTTTCTTTTCTGAACTGAAGTGAGATTTCTGTATCTCTCCATATGATTGACATGCTTTCTCTGTGAGTGAAAATACAGACAAACACACACACACAAAATTGTTCAGTGATGTAGCCAAGACCCTTTGACATAACTTACTATGAAATGTGAAACATTAGGCACCATGGCCTAAAACCTATATCTTGGTATATTTTAACTAGCAACATACACAGTATACATAGCCCATAATTATTTCTTAACATTTCAATACACTGTAAATGCAGCCTCTACCTCTGAATGGGTTAAGCATTGGTATAGCAACTGTATGACAGCTATTACTGTTTTTTTCTTTTGTGTGAACTTCCAAATTCTTTATGGCTAGTAAAGTCGAACTTTGGATTGCTGTCATCCTTGATTCTAGGGACTGACTGACTGATCTGGGGAGTGCAAGCAAGGGCCGTTAAGAAAAGATACAAATGTAACATTTCTTAACGGTCTTAACTTGTGCTCCCCACATCACTTAACCAGCTCACACAGTTTGAAAGAAAACACGTAAAGTGGTCTTGATGATAATAATAAAAAAACAAGTCCTCTAACTTACAACCCCAAATCAGAAAAAGTTGGGACAGTATGAAAAACACAAATAAAAAAAGAAAGTAGTGATTTCTAAATGTACTTTGACTTGTATTTCATTGCAGACAATACAACAGCGCATAATTTAATGTGTTCCTCATGATTTTTATTGTTTCTTTTTCAAAAAAACTAAATTCCTATTTTGGCTCTGCATTCAAAGTTGTGTAAAAATGTTAGCGTTCATTTTGAGCAGGTCAACATGTTTCTGGAGAGTAAAAAGAGGTTCGTAAAGAAGCAGCTAGCTTAGCTAACTATCCGGCTCAGCCTTTTGTGTGGAAACATTATCGTTTACGTTTTGTCGGTTGAACAAACAACTAATATCATTGTGGAGTTGCTTTTTTAACGTCTATTACACGGTTACACTAAGTCAAGTTACTGAATTTGTTTTTAATATAAATCTATACATGCAGATATTGTATCAGCTAGCTAGCTAGTATTAGATTTTATTTTTAAATAAACTGAACGCTCGCTAACCTTAACGTTACTTGGGTTACTTAACTAGCTAAATGCTAGCCAACCAAGTCATTCCTAGCAGGAGAACAAATGTAACTGATCATTAATGTAAACGTAATACAGTTACTGAAACAAACAACAAATAGCTCTTGATAACAACAAAAAGATGCATTTACCTCTATGTGCTTTTTCAAATTCGATGGTGAATTCTTGAAAGCCAGCAGTTCATGGTGTTTCGGTTGGCACAATTTGCAGCACATTCGCCAGGAGTCATTTTTCATGCCTACTATGTCAAACATCTCTCTCAGATAAGGCCAAGGATGATTGGGAATGTCTTGCTGCTCGTCTGCCGAATCTCTGGGATCTCCGTTTTGTTCATTTTCAATCATGTCGCCGTCCATAATACTATGCTAACGTTACCGCCATCCAGCTGCAATGATTTGCTGCGAATGAATGCCGCCGCCCGCCGAATGTGTCGTATGTCGTCTTGTAGTGGTGCGTCAAATGCAACGTATATTCCCATCCAATTAAATTGAATTTGGTATTGATGACGCGAAAAATAACTCCACTGAAATTATTTGAAACTAAAGTAACGAGCCACTTTTGTAAAATGTAAGGAGTAGAAAGTACCGATATTTGTGTTAAAAATGTAAGAAGTAAAAGTAAAAAGTCGGCACAAAAATAAATAGTAAAGTAAAGTAAAAATACCTGAAAAATCTACTTAAGTACAGTAACAAAGTATTTGTACTTCGTTACTTCCCATCTCTGCATACAAGTGATAAGAGACATCTTTAAACTGGCTGATTATCTGTCCTAGAGGGAGTATATACAGAAGGAACAGAATCGGTCCCAGGACAGAACCCTGAGGAACACCACTCGATAAGCCTGCAGTATCTGACATGATCTGATTTATAAAAACACTAAAACTTCTACCGGTAAGGTAAGATGTAAACCATTTTAAAGCTGATCCAGATATCCTTAATAGATCCTGAAGTTTATCAATCAAGTTATTGTGGTCAATAGTGTCAAAGGCAGATGTAAGGTCCAATAAAACTAACACTGTATGCTTCCCAGAATCTGCTGACATCAAAATATCGCTTGAAACTTTAACTAGTGCAGTTTCCGTAGAATGTTTTTTACGAAAACCTGACTGATATTTGTCAAAAATATCATTTATCTCTAAGAAAGAAGTAAGCTGCCCTGCTACCACTTTCTCTAGAATCTTAGCCATGAAAGGGAGTTTAGATATAGGCCTATAATTAATAGGTTGCAATGGGTCTAAACTGGGCTTTTTAAGAACAGGTTCAACAATAGCATGTTTAAAGAAGTCAGGATCCACACCAGTTAGAAGAGAAGTATTGATCATTTCTACAACACAGGGGCCAATACTATCAAAAACCTGCTTAAACAGTATAGTCGGGAGAACATCACTGTGGCCATTAGAGGGCTTCAACTTGTCTAGGAGAGTGGTAACATCATCTAATGACACTAGTTTGAAAGAGAAACAGGGATGGAAAAGAGCCAAAGTACAAGCCTTGATATATGCAGGAGGTGGTAAAATGCTAGCTCTGATATTCTGAATTTTCTCTACAAAGAAGTTAAGGAAAACAGAGCTAAACACACCACACAGACACCCCTCAGCTAAAAACAGTGCTTCTCAGTGGTCTTTCATAGCCAACAAAAAATGGTTAATTTTGGGAGATTCCAATCTTTCCAGAATTCCACCTTTCTCTGAGCCACACATACAGATTGAGAGCTGTCCTGGAGGAACATTTAAGCATGCCGAGGCACTCCTCGCTCACACTGTAGTCTCTTTTGAAGTACAAAAGGTCATTCTCTCCTTCGGCATCAATAACAGATCACATGATCCAGAGAAAGTTACCATACCACAAATCAAAAAAGCAGTTCGCATGGCTAGAATAGCCTATCGCAAAGCTCGCATCATGTTTCCAGAGATTAATATCTCTAGACACCTTCCACATAAGCACCAAGGTAACTTAATGTCACTCAACGATTACATCGTTGCACATGAGGACTATGTCCCAGCATTGTCTAGGAACCATTTTACCACAGAATCAGACCACATCCATTGGTCTAAAACGACCGCACAATAGATGCTCCAACACTGGGTGCTACATTTAAACAATCAGTCCCTGTAAAGACCACTGAGAACACAGGGTTAAAAACTGTTGTTAACCTTTCTACATCCTTCAAGTTAACTGCAGCACAAACTGATTTATTGAACAAAGGTCTCACGTTTATTCCGTCCATCCAGAAACAGTCCAAGAAAGAAATGCTTAATATCCTCAGGCATGATATACAGGATTATCATAGACGACTAAAATTAGCAGTCTTCTATCAGGATAGGCCCGAAAACACACCACTTCCCTTTCTGCCAAAGTCCACATGGACACCAGTTAATGCTCAATTGCCACTGGAAGTAACCAAACTCATTCACACAGATTTACATTCCTTCCAAAGCCAATATAGAATGAGATTTATTGAACCCAATTTAACTGCGTTTGAAGTTACAGCTCTAGAGCAACTTAGCCAAAACGATAACATTGTACTCAAACCAGCAGATAAGGGAAGTGCAGTGGTCATTATGGACAGGACTGACTATGTTTTTGAGGGCCATAAACAACTGAGTGATACTAATTACTATCAGAAATTGGATAGCCCCATTTTTAAAGACACTATCCCACTGGTCAAAAAAATATTCACCTCTCTCTGTGATAAAAAATCCATTAATAACAAACAAAAGTCTTTTCTTCTGGGAAATACGGAGCCCAGAGCACGCCGCTTTTATATGTTGCCTAAAATACATAAAGCTGGTGAAAAATGGACAGTCCCTTTCAAGATACCTCCAGGGAGACCTATTGTGTGACTGCAACAGTGAGACCTACCACTCAGCCAGATTTATTGACCAGTACTTGCACCCATTGTCCATATTACATGACTCCTACATTAAAGATACATATGATTTTGTGGAAAAAATTTAAAAATTGGATATCCCCTCCACAGCCTTCCTGTTCTCTATGGATGCATGTAGCCTGTACACCAAAATTTCCACACCTGAAGGCATTGAAGCTGTCAAAAACATCTTTCGGAAATATCCCAATATTTGAAGGCCCGACAAGGAAATTTTACAGCTTTTGGAACTCAACCTTACCAGAAACGACTTTGAGTTTGAAGGTCAATTTTACTTACAAGTACGGGGTACGGCAATGGGTCGGGTCTTTGCGCCGAGTTATGCAAATATATATATGGCTGAGTGGGAGACGGGTGCTTTGGCTTCCTGCACTTTACGTCCGTTACATTACTATAGGTATCTTGATGACATTTTTGGGATCTGGACCCATTCTACTGCAGAGTTCTATCAGTTCCTTGACAAACTTAACCAACACAGAGACTCCAAACTAACAGCCACTCTCCATCCCAATTCGATAGATTTTCTTGACACTACCACCTTTAAAAGGTCCAAATTTTTCTACAACATGTAAATTAGACATAAAAGTTTTTTTCAAAGAAACTGACAGCAGCCACTCGCTGTTATATAAAACCAGCTATCACCCAAAACATACTTTTGCTGGTCTGGTCAAGTCTCAACTTCTAAGATTTAAGAGGATTTGTACCAGAAGAGAAGATTTTAAAGTGGCTGTTAAAATACTCTTCACAGCCCTATTGGAGAGAGGTTACACATATACCTTGCTACGTGGAGCTTTAAGGACTTTTGAAGTTGTTAAACCAATTTGTTTAGATACCATGTTACCTATAATTATCACCTATTCGGAGGCTAATGTTGAGTTTGTCAAGCTACTGAAGAATAACTTTTTACATGCTGGTGGAGAAACCTTTTTAAAGGACCACAAACTTATGGCAGCATATAGAAGAAACCGAAATCTACAGGATTTGTTGGTCAGGTCTAAACTCAGACCTCTGAATCCACCTAAAACAAGAAGAGTAGATGTTTTTTTCAGGCACTATAAGACAGTCCAAAACCAACTAACCAAGGAAGTGTTCATCACACAGAGGGGTGCTACAGTACAGACCAGAAATTGTGTTTACTTATTCGTTGCCTGAAATTACTCAACATCGCTATGACATTAACCAACAAAAAAATCTCCACAGCCCATTGGCTCGACATTTTGTAGACCATCAGTGGACCAATGTGAGACCTACTATTTTGGAATTCAATCCTGATTTGTCAGTTAAACTTAGAAGAAAAATTGAACGAAATTGGATAAAAAAAATGGGCACTAACCCTAACCTGATGGTTTAAACGAGAAATAATTAAATAAACACAATAAGGACCGTGGTACTGGGGTGTCTGGACGGGGGCCGGAGGGCTACAGTGGATCTGAAACTTGCATGGTAGTGAGTGCACTGAAAATCTGCTCACCTACAGTGAGCAGACTTTTCTTTCTTAACCCTATCCAGCCGGTACTCCTTGCAAGCCACCACTGCCCTTCCTGTCCTCAGAAGGATCCCCCCTCCCTACCACCTGTTCTAACCCTAACCCCCTGTGCCTAAACTTAACCACACAGGCCCCTGGCTGTAACTTGCCACATGTGCCTAAACTTAACCTTTATGTCATCTCATTTGCCTTTTCTTGCTCAGAGCCCTCCATTTGGGATAGCAAACTAGGATATTAGAGTTTTCACATTAGGGTGCTATACCGAATTATACCAATAGATGGCAGCAAAGACACAAGTCTCTCAATCATACAGATAAATAGTGATCCCACAGTGCATTGTGCTGTTTTTTCATCACCTTTGGACCTTCTCTCTGTTTAAAATAATACTTTTCGTTAAAAAATAATATAACCTATTTTCTGCAGAGGTTATTCAACCCTGGAGTCTTCCTTATGTGCATCTAATATGGGTTTATACAATTAAAAAACATACAGTGCTATATTCCACATTTTAAATGTGACGTCATATAAATATTTACAATTCATGTTCTACAGAGATTGCTTTGCTCTGGAGTCTTGTTTCAGTACAATTCATATGATTTTATGTAAATTCATAAGATACACATGTGATCACATTCCACATCTTTCATGTGATGTCAAACATATGGTATTACTTAAGGAGTCTTAATTTGATGCATTTCATGTGGTTTGATGCAATTTAAAAGACACATAGTGCCATATTCCACACTTTACATGTGATGTCTAGCATACTGTAATAATTAGCCCACACACATAGAGATGCACATAATATCATACATGTTTAAACACTAACTTGTACACATATTTTGGTGGGTCCATCCATACAACTCTGTTATTGTATATTTGCCTCATTTTCATGCTTTTGGCATTTTATTTTCATGCTTTTTGCACTATTATTTGTGATTTTCCATCACGGTTTTGTATGTGACTAACAGTCCTCTGAATGCCACTGTTTCTTGAATGCAACATTGCTTCAAATGCACGCAGCACCTGCACGCTACTCTGTGATTGGCTTAGTGATGTAAACAGGAAGTTATTTGAGCTCAGTGACTTTACCGCTCTTGAGGCCAAGATGGCGGCGAAGTAGGTGGGTGTGCTTTTTTTCGCTCTGTCTGTTTCGGTCTGTCAGGAGTTTAACTAACCGATGACACTTTAAATATTACTAGAAGGCAACACAGATAAGTGACAACCTATACATATTGAGCTAAGTCGGACCTGAATGGCCAAAAGGAAAAGCAAAACGACGTTGAGTTTGGAGAAAGCTGACAACACTAACACTACTCCAAACATGCTACACATGGATGAAGCTAGCAACAACCCTATTGAGATGCGGGAGGTGGATGAAACTAGCGGACAAGAAAAGGATGGTGACTGGTTTGAGGCAAGTCCAGACGCACAAGCTGAATGTGAGGCCCTTGCAACTCCACTGCCAGTTACTCCGTTAAAACCTCCAACAAAAAAGGTAAAACATGACAACAGAGAGATTGCAGATATTTTGGGAGCCATCCTTGTGTTATCTGGGAAACATGACGAGACCTTTCGGAAAATATCTGCTATAGAAAAAACAACTGAGTCAACTTCGAAACAGTTGGAAAAGCTAACCTCGACCGTTCAGCAGCTTACTTTGGATGTTAAACAACAGAAGCACTCACTGGAAGGCATGAAGAAAGAGATTAATTTACTCCAAGCAGAAAATAAAACTCTGAAGGCAAACATCGCTGACTGCCAGAGCTACAGTCGAAGGTGGTCCCTGAAGATTCATGGCGTGAAGGAGGAAGATGGAGAAAACATCAGGAGCAGAATCATCGAGATCCTGGGTAAAGTGGCTCCTAATGTTCGTGATAGCCTGAAGGAGGGGGTCGACATCACACATCGCATCGGGCAGCGACGACAAGACGGCTCAAGTAGATCAACCATCATCCTTTTTGCAATGCGACACTTTCGTGATGCTGTCTGGAAGGAGGCGAAAGGCTCAAAGTTTCTTCTGGACAACAACTTAAGGCTCACCGAAGCACTGTCCCCCGAAGACAAAGCAGCCAGAGAGAAGCTGTGGCCCTTGGTGAAGAAAGCAAGAGAAGAAGGGAAGAAAGCCTCTTTTCGCGGCCTTTCTGTCTTCATAAATGGAAAGAAGATTGATTGTTCAGAGGTAACATAGGTTGTCTATGCAGACGTAAGTCTCATCTCATCTTATACTGAGAATGGTCTCTTAAGCTGTTTGATACCAAAATATATATTTTCCTGCAAGTATGATATTTAAGAAATTTCATTTTGCACCTTAACTCAGTGAAGGTAGTCTAATCCACACATTATTGGCCTAGTTAATTATGGAGCCAGACCGAATTTTTTCTTTGTGCGCTTTTTTGTTGTTGTTTATCATCAAGATAACTTTGATGTCGTTGTCATAGAAGTTACATTCATGGACACAAAAAAGGAACTTTAACCCTATTTTGTTTCGTTGGGTCCTTGATATTATTATAGAATACAGAATAGAATAGAATACATCCCTTCCGTACTTCAGATTGAGATCAGCAATAAGAGCCAAATATCCATCAAGCTCCTGTCTCCTGTCAGGATACACAGAACAAATCACGTCACGGAAAATCCCGAATGCTACCACGAACTGCCCAATAGAAAGTTCCTTACACAGTCTGGGATCGGCATTTTTAAACATGGCAGAAAACGTACCCCCGGACACTAGAGACCTATCACTCTCAAGGGAAGGTAAAATAAGGCGCACCAAATTAATGTCTTTCCCCAACAGAATTTTAGACCTTAAACGGGCGCTAATATTAGCCGACTCAGGAATATATGGCCTACCTATGCCCGACGCTGACACACTAGAAGCCAGGGAATAGTTAGCATCAATCAGGGCCGCCGCTGATGCCCGAGGGAAATCGAGCGCCGGTGACACCGCCTGTGCCGTGGAAGCCAGTACGTTACTGACGATTGGCGAAGATCCAGCAGCTGCGGATCTCTCCACCGCTAGCACCCGCTCATCCAAAGATTGCATAGATCTGCCCAGAGCTTGCAAAGATTCAAGAACAAGGCCCAACTCCGAGGATCCACTAGGATCAGCCGTAGCAGCCGCCCAGCTGAGAGAACTTCCCCCATGTTTTGTCGGCGGGGCGTTGAAAGGAGGATCCGTCTTTCTGGTCCGCTTCCGACCTCAACCCACCGCGGGGATGGGCGAAGGCACCTGCGACACGTACCCAGCTTGGGCCGCCAACTCTCGAATTTCTGGAGATGGTAAACCAGGAGCTGGAGTAACACAACCATGATCCTGAAGCTGTCACCGAACCATCTCCGTCCCACCTGACCGTGAGCCGGGCTGCAAAGCCAGGCGGGAGCTTCTGCGAACGTCAACCAGAGATCCTGCTGACATCACAAGTTCAAGTTCAAGTTACTTATACCCGAAGGTAGATTTTGTTTGCAGTAGAGTCACACATCATCACACATTACCACACATCATCATCAAAAATCATCAAAACAGTTCTTATCGGTCAAGAATAAAATAATACATAAGCATACAAAATTGTATATAAATACAAGTAAAAAGATTTAAATACATAAGTAAAACTGTTTGCGGTAGACACGTATAAAACTAAAAGAATAGAATGATACATACATATTGAATATTACAAGAAGACAGAATGAACACTTGTGCAAAATATAGCTAGCCTATAACTTATTCCTCAATGTAATGCCTGCAGGAACAAAACTATTCTTGTGTCTTTTTGTTTTACATCTGGGGATAATAAACCTACGCCCGGAGGGTAGAAGCTGGAACTCTGTGTGCAGTGAATGAGAACTGTCATTTAAAATTGAGCTAGTTATGCGCTGTACCTGTTTTGTGTATAAAGTCTCCACGTTAGGCTGTTTCTCACCAATCAGCCTGCTAGACCACTTTACTATTTGGTTGAGTGAGTTTTTATTTTTCAAAGTGAGATTGCCAAACCAGGCTGCTAGTGCAAAAGATAAAACTGACTCAATAAAAGCGTGATAGAATAGGGTCATAATGGATTTATCAACATGGAATTTACTCAATTTCCTCAAACAAAACAGGCGCTGATGTCCTTTTTTACATACCACTTCACAGTTAGTTCCAAATGTGAGTTTGGAGTCAATTATCATTCCCAGGTATTTATATGAATCGACACATATAACGGTTTGACCACTAATTGATGTAATTTCTTGTGTTTGTTTTTTATTTTTCCTAAAATCAATGAGCATGTCATTTGTTTTGACTACATTTAATTGAAGGTGAGATGCCTCACACCATTCAACAAAGTCATCAATGACTGGACCGTGGCCTGTTTCACTGTCTTGGAGCAGGCTGACAATTACTGAGTCATCTGCGTATTTAATTATAGTCCTATTTTCCCACCTGCTCTGGCACATATTTGTGTACAGGATAAAAAGCAAAGGTGAGAGTACACATCCTTGTGGAGAGCCTGTTGATGAACAGACTTTTTCAGAAAGATTGCCATTCACTCTCACTCTTTGTGTCCTGTTTGTTAAAAAGTTGAGGATCCAGCCTACCAGGTTATTGCTTAAATCAAACTGTTCTAGCAGCCTTGTGGTCATAATATGAGGTTGAATTGTATTAAAAGCTGAGGAGAAGTCAATAAATAAAAGTCTGGCATGTGAGCCATTGTTATCTAAATGCTTAAAAAGTAAATTAAGTAAAGTGACTGTGGCATCTTCCACCCCCCTACGGGGTCTGTACGCAAATTGCAGAGGGTCAAGTAAACGCTCTGTTTTTCTCAATATTTCAGACCTCACCAATTTTTCAAATACTTTCATCACTATTGATGTGAGTGCCACTGGTCTGAAATCATTAAGGGTTTTACTGGTGTTTGATTTAGGAACAGGGATAACCACAGCATCCTTCCAGACCTCAGGTACTAATTGTGCCTCTAAAGACTTGCTAAAAATGTGATGGAAAGGAATACTCAATTGCTTTGCACAGGTTTTGAGTATGCGCCCACAGATATTATCTGGACCATGACTTTTATTAACTCTTATAGAGAGGAATGCTTTTTGCACTTCTGTTTGCGTTATATTAAAATGTTGAACGTCTACTAGCTGTTTACTCAAATTGTCAATCTCATTGCTAAAATCGAAAATGTTAAAACGATTGTAAAATTGAACAAGAGCACTGGCCAGCTCAATATCTGAACTGAAACCATTCAGCATGACTGGGCTGCTGCTCTTTAGATTCTGAAGGCCTGCTATGGTTTTCATACTGTCCCAGGCTGACCCAAGGTTGTTTGTTGCCATCTTGTTCTCCAGTTTGTATTTATAGTCTCGTTTTGATTTGAGAATTCCTATTTTTAAATCCTTTTTTGCTATTTGTAGTTCAGCAATGTCACCCCCCTTAAAACATAAGTTTTTTCTCTGTAAGCTATCTTTAACAGTTTTAGTTATCCATGGTTTGTTGTTAGGGTAGATTTTCACCTGTTTACATGGAACAATCATGTCTCTACAAAAAGCAATATATAAGCATGTCACATCAGTCCATTCATTTAGGTCATCCCCACAGGACTTTTGAAACATTTCCCAGTCTGTGCAATCAAAGCAATCTTGCAAGTCACTGGCGATACACAGTTACCTATACCCGGTAACTCTAAAGGATCAAAGTCGGACTCTGACACGGTGAGTGCTACACCGAGCCAGACGCCAAACAGGAAAAACACAACTGCCATAAGCCGTCCACCACTTTCGCACTTTCGTCTGAAAAGACAACTGTCAGAAGCAGGGGAGAGAACAGGTTTAAAACATGGTTGTGCTGTGATTGGCTTGCAACAACCGTGCCTGACTGTAATTGGTTATGTGACGTAAGTTACTTCCCACCCACAGCTGATGTGACGTACCAGCTGATTAAGAGAGTGTGTAACATTAGGCTCGTTCAAGATAAACTGCGCCTCGCCTGTAAAGTAAACGAGAGCAGGCGGCAGCAGCGGGGGTCGGTGACAAAAATCCGCTGTGAAGTCGGACAGTTTCCAGCCGTATCCAGCAGCCTGCAGACTGAACAGGAAGTCACAGAAACACTGTGGTTCGATTCCGATTTAATAAAATGTTATCAGACCCATATATCAGCTTGTACACAGTCTCCAGTTGTTTTTATTATGACAGAGTAGCTGTCAAAATACTCTACATGCGATCTGTTGCTGATTTTGATTAACAACACACTGCAGATGATCCTAATCTGAACAGATTTAGTCTCTCTGACTTCTAAACATAACTGTCAGCCACACAACATGTGTTCTGTACAGAATAAGCCTTTAAATCAGACACACAGCAGTTAAAATCCCTCCGATTCAAAATCAATAAAAACGTTTATATAAAACGTCATCATGTTGTCGATTCTGAACCAATCAGCTGTTGGATCAGCTGAGAGGCCGGCGTTTCCCAGCATGCCTTGTGTCCGCCTGGGTCTTGCAGTTGGTGAAAAGCAACTGCACTACCTGCGTCTCCGAACTACGGCCGCCTTGCTCTCGTGAGATTATCATTGCCTACGTATGCATGACGTCAGAACAAGTCGGGATCAAGTCGGACACAAATCTAACCGGCATGCAACGGGCGGCGATCGCCGGTGATCGATTCTGTGCAGATCTGGCTCATCTCGAACGAGCCTAATAATGACTCCCTGACTGAATTTACGCTGAGCTACATTAGTACATTAAACGTTTTACTGCATACAGTGTAGTAGAAACAAATCCTGCAATTTCTTCCAAACTAAATATTTGATGTTCATGGGGAAAAAATCACAACATCCGAAGATCAAAGTATATTTGGTGTGCGAAATTTCAGAATTTAATCCAAAAAGTGAATAAAAAAAAAAAAGTTTGAATTTTGTCCTCATCTATGCATTGCAGTCAAAGCAAAACAGAGCATCTTTAAACATCAGTTTGGCATTTATTGATCTTTTTGAAAATAAATTGCAGCCATCTCTATGTTGTCTTAACCAAGTACACACATTCTTTCTTTCACTCTTTTTTTACAGCAGCTTTAAATTCAGCCTTTTCATGCAGCCTGCTCCTTGTCTACTAGATGTTGTGATGCCACTTTTGAGAACACCCAGATAATATCTCTCTGAGATCAGAACCTGCGTACGGCCTCAATGGTTCTGAGTTGCAGCACCTGGTGTTGCAAGATGATCTTAATCAGGCATTGAGCTGTGGACAACTGCCCTGCATATTTTAAATGTGTGTCTCCATTAACACAGCTGATTCTGATTAACAACCAGTCCAGTTCCAGTTAAGGAAAGTCATGTTATTGACTCAACCCAGGCTGACAAAAAATAAAATATAGCCATATAGCTAGAGGAGTCATCACCTGGACAATAACTCACTGAGATCAGTGTGTGACTTTGGACCTGAAGATTGTGAGATCAAATGGTCACATGTCACATCTGATACATAGTCAGCCATTGTTCTTAGGACACCTTCCCTGCATGTTTTACATGTTTCAGAGCATCAACACACCTGTCTGAGATGATCAGCTCATTAGTTTGTGTCCTAGGTTAACAATGCCACTGTGTACTCTGGCATCATGCTTATGTGGGGATTGAAGACACAAAATCAAAGATATTTCAATTTAGAAGATTTAAATAATTAACAGTTCATATGGTTGTGATTATAGACCATGTATTTATCATTTTACACCTCTTCCCTTCGACAAAGGTTGACTTGACTACAACCTTATTCACCTTGTCATCTCAACTGCTTCACTTCATTTCTATCCTGCAAAATACAAGTCAACAGCTCCATCTTCTGACCAGTCAGCAGGGCATTTCATGAATAACTGGCAGTTTAAGTGTGCAGATAATGTCGCTCTACACTGAACAATAATTGTTGCATGGCACAGGCTGCTATACTAAGGGTGTTTTTGCAGGCATCTGTCATCCAAGTGGACCGAAAAGTGGACCACCAAAAAGCAGACTCAGGTTTTAAGACCTGCCTCATTTAGTTTAGTTGAATCACACTAGGGTTGGTTTTCCCCCTTGGTGCGGTCCGTTTGGGCAGCTTTGAATGTAGCAATCCCACTCAGATGCCCAGGAGTATGAAGGCTAATAAATCAACTAGTTCACTTTTTGTTCTGGAGTTTTCAATGTGTCATTATTGTCTCTTGTCATTTCACAACAGTGAAATATCCATAAAAAGACACAATATTACATTGTGAATATGTCTGTTTATTATCATGTCACTTTACAACAAATCACTATGCTATGTCAAATTAAATAAATGACAATAAGTCTGATCATTTTCTAATAAAGCTGATTTAAAATTGCAACCCATTAATATGTATATAATTTGTTAAACTTTACCTTTCTATGTCCTATGATTACATGTTTCTATAAGCTATTTTTTTACTTCTCGCAACAGGACTTCATAGTGCTTTAAATAATCCTGTCATAAAGACAAGAAATGTTATACAGGGATCACATGAATGAGACTAAACTGAAATGAGAAAATGAAATGAGAAAATGGGAAAGTGTGGCTGTTCAGGGGCATCTTTTCTACGTGAAACAGGAGCCAGGCAGGCCTGTGATTTCTGTTACCAACTAAATGGACACAAATCACAGAGATGATGCTTTGACCAAACATAGAGACATGAATACAAAGCTTAAGTAGCTCTTTTGCTGCGTTGAGTTGAAATGTTTCCTATCATAAATAAAAAAGGACTCTTCATAAGTGTCATACACGTGTGAATGTAAAACTTGCATTAAACTGGGTGTTTACCTAGAAACAGTATATGGTGCTTATGACTCTTTCTTTAAATGCAGCAGCATCAGAGAGACAAAATAGAAACAAAGATAAAGCTGAAGCACAGGCCTTTCAGTTGTTGATCATACACAATTAAGACTTAAAGACCGGAAAGGATATCATCACTTTCTCTATTTGATATCTCACTCACTGAACAACAGGCACATAGTCATTAATTCATCCTTAGACCGAGTCTGATCTCAGTCCCTCCCCAGCCTCTCTACAGCATGTTGGTCTCACAGGAGCCAGGCTGCAGGATCTGAAGAGTAACTATGACTTTAACTGCTTTTCTAAACCAGGGGTAAAGGAAGGCATATATCACAGGGTTTAGACAAGAGTTACAATAGAACACAAAGAAAACATAGGATGCAGATGATGAAGCATTGGCCAAGTTGTTACCTGCAAGAGAGACAGAGTAAAATGGGCAGAAACACATTAGAAACACAACGACAAGAACACCAAGGGCCAGATGTACTAACGCTTTTGCGCCCACTTCAGGCGTATTTGTGTCGCAACGTGCGCGTAAAATCATGGCGAGGTATGTACAAACAAGCCGCAATGATGTAAAAGCGCAAACTGCATGTCGTGGGAGCTGAAAAGGGCAAATTGCGTTTTTCGTGTCATGCATATTTATTCATGGGAGGGTCGCGGGGAAAGTGGGAGTTTACCGTAAAGAGATGGGAGGGGAAGCGTAAAGAGCGCTTAATTACGTATTCCGCGGTATGCACAAAAACCGCCAGTGATAGCGCGCCTCTATTTTGCGGTGAAAATTCTCCGCCTCTTAAAAGCAGGTGTAAACCTGGAAGCGGGTTTCCTCACATATGCCTCCTGGTGAAATGACAGCAGTAATCCGAGCAAGACGGACATAGGCCAAGGAGACGAGCTGAAAGGAGTTTTGCCACAAGGATCACAGATTAAGCAGCCATGCAAGATTACAGTTACTGGAAGAAATCGAAGATGACATTGAATCTCCGACTCAGAGTTCACATTCCAGCAGTTGTTAAACTCCTCGCTACATTACAAATATTGGCATCAGGATAATTTCAAACAGTCATAGCATCAGCAGTGGGAATATCGCAGTCTGCACTCAGCCGTATCATAGCACAAGTACTTACAGTTTACGGTATAGTGGGCGGAGAAAGGCGCTAATTACGGATGACCTGCAGGTTTGGTAAATATGGCGTAAACTATGGTATCATTGCGTTCGCTATCTGCGGGTGAGCCATGGCGCTGATAACGCTACGTTCGCAAATGTACGTACATCTGGCCCCAAGAGTCCTGGCTGCTTTCAGCTCTGATTTCTTTGCCTTTGGAGTCACTGAGAGCTGGAGTGTGACAGCTGTAATGTGAGAGCGCATGGCACGAGCCTGAGACACAGCCACGGCAAATACTCTCAGATACAGAGTTATGATGACAGTAACTGGAACAAGAAAGGTCAAAACAAGGTCTACAGCTCCTGTGACATAGTCAACAACCAACACACATTCTCCGTAGCAGGAATTATACCTCCCTGGTTGAGTCAGGTCATCCTTCACATAGACAAAGGTGTAGGAAACAGCATAGAGCCAACACAGACAAACATAGAGTTTAACTCTGTTCACAGTCATTCTGGTGGTGTAATGCAGAGGGTCACAAATAGCCACATAACGGTCAACTGATACAGGGCTCTCAAGTGTCACGCATTGAGCGTGACAGTCACTCATTTCGGTCTTTTGTCACGCACTCCCGCCACACATTGTATTTCTCACGCAGAAAAACTGCCGCAGCCGCTCTCACTATGGAACCGGCAGGAATCAAGCGTCTCTCCCCTGGAGTTCTTAGTCGAGCCTGCCACTTATCAGCCAATCAGAAAAGAAAGGGGCTACACCAGACGCGGCGTCAGCTGATTTTGCCGAGGCTTCAGCTGCAATGTTTTGAGTGTAGACCTGAATGTATTTTGAAAAGTTGACTGACAAATATGAAACGTGGCTTAGTGTCCACACTCACTGTAAAAAGCTGCAGCTTCAGGTTTATGGATGCGCTCTGCTGTGGAGATGCTGCGGCAGATGTGTCGCGTTTGAGCTCTGTTAATTTTGCCGTATAGTTTCTGTTCTCCACCTCCGACGTACAGCAGCGTTCAGCCACTTCACTAAACGTAGTCTCATTCAGAGACCCAGACGGGGACCTGGTCTGTCAGAAGGTCTAGGTCTACCGTATCAGCAGAGCAATCACGTAGGCCTAATGCATAGCAGACTATTCTTGTATCTTATCACTTTATTTTTCACAAAATACCACGACTCCTCCAAATCTCAGAGAGCACAGATGAGATATATTTTGAATGTGCAAAAGTTTTGGACATGAGCAGAAATCTTGCTCAAACACATCTGAAATATTAAAGTCCAGGGGTTTATTAATCCATTAACATGAATAATGTATAATTGAGGTGAATAATTGTCATATGCACATTTAAGGAGGTTACTTCCCCAACAAAAGATACAAAAGAGAAGGTAAGAGTAAATGATGCCTAAGCTACATGTGTGCTGACTCAGATATAATGATATAATTAGGAAAGCTGATCCAAAGGAGAATAAATATTTGAAAGCAATACAGAATACCTGAGAGCCTTACTGCAATATATTCCATAATTTTTTTATTTGAATTGTAATTTGTGTCCCTTTACATAAAGATATTTCCAGCATATTGATTCAGAAAAAGGTACTAATAGGTGCATAAAAATTCACCACAATGCAGGAAATGAAGTGTTTAATGCTTAAAATTTTCTGGGGGTGGACCCCCAGAACCCCCCCCATCATAAGTCACCAAACAAATCTGCAACCAGAACCCTGTCCTTTTGGTTGCCAGGCCAGTTATGATTAGACCAAATGTTGGTGCCACCTAACATTTACAAACTGGAAGCTATAATGAACATACACTGGCTATTGCTATTAACCTGCTGGGGGGGGGGGGGGGGGGGGGAGGGGGGTTGGAGATGTCACTCTTGCCTGTCTTCAAAAATTGAGAGCCCTGCTGATATGAGCACCATGTCACCTATTGAGGATACAGTAATGATGCCTGAAAGACAATTATAAAGAAAAAACACAAAGTCACCAAGAAACCAGCAGGATGTTTTTCGGAGGATTTCTCCCAGCATTAGCACGAGACCCGCTAGAAAGTCTGAGACAGCCAGAGAGAGGAGGAGGATGTTGGTGGGTGTGTGTAGCTGCCTGGAGGGAAAGAGAAAAGCAACATTACACCAACAAGTCCTCATATCTAAGTGATAAACAAACATTTTATGTTAGTTCTGTCTGAAACAATGGAAACAATCATTCCAAAAACACTCATGTGATTGTTTGTCCGATCAGTCATAGAAACAGGCCTTATTCTGAGCAATCAGTTTGATTATCACAGTATAACATCAGTATACTAATATCATCAATAGCTCCCCCAAGCATCCCACTAAGTCATGACATTAAGACATCAAGCCAGCATTCACAATACCAGGAACCTTCATATGTCTTCATATATCTAAAACTTCAGTTGTTTTCAGACATTAATCTTTGCCTGAAGTGGGAGACTGAGATGATGACGAGCAGTTTGAGAGCTACAGTGAGCAGAGAGATGGCGTAGAGCAAAGTGTGAATGAGCATCAGTTCAAACCAAGGAGCTGTCAGCTTCCTACAGGAGGTGTTGAAGAGTTGTGGAAAGCAGAGCTCTGCTCCGTCCTGTGTCTTCATCATCAGTGGGAGGAGAGAGACCTCAGCTCTCTGCCTCAAACTGATTTATCTCTTTCTTCCCTTGTATCCACCCTCCCTTTCTCCCTCAGTCTCTGTTGTCCTTTTCTTTTTTCTACACATCACATCATCTTTTACACTTTCTCTGTTAGTCCACAAGCCTTTCAATAATCATTTTCTTCTCAATCCTCCGGTGTTCTGCCTTTCTGTCAATCTTCTGTCACCCCCAGATTCCAGACCTCCAGATGTCGACCCAGCTGAACACTGGAGCAGGTATAAGCACTTTTATCCTTAGACAAATAAAATAAATACCTGAAATCAGATTACAGTTGTTAACTTTTCGTAGTTATATGTAGGTCTGGTTTGATCTTGCTAGGCCATCTCTGTGTCTTGATGGCTGACTCAGTAGTTTTTATTCTGCTCAGTCAGACCCTCTTTTCCTGCTACTACCGCCAGGCCAATGCATTTACAAGGAACTTTCCAGACTTGCCACCAGATGCCCTCCCACTTTCCCATCGGTCTCCCCATGGCCGGCGATTGCTACAGGCGAATCCACCTGCACACTACTTCCTGAAGCTCCCCACTGCCATCTGTGAGCAGGTGCCAGAGTTTGCGAAAGAAGTGTCATTCTTCAGGTGGAAGCTCTGCTCCAGAACCTGGCTCTCTTTAGCCTGTTCCAGTCTCCTCTGAATCTTTCAAACTTTGTTCCCAGACCTCCAGTGCTTCCCTGGGCCCTCTATCACCTCTGTGGAGTCAAGCAGGTTGACCCCTAGCACCCTACTTGATTTCCTGCCAACTTATAACTATTCTGATTGTTGGCCTGCGAGCATAACCTAACAGTCAGCAAGCCTCAGGCCTTCCCACCTCCCCTCTGTCCTCTCCACTGCAGTCTGACTGTATTTGGCTGGCACAGTCTTGTTGTTAAGCATTAAAAAATGACACCATTGGATGTTTACCATCCACCCTGCAGGACCAACAGATGCAGATATAGAACCAGTAGGATAATAAAGGGTCCAACAAGTCTTCCAAACCATATGACAATATAGTTTTTTATTCCTACCCTCTAATACGACCCATAGGATCATCATATAAATTGAAGCCCTATCGTTGGCAAGAAAATACGCCCCACTACTTTTCTTTTCAAACCGGGCACGGTCCCTGGTCTCCTGGCTGAAAGTATGTGTATGTGCATGTGTATTAGTTTGACCCATCCACTTCCCCAACCTGCTTTCTTAAACAGAATTTGGCGCTCTTATAGTTTGTGTCCTTATTTAATGATTTGCTCAATTACTATGGCCCCTTCTGTACATTCTGCTGCACTCCAGCAGCACTACGAGTCTGCTTCCTGCTTCTTACAGTGCAGACACTTTGCTGCTTGCTCCTGCCTCTGCTTGCATATTTCTGCTGATAATCTTGCTTTTCCTCTGAGAGAAACTATGAGCAGCGGCTCTTGGATACTTATAAATCACTGGACTATACACTTTTTGTAGACATAGTAGGCTATTGCCATATTTAATCATTTTTCTTCGTGAGCGTGGCCTACCAATAGCTCAAGCCTGTACTGCAGTGACTGGAAACTTGATACTTAGCTAAAGCTAATTAGCAGCAAGATGCCTCCCTTCTCCGTGGATGACTACTACAAACTCCTTCAGAAGATTGCCGTTCTGGAAACCAAAATTCATCGGTTAGAAGTAAACGTGGAGGTGAACACATCATGTGGGAATGACACCACTTTACCATGGACCCAAAACAATGGACAAAAGCATGCTAACACACGGCTAATTAGCACCAACAAGGCTACAAAGAAACAGGAGGACTGTGAAGCGGATAATAAATCAACAAGTGGTAGTCCTCCCGGGAACTCTTTCGGTGCAAAGCCTAAGAGTAAATCTTCCTGGGAAATGGGAGGACGACTAACAGGCAGGGCACAGCGCCCTGAGATTTGTGATATGACCGGCTGGCCTGCATTACCATCCAGGCAGAGCGCCTCTTCAACCCCTGTACTTAGTAGGACACAGCCATGGACAGCTGCAAAAGGGAGAATTAGCAACAAAATGCCTCCCCAACAACCAAGTCTGCAAGTTGATAACAGATTTGCTACACTGCAGCAGGACCCTGGACCTTCATCTGACCTGGATTGTGTCTCATCGTCACACAGCAGGGTAAGGACTGAGAGCAATTCAAAAAGTAAAAAGCTACAGGGAAAGCTAACGACAGTAGTATATAGTGGTGCTTTTGCGCGTGCACGTGGTCTAAAAATGGTACCTTTGCGCGTGCACGTGAGGAAAGTGTGCGTGTGAGAGCGTGCATGTTGAGGAGGGGTTGGTGACGCCCCCCTCCCCCCTCCCCTCTACTAGGTGTGGTGTGACGCCCGCCCTCCCCTCTACCATATGATAATTTTGAGTGTTCTGATTAGCAGATCGAGGTGATTGTAAATAAGAAAAGGGTTAGACCAATAATATGGAGTTAAAGGGTTTGATTAGGGTTGTGGCTTAAACGGTCATAGAGGGGAGTGTTTTGTTTTGGGGTTAAAAGGCGATGTTTTGGTTAGTTCGGTCTCTTTTTTCATTCTGGCGGGTTTTTTCTTCTCTCCTAGTCAGCTATTTTGTCAGTATTAGTTCTGTTTAGCTAGCTATCCTTTGTAAAAAACGATCGCCTCTACAACCATTTTACGCGGTTCGCTAAAAGACGGGTTTTTTTTTTATATTCATTTCAGTTGGAGAAGCCTATTTTACAAACATGTCTGCAAGGGGTAAGTAAACGCTATTTACTATTATGGTGTTTTAAAACATAATGGGTGATATAAATATCAGTCACGATTAAAAAATATTTTTTATTCTATTATTTTTGTGCTACTTGTTTGTTTTTTATCTAGTCTGTGTTCTTAGGCCGCTGTTATCCTACATCAAATGTAGCGGTTATTGATGAAGTCTTCAACACTATCAGTATAGGTAAAATGAATGTTAGTTATACATCTCACAATAAAATGTTTTTTTATCTCAATCTGTCAATATTCAAGCCTTGTACTTTATTTTTAAAAGCTGAGATACAAGAGCCGCATGGAGTAACACAAAGCAGACCTGTGAACCAAACTGGAGGCCGAAAAAGACCATTTCTTTAAGCTGAAGATAATTCTCTTGAAAACCGGTATTTGAAGACTAATTTTATCTAGAATATAACAATGTAGTACATCAGATTTTACGGTTTTGTATAACATTGTTTTCACTAACCTATTTTATATCATGTGTATAGACCTCCAACAAAGATCCCGGGTGGAAACGGGTTTTTAATCCAACATAGGGCAGAAGTCCATAAGGTGAAAGGGGGTCCCAGACCCAATCGTCTCAGCCGAAAAAAGAAAACGGGGCGTTTGGTGAGTAATTAAAAAGAAAACATTTTGTACAGTATTAAAATAAAAGTTGACTAATATTCATTGTTTTCACTCTGTTTCAGGTCTCAACCACTCCAAAACAAGATTCGTTAAGCCCTTCTGCTCCAGTGCGTCAGAATCACATCTGTGAATCTTTAGAGGTACTATGGCAGAATATTATAACAGAATATATTCATTAACTAACAATAAATGTATTATGGGTCTATTTAAAAAAAAAATTTTTGTATCCCTCTGTTTAAGACGGCCCAAGCAGTATCGAATCTACTCAAAATACAGGGTTCACCAGAGTGGGAATTCAGACCTTCGCAGGCATTGTTCTCAGAGACCTGCAGTGAGGAGAGGGGGGTCATTTTACAACATCCTGAGACCCTTGAATTTTACGATCTCACTGTGTCTAAGGTGAGTATAATGGATTGGGGGGGTCTACAACATCCTGAGACCCTTGAATTTTATGATCTCACTGTCCCCGAGTGGGTGTAAAAACTGATTTTAGCATATCGTATCTAATTAAACCATTGACCCAGGAGGGCAAAGGGAGAGGGGGGGACCCATACCCATAGGGGTATGGGTCTATGTGTGTATGCAGGTACATGTGTGGGAGTGTGGGGGTGGTGGGGGGAGTGTATGCATGTATGTATATGTGGGTGTGTGTGTGTGTGTGCAGGGACTGGGTGGTGGATATTTATTGTAATATTAAAGGTTAATATTAACTACCATGTTATTAATATTATTATTATTATTATTTTCATAGGTCCCCCTTGCAGACGGGCACGAAGGAGTGGTGGAAGATGACATAGTCAGTCCAGAAGCAGGACCTCAGACAATCTTGTCTCAACAGAATCACCATACCAGTGTGCATGCAGGTATTTGGGAATGCTTAGATGTATCATACTTACCAGACACCCCTGTAACACACTCACCTCTTGGTTCGTACAAACCGGCCCTGACTGCGCATGATTTTGATGACAGCTATGACGAGGAATATTTTGAATGTGCTCAAAGAGTTGACAGTTGCATTACCGCATATGATTATGATTCAGATGTGACCATAATTCAAAGTCCTATAACATCATCTCAGGAGACTTGCATATCTTTAGACCATTCTGAACAATCGTTGTTAAACGCAAAAAATTCTGTAGACTATAATGTTGATTGGGTTCCATCACCCTCACTATTGACGCCGTTAGACAATGATGTCTTAGAACATGGTGAGCAGATATCGTTATTAGAGGGGACAACTTTGTTTGAATACTGTGCGAACACTACCAGTATTCAGCCAGTATCAACACCTGCGCCAGTGTCGTTAGCTCCGGTGCTAAGCCCTATGTTATTACCACAGACGAGTCAATCCGTTTTACCGCATTCTCACCAGTCGTCGTTAAACAGCGACCATTCTGAACAGTATAGCGAACTAGTAGCAACACAGATTGAGCAATCTGTGTCTCCAGAGCTTCATATACCAGTAGACTGGGTGGAGTTTATCCGCGGTCAAGTTGAACATCAGCAGCAACAACGTCTCCAGCTCGAACAGTTACAACAACAATTTCAACAACAGTGTGCTTTGAAGGAATCCTGCTTTTACAAACAGGTAGACGATAAATTAGACAAATTACAAAAAAATGATGACAACCTGATGATCATAATAGAGAAACAGCAGACAAACATCACTTGTTTATCTGAGACCTTAGTTGAGCTTATCAAGTCTATAACACGTCAAACAAACTCTCAAAAAGGTGATGAAAAGCGACAAGCAGAGAGAGCTTTACACATAAACAGGGTGCTGGACGCGTTAATAGCGCTAATGCAAAAGAATGTGACACAATTAGACAAGATGTAAGAAAAAAAAAAAAACTCGCTACATGTGAGGTAAAATAAAGAAATAAAATAAAAATAAAAAATAAAAAAAATAAAAATGGACTCTCCACCCCTAAACAAAAAAATAAAGATAGTTCCTTATAGCGATAACAGCGATACCGATGGAGAATTATCAGAGATGGACGATGATTACAGCGTGCGTAATATGCATGAAGAACATGTCAGACGATGTATAAAACAAACAAAAGTGTTACAAGAGTTAGCGGACAGGCCCTGTAATGCGCGTAATGGGAGTGATCGTGATACGCAATACAATAGTCCTAACCGTACAGAGGCAACTTATGGTGCACAGACAGGGGATGGAGCTCATCACCCACCGGTTATTCAAGATGTTCGACCTTCCGCCAGTAACACAGTTGCAACGCTATTACAAAAAGATAGTGATGCATATGATGTGGAGGGTAGTGTTCCCCGGGTGTGTTCCGACGTTACCCGCAATTCAATTCCAGCATTTAATGCCTCAGAATACCGTCAGCATATCGACCTGCGTAATATTGATTTGAGCGATATTAATTCAGTCCCAGAACGCTTGCATAGCGCGCTAACAGATTTAATTGACCGAGCATCAGATGACGCAGAGCCAGGCAGTTTGTTGAACATAGTGCTCCGTGGACCTGCAATTGAAGACATTCAAACAGTTATGAAGGCTGGCGACAGCAATAACAGCGATGCATTTCTGGAGCAAATTGCTCAGGTTTTGCAAAGCAATGATACATCTATCACAGATGATGCTTTAGAATTTGTCATAACAGTTGCACACAACATGTCAGGTGGAGTTCGTTTAAAATGGGGGCAATTCTCATACAATGAGATCCTTCAGAGAAAATCCAAAGCCTTACACAGTCCTGCGAACACAAAGGACAATGAAAATCTCTGCTTTGGCCTGTGTCTAGCCTATCATAAGGACAAAAACATGTCTGTGAGTGATAGAATCGCATATGCAAAACGTCTGCATACTGAATTAGGCTTCGCTTGGACGCATTGTGTGGGCTTCGCTGATGTTGAAAAATTTGAGCGATATTTAAACACTAAAATCGTGATATTCCATCACATACCAGGCTATAAAAAACCACAGATTTTCAAAACACATGATGAAACAAATGAGAACACTGCCGTATTATATCTGTACGAGAAACACTACTATCTGATCACTAATACAAAAATGTTCCTAGCTGGATCATATGTATGCGATGCATGTTTTAAGACATATGAAAACCCCCTGTCTCACAGCTGTAAGGTGTTCTGTAATGTGTGTCACACACTGTGTCCAGATCGTGGGGGTGGGACAATAAAATGCAGTGCATGTAAACGTATATGCAAATCCATCCAATGTTACAGGCAACATAAACTAATGAATGCAAAACATTCTGTCATACCATGTGACAGAACAAAATTTTGTGAAATGTGCGGATGTACATACACATTCGCCGATAAACCGCATGTATGCAGACCCCCAAAATGCATACACTGTGGGGAACAGTCTGAAAACCTGGACCATGAATGTTTTATACAGCCTGTAAAACAAAAGCAAAATAATGACAAGTATATTTTTTATGATTTTGAAACACGATATCAGGATGGGCGTCACGTAGCGAACTACGCTGTCGCTATGAATATGAAAGGCGAAAAAAAGTGTTTTCCCACAACTAACTGCGTTGATGCATTTGTCAAAGCGTACAGACAGTGAAAATATGCAAATTACACCTTTGTAGCACACAACGCTGCAGGCTTTGATAACTATCTTCTTTTGGAATACTTTGCGAAACAGGGGATCTGCCCAACTCTGACTGTTAGAGGATCACGCGTGATTCTGATGTATGACAGCGCTTTTAAGCAACGCTGGATTGACAGTTATAGTTTTCTTCCAATGGCGCTTGCGAAGGCTCCAGCAGCAATGGGTTTCAGCGATGTTGTCAAGGGATCATTTCCGCACCTGTTCAATTCTGTGCAAAATGAACACTTTATTGGCCCACACCCCGCTCCAGCTTTCTACGGGTACGACACAATGTCTACCGATGCGCAGAAAACTTTTATGGCGTGGTATGCTACAGTTCAAAATACTGTGTTTGACTTTCAAAAAGAGTTACGGACTTACTGCATAAATGACGTTGCGGTTTTGCTTAAGGCATGTACTATTTACCGAGCAGCTTTCCAAAACAGCACGGGCTTGGACCCATTTGCCTTTGCAACTCTACCTTCAAGTTGCATGGGGGTTTTTAAAACTCTCTTTCTCCCCAAAAATACGCTTGCTTTGACACACGACGGTGCATACACGAGGCAAAACAAGGTATACTCCGATGTCTCGATACAGTGGCTCCAATACGAAGCAAAAAAACATGGCCTACAAATTCAACATGGTGCTAACATAGGAGAAAAAAAGGTAGGCCCATACTCTCTCGATGGGTATTGTGCTGCCACCAATACGGGGTATGAGTTTAATGGATGTGTCTTTCACGGCTGTGATAAGTGTTATATCCAATCAGAAAAATCGTCATTTGCTAAGTCCAAAACCGAAACCAAAACGTACGGGGAGTTGTACCGTGATTTCCAAACCAGAAAAGCAGTGTTAGAAAACACATACTCTTTAAGAGTAGAGGTTATGTGGGAATGTGAATGGAGACAGTTGATGTGTAATAATCCGGACGTACAACTGTTCATGGCTACATATAAAAAACCGCAGCAACTTAGACCGAGAGATGCGCTTTTTGGAGGGCGTACGAATGCCGCAAAGCTGTACCACCGGGTCGAAGGTGATGAAAAAATACGGTATTACGACTTCACATCGCTTTACCCCACAGTCCAGGCCAAAAACCCATACCCGTGTGGTCATCCACAAATTATCCTCGATAATTTCGACGACATCGGTAATTACTATGGTCTAGTGAAATGTACAGTGAATCCACCCCGTGGTCTGTATCATCCAGTCCTCCCCTACCGGTGTCATGGTAAACTTATGTTTCCACTCTGCTCAAAATGTGCAGAAGAAATGAATCAGACAGAACCCTGCAAACACCATGATGAGGAGAGGTACATGTCAGGGACCTGGGTGACTTTTGAGCTCCAGAAAGCTTTGTCGATGGGGTACAAAATTGTTAAGATTGACGAAGTCTGGCATTTTGCTGAAAAAACAGACAGTCTTTTTAAGGAATATGTTAAAACATTTCTTAAGTGTAAACAAGAGGCCTCGGGATATCCAGGACATGTCAAAACGGAAGATGAAAAAAAACGCTACATCGACGCATACTTCGCTCACGAAGGAATTCAACTCGATCCTGAAAAGATATGCGTCAACAAAGCAGTCCGAAGCTGTAATAAACTACTCCTGAATAGTCTTTGGGGGAGGTTTGCTATGCGAGATAATCTACCCACAACAGAACTCATAATGGCGCCTGAACGTTTTACACAACTAATGTTCAGCCAATCTTTTGATGTGCGTCAGTTCACATTTATTTCGCCAGAGGTCGCTTTGGTACAGTGGCGCCACACTGATATGCATGAAGCTCGAATAAGAGATGTTAATGTGTTCGTTGGGGCTATGACAACAGCATTCGCTCGCCTTCAGTTGTACACGCTGTTGGAAACACTACAGACTAGAGTATTATATTATGATACAGACTCTGTGGTTTTCACAAGCAACGTTGGAGATCCGCTACCGCCACTAGGGCCGTTTCTAGGCCAACTGACGGATGAATTGAACGCCTCACAAATTCAGGGAGACCCTGATGAGGACTTTATCGTGGAGTTTGTTTCCGGCGGGCCTAAATGTTACGCATATAGAACTGCGCAAGGTCACACCAAAGTAGCATGCAAGGGGGTGACACTTAGTTCAAAAAACGCCAAAATCGTCACACCAGAGGCGTTAAAAGGAATGGTAGATGGTTTTGTAGTCAATCAGAAGTCCGCAGCTAATTTGATCACAACCACAAGCACCATCAAACGCGATAAAAAACGCTTTCATCTCATAAACGCGACAGTTCAGAAAAAACTTCGGGTAGTTTACGACAAACGTAGAGTTCTCAGCGACTACACGACTCTTCCGTATGGCTATTAATATACAAGATATGACTGGCTTTGATGCGAGACTTCAACACCCGTTCAGCGCTGTGATTAGCGGTCCATCAAATTGCGGGAAAACTCACTTTGTTAAGAATGTGATCGAAAACGCAGAATCTGTTATCTCAGCCAAATTAGATAACAGATAGATAAATAAGCCAGCGATAATATTGAAGTTCAAAACGTGTTTACAAAATACGTCCACCACCGGAACCTGAGTTGTCTCTATTTGGTCCAAAATCTGTTTGTTCAAGGTAAATCGAGTCGAACAATTAGTTTGAATACAAACTATATGGTTTTATTTAAAAATGTTAGGGATCAAAATCAAATACGGTTACTAGGGCGTCAAATGTATCCCAATAATAATCGTTTTTTCTTAGAGGCTTACAATGACGCCGTCAGTTCTCTGTATGGTTATCTACTGATAGACTATAAAACAAACAAACCTGATCAATTAAGACTCAGATCAAATCTGTTATCCGATAGGCAAGTTGTCTATGTGCCGAGAAAACTGAAGTCTTAATAATGTCGACACGCATTCAAAGAAACTTCATACTATTGGATATGCTCCATAAAGCATCACCGCGTGCCAGGGGATCTATAGTGAACAACGCTAGTCCTGACTTTATATCCGCTTTGTGTGAAATAGCTCTCAATGTTTTAAGAGGTAATATTCCACTGACCAACAATCAATTCAAATTGTTAAAGAAAAAGAAGAAAGTTATCAGACTCCTAGCAGATAAAAAAAACAAGCATTTAAAAAGAAAAAGAGAAATTATTCAATCAGGAGGGTTCCTCTTGCCTCTTCTAGGAGCTGCCATACCATTTATAGCTAGTCTTTTCAACAGAAATTGAAGAATGGAGCACACGCAGAAAATGTTTCTGGTGCCTCAGCGCCAGTTAGACTTGTTACAGCAGCACCACCAAACGCCTTCACACTCCTCTAACGTACCTTTGAGACAGGAGGTACAAAATGATTTAGACCAAGCTATGAGAGCTATATTGAATCAACCCGATATAAATGTATATGAGAAAGCGAAAAAATATTCAAATATTCTGCAGCGATTTCTCGCTTTAGTTAAACAGGGAGACAATGAAAAAAGCGTTATAACACTGTCCCTTCCAAACGAAACTCCTGTGGACGATTCAAAAGATGGGCCTGTAGAAGACAATATAAGAGCTGAGATAATGAATCCCATGCCAAAAAGGAATAAAAACAATGCACAATATATTATGGAATATTTATCCCGTAATAATGACCAGATATCTTGGACAAAGCAGGGTGAAATTGTCGTTGGAAATCGGAATGTGCCAGGTAGTCACCTGTATGATTTGTTGAAAAGTGTCACAACTCATAATAACGTGCTAGAAAGTTCAAGACCCATGGGTTGGAATGTATTTTTAAAAATGTTAGCAAAGTTAAATCTTCCGAGATCTGTAATCCCTAATGCTAATGTTCGTCACTGTATTACTGCGTTTAAAACAAACCCTGATGGTGAAAAGGTTAGACACTCCCCCGAGATGGGTTTAGACTCACCGTACACTCCTAGACCCCAGAGTATTAGCTCTCCGCCTATTGCTGCACGTTGGTCTGGTTTTTGATTTATTTTTTATTGTCATTTATTTTCTATTTTATACTATTTTTATCTGTTGAAATGTGAAGAGAATATCTTTTTTTCTCTAATGAAATGTGAAATAACCTAAAAGACATAACTGAATGTAAAACTGTCACACATTGGCATATATTTTCTATTTTATACTATTTTTATCTGTTGAAATGTGAAGAGAATAACTTTTTTTTCTCTAATGAAATGTGAAATAACCTAAAAGACATAACTGAATGTAAAACTGTCACACATTGGCATATATTTTCTATTTTATATTATTTTTATCGGTTGAAATGTAAAGAGAATATCTTTTTTTTCTCTAATGAAATGTGAAATAACCTAAAAGACAGAACTGAATGTAAAACTGTCACGCCTTGACATATATTTTCTATTTTATATTATTTTTATCGGTTGAAATGTAAAGAGAATATCTTTTTTTTTTCTCTAATGAAATGTGAAATAGCCTAAAAGACAGAAATGAATGTAAAAACTTTTGGTATGTATTTCCTAATTTTGATTCATCTACTATTTTCTATTTTTTCCATTATTGTGCGCAAAGTGAATTTGTATAAGAGCGCCATTTTCAAATCAGCCCTTTTATTCTTTTGAATAAATTGAAAACAAAAACATTATTATTCGTCACGTTCTTTATTACTTGAAAAAAATACCATTACACAATGTTTTTATCATGTGAACCATATACACATTGAACACAATTAAAAACCTGGTCATGACATATGCCTGGCTTTATTTTGTTGACAAATAGACAAACCATTGTATCATTACATACAAGATTAGATCCATACATTTTCATTACATTTTCATTACATTTTTATAAGACATGTTTTTCTGTATATGACATAAAAAAAACACACAATGTTGACCACATTTAGTAGAATAATTACTCTGTACTTGTAGACCTGAATGATATACCTCTGTGCAGTTTTGTAATAGGAATCGATTTATTTCTGGAGAGAAATGCGTGTGAGAATTGCCAAAGCTGTCAAAGAAATAACCGTGTTTATCCCTTGTAATAAATATTGCTAGCCAGTGTTCCCCCGGCTTATCGCTGGGGTCTGTATTAATTATCATCATTGCCGGTAACGACCCGACCACTGCTTTTGGTAGCATGTCACATGACCTCACTCCTAGAAAGTTGGTATCCTTAGCCAATCTCTTTCTGAGGACACAGGTGAGTTCAATCGTATTCATAGTCGTCCCTTAGTAATGATCCAACAATACTTGACGCCGATTTGAGATTTCAATTACAGAATCAAAAACAGAATAGCATATTATGGTTACAGTTCTAGGCAGGGGCGCTCTGAAGCGCGCTTCTAGACTCACATTGCCTGATTTGACAAGTGACACATTTCCTGAACATCCGCCGTCAGGCTCAAGATTAAAGCAGAATAGTGTATATCCGTCTCCAAAATCTGATCGTGTTATAGCCAGAGGTCGATCCTTTAAATGACGCCCCGTTGCTGTAACCAGCTGATAATATTCACGGGTATAATGGCCCCTTTGAAAATAGGGCTGAAAAGATTTACCAGGATAGGATACGCCATCCACGTTAAAGCAAATATACTCGGCATTAAAGTGTTCAAAATTAAAAGGATTCCGGCCATAATGGCCTGTGTAACCTTCGTTATCTACAAATGCAATAACTATAAATTTTGGGATTTGCCCAATGAATAAATTTTCCTGGTTGCATACTCGGGTTCCAGCCGGAATGGAAAACGTTTTTATGGCTACACGGTCAATACCATATTTTGCGTTGCTGTGCTGCAGTGCACGGCTATGCGCCAGTCTTACTGGTGGAGCCACCGATATTTTCTTTACAAACATACTGGCTGACATTATTTTCACACTAAATTGTAGGTTTCCGGGGGACATTAATACAAATTCATCTTTTGACCGGATACATTTCAGAGACATATCCACGCCATTCAAGAGTAGTTTTTCTTGAAAAAACAAGTCAGCGTGAATAGGGGCTATCAATTCAACTATTCGACCGTCTCCTGTATATTCGCCCCTCTGCACCAGTCCCTGATTATCTCCTGTGATTGAAGCGTCGTCCATTTTTCCGCTGGTATCTTTAAAAAACAGACCTGTACTAAATTGAGTGTCCAATGTTTCCTTTCCATAATTAAGCAAACATTCGATTATCCCTCGGTATGGATAAGTGTTTGAAGCTTGTGTAATCAATCTATCTCCCAGCATAATATCTATTTGGGAGAATAGACTACACCCTGGATAATTTATAAATCCAACATCGGCGGCGTTAGCAAGTAGAGAGCCATCTGGATTTGTGATTCTCACCCTGATGAATATGTAACTATCATTAAGGTCGATATAATGCTCATTACTGGCAGATATAAAAAACTCGATGGGTCCATGATCTGTTAAAGCTGAAACGGGCGGGATTTCCACGTATGTAGATTTTTCAATAGAAGTCTGGCACCGTAAACAAATCAAGTTCCGTCTTTACACACTCTTCAGATTGGTTGTGAATGAACGACATGATGAAAAAAACTTTGTTTAGAATATATCTTTTGACAAGACCAGAGAGCGTTTGGTCGGAGCTCTAGTACGTCTGGCCGCCGTCTTCTTTTTGACACTTTTTCGCTTTTTGACTGTTGTTTTGTGTCTTTTATACCCCATACGGTTCCGCCCTCCTGCTGAGGAGGCTTTCTTTTTTTGTGGTTTATGTCTGTAGGCCATCAGGCCATTTCCTTGTTGTCTCTCAGATACTGCATTCCGAACATTAGAAATTACATCTCCGATAATGCCTGTCGCAGCAGTTTTCAAATGAGGTTTAGCTAAATTAAACCCCTTTTTAAAAAGAGGTATGGCCATGCGGAATAAATTCCTGAAAATCCCCCCTAAACCATTCCCATATTGTGTGCTCGAACCTATAAACCCCGGTAAATCGCCTCCAGCTTGATTCATGTAATATGTCGTATATCGACCGTCATCGCCAGTATATGATTTGCGAGCCATTTTAATACTGTTTCACGGGTCTAAAATGTAGCTTGATGATAACTTTACCGTATGAGAATGGGATCAGTTTGTTTTGGTCGTCTCGTAACTCAATTTGAATATCTGTAATATTCGACCTCGAGAGCGGCATATAATGAGGTGTATCATAGGTCAGCGTCGGTAAGCGTCTGGTCTCATCTGCGAAGTTCACGCATCTAAGTAGCGGCACGCTCGTATCTCCCACTCGCTGATAATCTACTATATCGCTATATATATAAATGTTATAACGGCCTGCGTAGATGTCTGCAGGGTGTGGTGCGAGGCATTTTAAATGAGCCCCTAGCCGTATTTCAAAAACGGTGTCTGGGATAAAGCCTAGGATCTCGGCTAGCCGTCCTTTGAATGTAATATTGCAACCGTCACCACCAGTAAAATAAATTTTGTTAGTGATTTCATTATATGCCATATTTATATGGTCTAGGCCGGGGGTAACCATGCATTTCATATTATATTCTTTAACAATGCTGGATAGATTGTTATAGCGACCCGTTGTTAGCCTTAGTTTGTTGATGTGTTTTGATTTTGTATCATAGAATTCAACTTTAGACTCACTCTCTGTAAAACTATTCCAAATCCGGGGGTATTGAATTTCTATAAGACCTACTTCGTAAGGTTGTTGTAATATTATAGGTTTCGCCAGTTTTGTTCGGTACTGCCATATTTTATTATTAGGATAGACAGTTGCTGAAGCATTACTTGGCAACGTTACAAAAAATCCGTTCTTATTCATTGCGGAGCTGTCTTATACGTCCGCCGTCTTATACGGCCGCAGTCTTAAACGAACACACCATTTCATACAAGTCTTTTTTATCTTACATCTACTATGTCTTTTTCAGCGACCCATGAATTAAATTTCTCAGGCCATCCTAACCATTTCACAAGTACCATGTTTTTACGGCCTACTTTCTTCCTTGACAGAATGGTTTCTATTTTAAAAGCTTTGTTTTTGTCAACGATCACATGCTGCTTCTCTGATTCATAAAATGTCCCAGTCACTGTATCACCCCCTTGGTCTTTTAGGACATATACCGGCGGTGTTCTTCCTACACGTTTTGATACTGTAAAAAACTCATCTGTAAATGTTTGTTCATAGCCCTTTCGGAATACTCCACGGTGTTTTGATATCCTAACTGTATCTCCTTCTTGAAACTTAAAAGCTACTAGTCCGACTGGTTTCAGTTTGTACAAATTGTTAAAAACTTCTTTTTCGTTGTTTTTATTCACATTCACAGGAGCCATTTTTATCGATCTGTGATGTGACGCGTTGTAAGCAGCAACCATGTCTTGAACAACATCGACATAGCGGCGCGAATTAACAGCAGTCAAGTATCTCCACATCCGTGTCTTGAAGGTTCGGTTGAAACGCTCAACAACACTAGCTTTAGTCTCATTCGATGTAGAAAAATGATGAATTTTATATTGAGTCATCAAGTTTTGAAAAACTTTATTATAAAACTCTTTCCCCTCATCTGTTTGCAGTTTCACAGGTACGCGGCCTAGGGCGAGTATTTCCCTAAAAGCCTGTGTGACAGCATGTCCGGACTTGTTTTTAAGACATTTAACCCATGCGTACTTAGAAAATAGATCGATGCATGTGAGCAAATATTTTACGTTATCGTTTTCCTCTGAATATTCAGTCATGTCGACCAGATCTATCTGAAATTGTTTATCTATTCCATTAACCAACACTCTGTTTCTTGGAAAATGTTTCAACGCGGGAACATGAAGGGTGTATGCATCTTGACTGTGCAAAAACTTTTTAACATCAGCGAGTGAGCTGGGCTCACTACTACATTCTTTGACGGCTTCATGGAGCCTACGTACCCCCCCTAATCCTCCGGGGTGTGCTGGATCGTAATATATTTCATGCATAACTTTCTCCATGATGCGTTAAGATTCAAATGGTCGCCTTAGTTTGAGAACAAGTCTATTTATTTCACAAACCACTCACACAAACGCGTAACAGATCATGAAGACAGTGAAACACATTCTATCGTAGATAATGTTTTGCTTAAGCAAGCTATAGATGTTTTACTAATTATGAATGCATGTATTTTTTGCAAATCGCCTAAGACATCGGTGTAATGATTTTCTTTCAAAAACAAACTAACGGCATCTACAACCATAGCGTACATAGTCAGTATGTGATAAACAGTCTGGTTCTTAAAATTGTGTGTGATGTTACTTATGACAATCGCAAAATGTGTCAGCTATACCCTCTCTAACTGTTAGCATTGATAACAACATACGTATTACATCATCCCAAGGTATTGCCCTATTTTGGCTTCTTACAACAGACAACAATTTTTCTAACCTACATACATCAGTGTTATTTACATTACTCTCACATTGATACTTTTTAACATCATTCACTTTGTTGGTTATGGTCTGATCTAAAATATCAGATAATCGTGATATCACATATCCCCCACTGTATTATCATACATTTCACGTATTTTTACTGTAACATCTCCGACCGTTTTCAATTCGTAGAAAAGTGTTTCTGCAACCCCACGAATCCTAGCGCCATTAGCACACAGCTGTTTCATCGCCAGAAAGCGTTGCACTACTGAGATAAATTTATCTGTCAGTAGTCTTTTCATAAGTTGTTCAAAGTGTTTTGCGTAGAACCAGTCTGGAATGCTTCCCAAACAATCGTGGTGTTTCTGACTCGGATGGCTGATCTGACAACCATAACAGACTTCCTCCCAATAACGGTAAAGCACTATATTTAGAAGGTGTAGAGATGCTGTTTTAACACTGTCTATAAACAAGGATGACACTAGTCCGTCCGGTTGATCGCTCTCCATTAGGTGTGCACAAACATGGCCATCTGGCCGCTCTAAGGTCTCTGATGATGTGGGGGTAAACAATTGTGTATATGACTGGGGGCTCGGCGGAAGCGATCTGATCAAAAGAGAAGGGGGTAGCGGTGGTGATATATTGGGTGGTGGCAGGAAATGCTCAGGCGTGAGGGCTGGTGATGATGACTCTGGATCCCCTTCTTCCATCATGCTCATAAATAAACACTGTGGACTAGGAGGTGATCCTGGGGGCAAACAATACCATTCCATACATTCTGAAAACAAAAAAGAAACACCCATTACAGACACTGTAACACACGCCTTTTTTTTCAAAAAAACTAATTTTGAAACTAAAATAACGCATATAAAATATACCTACCCTTTTTTGTTAGTCTCGATGCCTAGCAATCTTTGGACGAAAAAGAGACTGCGGCAGTGAGAGGGAATGTTGCTCATTGTCTTCAAAAACCAACTTTTTCCTAATGGCAGCGTAAGACTTGCGTATGTTATCTCTTCTGATGACATAGTCAACGGTTTCAAACTGTTTCTTTATACATTCCCAATCGCTCCCTTGTATAAAGAATGCGTTTTTAAAACAGTTGTTGCATTCTTCCTTAGTAATTGGGTACGGCTTTAGAGACCATTCTTCCCGACCTCTGGCTGCAACAGCTTTAGCCTTATCATGGCATACGTTGAGGAAAATAAAGTCTTCTGAAGGTCTATTGAAGCGATCTGCTTCCAACCGATACATTTTATCCCCCTTTTCACTGTCCCACTGTGACACATACACTACCTCGGGAAACCCCGGATTGTCTAGGTCTGGACAGATAACCCCTCGAAAAAGCCACCAATCTTTAGCTGCTAATGTACACTCTGTTTTAGCACTACTAGACAGCTCAGCAACTACACTAGTGTAGACAGCTAATGTAACAAACCCGTCAACATAGCGAATAGAATAACAATAGCCATTGCTACCCTCACATTCCATATCAGTTGTACAGGTTTCAGACATGCTAGGTGTGAAGCTCTCAGGCCGGTGCCTCTTCTTCTGCGGCGCTAAAGCCATTTCATTTGCTGTACGTGCGCTAGCGTCTTTTCCTGTCTCATCAGATAAATCAAGACATGCCATATCGGATGTAGGGGTTTCTGTCAACCTTGCTGGGAAGATCAGAGGGCATAGTCTCTTTTTTTGAGGTGACTGGCGCATTTCAAAAGTCGTACCTGTTCCGACTCCTTTTCCCCGCTCATCAGATGAAGCGAGTCCTTTTCCATATCCAAATACAAGCCCAGACATGTTTGTAAAATAGGCTTCTCCAACCGAAATGAATATAAAAAAAAAAACCGTCTTTTAGCGAACCGCGTAAAATGGTTGTAGAGGCGATCGTTTTTTACAAAGGATAGCTAGCTAAACAGAACTAATACTGACAAAATAGCTGACTAGGAGAGAAGAAAAAACCCGCCAGAATGAAAAAAGAGACCGAACTAACCAAAACATCGCCTTTTAACCCCAAAACAAAACACTGCCCTCTATGACCGTTTAAGCCACAACCCTAATCAAACCCTTTAACTCCATATTATTGGTCTAACCCTTTTCTTATTTACAATCACCTCGATCTGCTAATCAGAACACTCGAAATTATCATATGGTAGAGGGGAGGGCGGGCGTCACACCACACCTAGTAGAGGGGAGGGGGGAGGGGGGCGTCACCCACCCCTCCTCAACATGCACACTCTCACACGCACACTTTCTTCACGTGCACGCGCAAAGGTACCATTTTTGGGCCACGTGCACGCGCAAAAGCACCACTATATACTACTAACGACTGGGCCTCAAACTCTGATTGTAGGTGACTGCTGTAAAGGATGTAAAAAGCAGAAAAAACACCAAAATACTCTGTTTTCCCAAAGAAATGGTGTCTGACTTGGCCAAGAGAATCCCGGATATCGTGGCAGCACACCCAACTGTGAATAACATTATACTGCATATAGGGTCACATGATGTTGTAAAGCAACAGTCTGAAGTGCTGAAAAAGGACTTCATGGATCTACTGAAAACAGTCAGCTCCCTAAATGCGAGGGTGTTTATCAGTGGACCTCTACCGCCAGTCAGAAGAGGAGTTGAGAGATTCAGCAGACTGTTGGCACTGAGCACATGGCTTTCAACTGCGTGTACCGCTCATTCTCTGCAGTTCATTGACAATTTTGACATGTTCTGGGAGTGCAGACATCTTTTTAAGAAAGATGGAATTTCCCTTAACAAACCAGGAGTAAAGCTGTTCACCTCTAACCAACTTTACTTTCTGCGCCACACATCAGCTCCCTCAGCCAAGGACACGAGACAAGAGTAATCAAAACAAGAGGAAGACATAACAAAACAGGGCAGTAATCCACCACAGCCCCCGCCTGAGCAAAGATTTGACCATGGAAGACCACAGAGCAGAGATGAGAAATCTCAATCCCCTCTTCACCCGTCCAACTCCCCTCAAACCCCTTCACCAACCCTGACGCCTTTGAGGATCCATACACCCCGCCCACGCCATCGCTCTCTTCACTCACCTTTTCCCCTCCTTCCCCCTGCCCCATGTTGGATTTCACTGACCAGATGAAGCGACTGGTAGTTGAAGGAACTAAATGTATCCCCCTTCCTTCTCCCATCATTTGCCCCCGGCCAAAAGTAGATACTGGAATCAAACTTACCCCCCTTCGTTCTCCCATCATTGGACCCCAGCCAAAAGTTAAACGGCAGGCACCAATGCCCACCCAAGGACGGCAGCTAACTCCTCCTCCCCAGACTGATAAGTATACTTGTGTACAAAATGCAGCAAGCTTTGTCTGATATGGGCCGGGTCCAGGCTGCACGCCTAGTGGCACTCATGACTTTTTTCAGGACAAGCCCGGGCCCTGTGTATTAAATCCTTCCTCAATTTATGTTGTGATAGGTAATAGAAAAAGAACGATAAATCCGCTAAGTAAGGACAAGCACTTATCAGCAAACCTCGCAAATTTAGCATTCATTCCTCGTCAGCCAACGCCTATACCAAAAATTGAGACGGATAACGTCAGGTCTTTGGTAGGAAAATCATTTTTAATCAATGATTTTATTATTAAGCACAATCTTGATTTTATGTTTTTAACTGAAACCTGGTTGGACCATAATAACAGTGGTGCTGTTCTCATTGAGTCAGCTCCCCCTAACTTCAGTTTTATGAGTGAGCATAGAGTGAATAAGAAAGGAGGTGGAGTAGCCATTTTGTATAATGACTCATTCCATTGTACTCAAATATCTTATGGAAATTTTGCTTCTTTTGAGTATGTGACTCTTCAGCTAAAGTCCACCCCCCGAGCCATATTTCTAAATATCTACAGACCACCGAAATACTGTGCAGCTTTCTTCGATGACTTTACTGAACTGCTATCTATAATCTGTATTAACTTTGACTGTGTAATTATTGCTGGTGATTTTAACATTCATGTGGACAACCTGCAGGATAGAGGGACCAAAGAACTGTGTTGTGTTTTTAAGAACTATGGACTGACTCAGCATGTGACGGAACCCACCCACAACAAGGGTCACACTCTGGACTTGATTATCTCCAAGGGTTTGAACATTTCCAAGGTTGTGGTGACTGACGTTGCTCTCTCTGATCATTCATGTGTTTTCTTTAACGGCACTATCTCGGTACACAAAAGTGTCCAAACTAAGGTAATCAGAAAACGGTATATCACTGAAAACACCAGTGAAACATTCATTCAGCTTTTCTCCTCCACACCCGCCCTCACTGGGGTCTCAGTCAATGAGCTTATAGATAATTTCAATTTTAAAATTACAAATGTTATTGATGCCATTGCTCCCACTAAGGTCAAAGCTGTCTGTAGTAAGAAAAGATCTCCATGGAGAAATGTCATACGGGTAAGAACAGAAAAATCAGAGTGTCGAAAAGCTGAACGTAGGTGGCGAAAAACTAATCTCCAGGTCCACTATATCACCTACAAAGAAAGACTTCACATTTATAATTTGGAACTGAGGAATGCTAGGTGGTCCTTCTTCTCTGACATTATCGCCAGAAACAATAATAATTCACGTGCTCTGTTTGCTACTGTTGATAGGTTAACAAACCCTCCAGTACCAGTAGCATCTGAACTTTTATCTACCAAGGCCTGCAATGATTTTGCCTCATTTTTTGAAGACAAAATTCAGAAAATTAGACTAACTGTCAGTGCCTCCATATCAAGTAAGGGATATGAGTTGCCACACTGTCCAGGCAAAACAAATTCCAATATCACACAATTTCATATGGTCAACCATAAAAACCTGGAGGACATTATGCAACATCTGAAAACCTCCTCCTGTTGCCTTGATATTCTACCAACAGGCCTTTTCAAAAATGTTTCAAATTGTATGTCTTCTGATCTTTTACAGATTGTAAACACGTCTCTACTCTCAGGTATCTTCCCAAAGGCCCTGAAAACTGCAGTCATCAAGCCACTTTTAAAAAAGAACAATCTAGACAAGGCATTACTGAGCAACTGTAGGCCGATATCTAACCTTCCATTCTTAAGTAAAATCATTGAAAAAGCGGTTTTTCAACAACTCAACCTTTTCTTATCACTAAACAATGGTTTTGATGCCTTCCAGTCGGGTTTTCGACCACACCACAGCACTGAGACAGCTCTTGTTAAAGTATTTAATGATATCCACTTAAACACAGATAGTGGCAAAACTGCAGTCTTAGTATTACTTGATCTCAGTGCTGCATTTGACACGGTCGACCATGACATATTACTACACCGATTAGAAAACTGGGTTGGCCTTTCTGGCTCAGTCCTAAACTGGTTGAAATCCTATTTAAAGAATAGGGACTACTTTGTATCTATAGGTAATTATACATCTGAGCATACAAATATGACATGTGGAGTTCCCCCAGGCTCCGTTCTGGGGCCTCTTCTGTTTAACATCTATATGCTTCCACTGGCTCAGATTATGGAAAACAACAAAATATGTTACCACAGTTATGCGGACGACACACAAATTTACATAACCTTATCGCCAGGAGACTATAGACCTATACAAACACTGACTAAGTGCATTGAACAAATTAATGACTGGATGTGCCAGAACTTTCTTAAATTAAATGAAGAAAAAACTGAGGTGGTTGTTTTTGGAGCAAAAGAGGAACGATTGAAAGTCAGCGCTCAGCTTCAAACGACAATGTTAAAAACAACAGACAAAGCCAGAAATCTTGGTGTAATTATGGACTCAGACCTGAATTTCAACAGCCACATTAAGACAATTACAAAGTCATCCTATAACCACCTTAAGAATATATCAAGGGTAAAGGGACTTATGTCTCAGCAGGACTTGGAAAAACTTGTCCATGCTTTTATCTTCAGTAGACTGGACTACTGTAACGGTGTCTTTACAGGTCTCCCTAAAAAATCAATCAGACAGCTGCAGCTGATTCAGAACGCTGCTGCTCGTGTCCTCACTAAGACCAAGAAAATGGATCACATCACTCCAGTTCTGAAGTCTTTACACTGGCTTCCTGTGCCTCAGAGAGTTGATTTCAAAATCCTTCTGCTAGTTTATAAATCATTAAACGGTTTAGGTCCAAAATACATTTCTGACCTGCTAGTCAACTACGAACCACCCAGACCTCTCAGATCGTCTGGGACAGGTCTGCTTTCTGTCCCCAGGGTCAGAACTAAACAGGGAGAAGCAGCATTTAGTTTCTATGCTCCACATATCTGGAACCAACTTCCAGAAAATTGCAGGTCCGCTGCAACTCTTAGTTCTTTTAAATCAAGGCTGAAGACCTTTCTTTTTGATGTTGCTTTTGGTTAAATGACTATCCATTTCTTATACTTTCGTTGCTTATTTTATCTGCTTTTATATTTTTAACTGTTTTTAACTGCTCTTTAATGTTTCATTTCTGTCCAATGTTTTCATTTCTGTCCATTTCTTATACTTTCGTTGCTTATTTTATCTGCTTTTATATTTTTAACTGTTTTTATCTGCTCTTTAATGTTTCATTTCTTATACTGCACTGTAACTTTTATTCTTGTATTTTGATTGTCTTCATGTAAAGCACTTTGAATTGCCCTGTTGCTGAAAAGTGCTATACAAATAAAGCTGCCTTGCCTTGCCTTGCCTTACAACCCTCTTTACCTGCTAAATGCTTCACTTTATTCACCAGTAAGTCTCTAACTGTCTATTTGCTGCTGAGTTACACCAAACTCTTTGGTATAGTGGGTTTTAGAGTCCTGAAATGGACTCTGATGATGTTGGTGGTGGTAGAGTGTGGTCCCTTTGGAAGCGATTTGAGCGTCTATTATAACGCACTTTACGTGATGGGGTCACGTTTTTTTAAACTAATGTATTTCAATGGGAAGCATCTTTGGTGATCACAGCACGAATCTTTCTGCCAGTCGGCTGCAGCAGAGAAGCTGGATACAGATTAGCTATTATTGGTAATTTTAGCCCAATATCTGCTGTTTTAATCAACATTTATTCACCAGATCGTATCATGGTTCATATGTATTTCTTTTAACGTTATTATTTCGCTCTATTTTGGCCAGGGAAGCTGGATGGCTTTATGTTCATTGATATTTTTAAAACTATTACACTACATCTATCAACATTTATTCAGATGTTATCATGGTATTCATTTCTTTATATTATTTCGGTCTTATTACCAGTGAAATATGACAGTATGCTGTAAAACAGAACACTACTTTATGAGCTGAGCGGATCAAAGCTGATATCTCACAATGCAACCCAGTCTCACGTCAGTTCGTGATATAATCACGAAAATTAATCTATTAGAACGTGATACCATCATGGAATTGTGAAGATTTACGTGATGGGGTCACGTTTTTTAAACTAATGTATTTTAATGGGAAGCATCGTTCGTGAATGGAGCACGTTTTCACGTTTTCCACTTTTAAAAAAGAACAATCTAGACAAGGCATTACTGAGCAACTGTAGGCCGATATCTAACCTTCCATTCTTAAGTAAAATCATTGAAAAAGCGGTTTTTCAACAACTCAACCTTTTCTTATCACTAAACAATGGTTTTGATGCCTTCCAGTCCGGTTTTCGACCACACCACAGCACTGAGACAGCTCTTGTTAAAGTATTTAATGATATCCACTTAAACACAGATAGTGGCAAAACTGCAGTCTTAGTATTACTTGATCTCAGTGCTGCATTTGACACGGTCGACCATGACATATTACTACACCGATTAGAAAACTGGGTTGGCCTTTCTGGCTCAGTCCTAAACTGGTTTAAATCCTATTTAAAGAATAGGGACTACTTTGTATCTATAGGTAATTATACATCTGAGCATACAAATATGACATGTGGAGTTCCCCCAGGCTCCGTTCTGGGGCCTCTTCTGTTTAACATCTATATGCTTCCACTGGCTCAGATTATGGAAAACAACAAAATATGTTACCACAGTTATGCGGACGACACACAAATTTACATAACCTTATCGCCAGGAGACTATAGACCTATACAAACACTGACTAAGTGCATTGAACAAATTAATGACTGGATGTGCCAGAACTTTCTTAAATTAAATGAAGAAAAAACTGAGGTGGTTGTTTTTGGAGCAAAAGAGGAACGATTGAAAGTCAGCGCTCAGCTTCAAACGACAATGTTAAAAACAACAGACAAAGCCAGAAATCTTGGTGTAATTATGGACTCAGACCTGAATTTCAACAGCCACATTAAGACAATTACAAAGTCATCCTATTACCACCTTAAGAATATATCAAGGGTAAAGGGACTTATGTCTCAGCAGGACTTGGAAAAACTTGTCCATGCTTTTATCTTCAGTAGACTGGACTACTGTAACGGTGTCTTTACAGGTCTCCCTAAAAAATCAATCAGACAGCTGCAGCTGATTCAGAACGCTGCTGCTCGTGTCCTCACTAAGACCAAGAAAGTGGATCACATCACTCCAGTTCTGAAGTCTTTACACTGGCTTCCTGTGCCTCAGAGAGTTGATTTCAAAATCCTTCTGCTAGTTTATAAATCATTAAACGGTTTAGGTCCAAAATACATTTCTGACCTGCTAGTCAACTACGAACCACCCAGACCTCTCAGATCGTCTGGGACAGGTCTGCTTTCTGTCCCCAGGGTCAGAACTAAACAGGGAGAAGCAGCATTTAGTTTCTATGCTCCACATATCTGGAACCAACTTCCAGAAAATTGCAGGTCCGCTGCAACTCTTAGTTCTTTTAAATCAAGGCTGAAGACCTTTCTTTTTGATGTTGCTTTTGGTTAAATGACTATCCATTTCTTATACTTTCGTTGCTTATTTTATCTGCTTTTATATTTTTAACTGTTTTTAACTGCTCTTTAATGTTTCATTTCTGTCCAATGTTTTCATTTCTGTCCATTTCTTATACTTTCGTTGCTTATTTTATCTGCTTTTATATTTTTAACTGTTTTTATCTGCTCTTTAATGTTTCATTTCTTATACTGCACTGTAACTTTTATTCTTGTATTTTGATTGTCTTCATGTAAAGCCCTTTGAATTGCCCTGTTGCTGAAAAGTGCTATACAAATAAAGCTGCCTTGCCTTGCCTTGCCTTACAACCCTCTTTACCTGCTAAATGCTTCACTTTATTCACCAGTAAGTCTCTAACTGTCTATTTGCTGCTGAGTTACACCAAACTCTTTGGTATAGTGGGTTTTAGAGTCCTGAAATGGACTCTGATGATGTTGGTGGTGGTAGAGTGTGGTCCCTTTGGAAGCGATTTGAGCGTCTATTATAACGCAATTTACGTGATGGGGTCACGTTTTTTTAAACTAATGTATTTCAATGGGAAGCATCTTTGGTGATCACAGCACGAATCTTTCTGCCAGTCGGCTGCAGCAGAGAAGCTGGATACAGATTAGCTATTATTGGTAATTTTAGCCCAATATCTGCTGTTTTAATCAACATTTATTCACCAGATCGTATCATGGTTCATATGTATTTCTTTTAACGTTATTATTTCGCTCTATTTTGGCCAGGGAAGCTGGATGGCTTTATGTTCATTGATATTTTTAAAACTATTACACTACATCTATCAACATTTATTCAGATGTTATCATGGTATTCATTTCTATATATTATGTCGGTCTTATTACCAGTGAAATATGACAGTATGCTGTAAAACAGAACACTACTTTATGAGCTGAGCGGATCAAAGCTGATATCTCACAATGCAACCCAGTCTCACGTCAGTTCGTGATATAATCACGAAAATTAATCTATTAGAACGTGATACCATCATGGAATTGTGAAGATTTACGTGATGGGGTCACGTTTTTTAAATTAATGTATTTTAATGGGAAGCATCGTTCGTGAATGGAGCACGTTTCCTTCTGCCAATTGGCTGCAGCAGAGAAGCTGGATGCAGCTGCGTTATTATTGGTATTTTTAGCCCAATAATAGCTGTTTTTATCAACATTTATTCACCAGATCGTATCATGGTTTTTATGTATTTCTTTTACTGTTATTACTTCGGTCTATTTCGGCCAGGGAAGCTGGATGGCTTTATGTTTATTGATATTTTATAACGCTACATCTATCAACATTTATTTAGATGTTATCATGGTATTCATTTCTTTATTTTAATCATATTATTTTGGTCTCATTACCGGTGAAATATTACAGTAAATAAGACAGAAGACTACGTTACGATATGAGCCGAGCTGGAGCGCATTCTAAGCAGGTATCCCACAATGCAACGCGGTCACTCATTCAGAGAATCTGACAGCGATCAGCGAGTCTTTACCACCCTTATCGCTTCAATGTTCATATATATAATCTGTGGTTTTATCACCAACAACAACACGTTGCTCAGTTTTGTTCCAGTAAGTTATGCACCGTAATAACATTTTTAAAAAACAGCTGAAGACTCGAAAGTGCTCAGCGTAATTTTGATGTTTTTGTCTCACATTGTATTTGAGGATTTAAACAATGAAGATAATAATAATAATAATAAAATACAGTTTCACGTATTTGTCTCATGTATTGTCTGCTCGGTCGGCCGGCGGGCGGCGGCAATCTGAAATGGAATGAAGCCCATTCACGGCAGATGGCAGAAACCACAGGAATCAAACATAGGCAGCTCCCGTCTCTTATGGGAGTTGTAGTTTTAAAGTATATTGGTATATTTCTCATAATTAGAAGTTAAAAGTGTATCATTTTGGATGCCCCCTGGGTTTTTTTGGGATGGGGAACACACTGGCTTCATCACTATCTCTATGGCTCTGTGCTTGCCTATGTCTGGGTTACCTCCACCCCACATTCCCCCCATTCCCGCCCATTTCCCTCCCCTGTTGCAAGTCATGTGTTGAATCGTGTTGTATGTGCTTATTGCCGAGGTTTTTTTTTTTCCTGTTCCCACACTGTACTCTGTACTGTACTGAGCATAGTTTGGGAGTCGCTTTTTTTTCTCCTCCCCTTTCCTCATGTTATGCTGTATTTTCCTTACTTGTAATTCTTCCCTGTAAAGTGACTTTGAGTCTATGAAAAGCGCTATATAAATTCAATTCATTATTATTATTATTATTTTAAAAGTGTAATCGTTAAATAGGTGAAAATAGCTTATTACCATATTTGACAGTGCTTACAGTGGTTACACATTGGTGACCATATCTACATGAGAGCTGAGGTCCAGAGCTTTCTATAAGAGCTGGTCCCATGTTTGTAGCACCTTCTGTTACTAAATGACAAGCCTTCAAACATGGACTAGGTTCAAGGTTCAGAGGTCAAGATTTCAAAGCAGGGGTAATGGATCCTCTTCAGACTGACATGTTACTTTGGAGGTTGAGACCTTTCCAACGATATGTTTGATATACACCTATGACAATGTTTTAATTTTCACATATCATGGAGACCAATTTGCAAGCAATACTTTATTGTCCCCGGAGTGATATCTGCCTTGAGTTCAAATGCTTTACACATGACACTTGACATATTGTTTTATCATACAGCTGACATATACTTACAATAAAAAAGTGATATGTAGCCAGACTGAAGCACGTCACACTGCCACAATCAATTGCTCATCTTTCACAAACAGTGACAAGAGCAACCTACACACAACCCTATGCATCATATCATGAAGCTATTGCAAAACCCCTGCAGCCTCAAGCAACATTATTTAAAGTTGTAATTGAGGTAGGTCCGAATAGGCCTACAGTTTAGAAATGTTAAGTTTACATTGGAGTAACATATATCTTCTGCTATAAGAACTATACTTTGCATGGAGAATAAAGATAGATCCGGTCATATTCTCTGTGCTTGCCTGGAGAGACTGGTTTCTATTCCTCTCCACAACCTTCATGACAGTCATATATAACATAAACCCTCTGATTCACTGTGAGTGTCTGCTCTAAATGATAACACACACTTTGAACACAGGCCTTCCAGCCAGGTGTTGAACACCAAGGTGCCTATAGGAGCAGAGCCCATTGATTGGTTCATCATTTATGACCTCTGATACCCTCTGACCCATGTCACCACCAACTCTTCAGCTTGTCAAATGGTTGAATGAGATTGTTGGCATGGAAATATAGGTCTCTATTTCAGCAGAATATGCAAAACGTACGTGTGTCTGTGTGCAGTAGGCTGAGGTAGAAGTGTGCCAAAAATGCTAAAACACATGTTGTATATGCACAGATACCCAAACAAAGATATATACATCTTTCTCTGTGAAGAAAAACCTGGGCAACAATCTGCTTATCCTTTTAATTTCCTGAAAATGCTTCCTAAAACTAGTCCCTTTTTAGTTTTGAAAAGGTAGTCTCCAACTTCGGTCAGTACAAGGCAGGATTAGCCAAGAAAATTATTCTAAAAGAGGGCGCAATTCCAACCTTGCGTGGAATACCTGCAGATGAGGGACATGTAAGTAGTTATTTACAATTTATTTTGTACATTAGGGTGAACTTGTGTGTGTTGTAGCAGTCATTTGCCATTGAGAATGAGGTGGCTAACCGCTAGCATTACAGTAGCTTCTAGCTAGTTAGTTTGCAGTCAGTGTGGTTTCTCTTGCAAAGCCATTGACCAGCTACGGTAACTTTAGAAAGTTATGCACTTTTAAAAAAATGTTTCTAAAAGTTTGTTGTTTTAAAATTTGATATTTTGAATCAGGGAATGGAAGGGCTAACCAGCTCAAGAAAGAAAGGCTGGAGGCTAATGATAACAAGGCTATCGTTATGGGTGGCATGCCGGGATGTTGACTGGATACTAGCAGGCACCAGGCTAGCTGACTGGGAAGCAGGCTGGACATCAGCAGCAGGCCCCAGGCTACCTGAGGTATGGGTTCAGGAAAAACATAATTTAAATCTGTGCTTGCATAATTAATCTCATTGGAATCAGAGAATCCCATGTTTACCTCTGCCAATCAAAATACGTTTTCATCATCTCTTCAACACTAACCCTAGTTTCTCCCTCTGACCTTGATAAATCTTTCCATTTTTTACCTTAAAGCTGTAGTGCATAGTTTTGGTCTCCCCATGAGGAATTCAAAGTAATGACAACAACACAGTCGTTGCAGCCACATGACACAAGCCTTTGGTTATTGCGCACCACCCCCACCCCTCAACGCAGTTGCTTCTAACCATTTCACTTAGTGTAAAAATCAATAAAAAGACACAATGTTACATTATCAATATGCAACACGGTCTCACAACACTTTGTGAAATGGTCATGCTATTTTTAATCTATTGATTCGTGTACACGGACATGATTTTGTCATTTTTTTGTGTTGCTGAGAATGTAATGTATTCGTGCTGGTCAGCATATAATGGGAAGCATCTATACGGAGGTTGGTGAAGAACGGGGAAAGGACACGCCACACGCCGGGACACGAGGCGCGGTCTCTGGGGGACGTACCACACAAACTGAATGGTTGGGGTTAGGAATAGAGGAACGGGGAAAGGACACGTCACACACCAGGACATGAGAACGGTGAAAGGACACGCAATATGCCGGGAGACGAGAATGGTGAAAGGACACGCTACATGCCGGGCCACGATCCCATCTCCGGGGTGAAAGTCCTGTGTTGTTTGACCTGCTAGCCAAACCGGGACTTCTGGTCACCGTAGCCTCGCCAGCTCAAGGCAGAAAGGCCGGAGGCTAACGATGCCAAGGCTAGCAGAATGGGTGGCAGACCAGGATGCTGCTAGCCCAAGGCTAGCAGGCTGAAGGCTGCAGTGATGGGTACCCACTTCCACCACATCCAAAAAAGGACATCTTTAAAAAGATCTTCATAGCAATAATTCAGAAGTCTCAAAAAGTCTATTCCTTGAATGCCATCAGCAGGAATTTAAATAATTCTAGTGCCTTATTCACTTCTGTTGAAAGTAATTTGACATTGTTACCCTTGACCAGTTTTTTCATGGACTCAGATTGTGCAAGTAATGGGAAAGTGTGTCTGAACTTTTGACTGGTACTGTACATACACATGCACACACATAATAAGTTATTATGTTGCATCCAGTCACTGTGTTGTGTTGGTACTTTATAACGATGGCTGAAAGGATGAGCATCATTTGTTCGGTCTAGTGTCGATACAAGGAACACTCGATCATATCATCTGAATCCTAACCCATCACATGCCTTAGGGTCTCGTAGGCATCAGAGGAGCCAATGTCACTCTGCCAATGAAAGACTGTCTCCCTCTGACCTTAATTATCCTCTTCATTCCTGACTCTAACCCCAGATGAGACACCTTTCTGGATGACGTCACATTACGTCACATTACGTGCCAGCAAGTAGTACCAGGATCAAATCATTTTCCAGATAAACCTGCTTTTTAAGCTCCCACTGCCATCTGTGAGCTGGTGCCACAGTTTGCCCAAGAAGTCTCATTCTTCAGTGGGAAATTGTTGGCAAGCTCTGCTTCACAACCTGTCTATCCTGAGCCTGTTCCAGCCTAGTCTGAATCTTCCAACCTTTGCTCCCAGACCTCCAGTGCTTCCATGGGGCCTCTAACAACTCTCTGGAGTCAAGCAGATTGCCCGCTAGCCCCCTGCTTGATTCCCTGCTGACGTCTAACTACTGTGATTCTCGGCCTGCTAGCATAGCCTAACAGTCATCAAGCCTTGGTTACTTCCACTCTGTCCCCTCCATTGCAGAACCAGAACAAGTAGGATTATAATATTTTCCAAACCAAATGACAATATAGGTTTATTCCTACCCTCTAATACGACCCATAGGAGCGTTTTAGAAATGAATGACCTATCGTTGGCGTGAAAATACAACCCACTACGTTTATTTTCACGGTATGAATGTATTGAATTATTATTATTATTAGAGCCATGAGAGTAAACCAAGACAGAAAGGTTTTGGGCCGCAAAATAAACAAAAAACAGTGATCACTGTAGAGCTGAGAGGAGCTGCAGAGTCGGGAGATTATTCTCTGTGGATTTTTTGACTGGCAGCAACCCCTCTCACATTACACATGCTAATTGAATCCCTTTTTACTATTAAAAATCAAAACAATTGTGATTGATTAAATTATTGTACTCATGTCAGACACAATATCAACTTAAAAAACATTAATATTTTTCAGTAATGATTGCATCACATGTTGATGGTTCATGCTGATGGTTGTTTGTTTTCACACCTCTGCTGGCAGTGACACCTCAGAGGTTAAGATGTCATCATGTGACTCACCCATGCATGTGCGAACAAACTTCCTGTCCAGGGGGGTTTAGCACATCGCCTTTAGGAGCCACTAATGAGCTGCAAAACATTGTTCACAGAGAAGCAGATTAAGGCCCCATCCAGACGAAGACGTTAGGATGAAAACGCATCCGTCTTCCCTGGATTCGGTTCAAGAAAATTCACGTCCAGATGAATCCATATGTAAATGACTCAACACGGTACTTCATATGCCAGGCCTGTAGGCGGCGCTGTTATTGCTACAGAAATTAACGGAACGAAGAAGAGCAGCCTTCAGTGACTTCCTTTCATAACATGACTGTTAGCTAGTTCTCTTAGCTTAACACATCCATGGACTAGACTTTAATAACTTACACCACTGCTCGTTATATAAAGGCCACCTAGAAAAAGAATGTAAACTTTGTTTACATTCTATCGGACATGATTGCAGCTTGCAGAGCTTTGATAATCTAGCTACACGTTTTTCTTGCGGTAGCCTTTCTACAATAAGCCGTACTAAAAGTTACTATAATCCGTTCAAGGAGTTGATAAGCAGACAGATTAGCTAGCTAGTTGATAAATTCTCTACTTCCACTTTATAAACAGCATTGCGTCCCTGTTAGCCGTCAGCTGGGTTGAAGGCAGTCAGCTGAGGGCTGAGGTGTGTGGGGATGACATCATCGATACGCACTTATGCGGTTTCGCCGTACACACGAAGCCAAACGTGAGCCGGCTTTTTTTTTAATTCACCCTGGGACCAGGTTTCAAAAAAGTGCGTTTATGGCAGTGCGTTTACAGGATTTGTGTGGACAGTCGGCCCAAACGATGCAAAAGATGTGCGTTTGCATCAAAATACGTCTTCGTCTGGATGGCCCCTTAGGCCCCATCCAGACGAAGACGTTAGGATGCAAACCGCTGCATCCGTCTTCCCTGGATTCGGTTAAAGAAAATTCACGTACACATGAATCCATTTGTAAATGACTCAAGACGCTACTTCATGTGCCAGGCCTGTAGGCGGTGCTGTTATTGCTACAGAAATTAATGAAACAAAGTAGAGTAGAGCAGCCTTCAGTCACTTCCACTTCCTTTCATAACACGACTGCTCGTTATGTAAAGGCCACCGCTCAGTAACGTGTCTTTGTTTACATTGTATAATGTGCTGTTGGATTGCTATTTATTTTGCAATTCTGTCTGCTATCGGACATGATTGCAGCGCGCTCATTGATGTTTGTTTGACTGCGGATGTTAGCTAGCAGAGCTCACGTTAGCTCTGCTAGCTAACATCGGCAGTCAAACAAACATCAATGAGCGCGCACATCTTCACAAAAACGTATTTATTATTGAAAATAATAATGCAAAATTATCCATCTGCATTGAGGCCACTTCCACCACATCCACAATATAACTTTTAGATAGCCCTTTTGGTTTTTGTACATTCAAAACCCCATTTACTAATGAGGAAGTTGTGAACATATATTGGATAGTAATAGTAATTACTGTCAAATAATGTTCATGAAGTCCCATGCACTTATAAGAAAAATCTGTAGATATATTGGAGTTGCTTGTTATTACTGTAAAATAAAGTTTATATAAAATAAAAATGTGTGTACATATAATAGAGAGTTGCTTGTTATTACTGTCAAATGATGTTTATATAAAGTAAACCCCTTACTTCAATGAGGAGAAGTCTGTAGATATACCAGATAGTTGCTTTTAAAGTACTATGAAACAGTGTTTATATGAAGTAACCTCATGTATTAATAGTAAAGGTATGTAGATATATTGGAGAGTTGCTTCTAAATTATTATGAAACAATGTTTATATAAAGTACACACCATACAATAATGGTAAAATTATGTATATATATATATATATATATATATATATATATTGGATAGTTGCTATTAATTACTATAAAGAACAGTTTATATAAAGTAAACCCCCATACAATAATGAGGTAAAGTCTGGAGATATATTGGAGACTTGCTTATTACTGTCAAATAATGTAAATATACTGGATATTTGCTTCTAAATTACTATGAAACAATGTTTATTTAAAGTAAACAACATACATTAATGGTAAACGTATGTAGATATATTGGACAGTTGCTTGTAAATATAAATATTATATAAAGTAATGTCTATTACCATAATGTTTCTGCAAGGTATTATCCCATTATCCGCTTTTTTATACAGTAAATTCTGTATAAAATTAATTCAAGAGGAATTTACTGTAAATAGATTGGATAATCATAAAATAAAGACCTAAATGAGGGTAATTGAAAGTTATTTGACATAATTCTTGTGTGTTTTGCATCCAGAAATCTGTACTTTGACATGGAGTTCTTCTGGATGGATTGGATAATCTTGTGAATTTACCAAAGGAAACCGTATGAAAACTGCACTTTATATTTACATTATGTCATTTTAAGGTATTTCTGCAATATTTCTTAGTTTTGAAAAGATTTTTACATGTGTTTAACATTCTAGAAATGTTTTATAACAAAAAAATAAGTTCTACAATAGTTAGACTGTAAAAATACAGAAAATGCTTACAGGAAATATCTGTATTTAAAAAAAAGATTTTTTTTCTAAAATAACATAAGATTTTTGACTGTCGTTTGACGATAAGTGTTTGGCAACTTTGCTGCCCAGATGGGGCCCACTCACCAACCCATATCCAACCCATTTGGGTCCCACATGGGTGTGTTGATAGGGAACTGACAGAGAAAACACACCTTGACCTAAACACATTAGTGGCAAACGGAGACCTCTAGTGGCAACAAGAGTTGTTGAGAAATGAAATCCTCAGCAGTTAAAATGTTTTCATCCCTCCTTTAACGTAGTAAAAGTAAACAGAAATCACTCAACTAACTGAAATGAGAGAACACAACTTTAAGAAGTATCTCCTGGGATGAGGGTAAATGTTTGCCATTAAATCATCCATCACAAACCTTGCAGTGCCGTAGCCCGAGTCTGGACTAGAGTCTGGACTAGAAGCTGGGCTAGAGGCTGGAGTAGAAGCTGGACTAGAGGCTGGACTAGAAGCTGGACTAGAGGCTGGACTAGAAGCTGGGCTAGAGGCTGGACTCAAGGCTGGACTAGAGGCTGGACTAGAAGCTGGGCTAGAGGCTGGACTAGAGCCTGGACTCGATTCTGGACTCCAGACGTTCTCATATTGACTCAGGCTTGTGTTGGACTCGGTAATTGCACTTGGACTAAGTCTCGGACTTGGCCATTGGTCTTGCCAAATATTCTAGATGGTCTCGACCGAGTCCTGCATTACATACTTTTTCTTCTAAAGTAACAAAACCATCAAATCACGCTTGTTCAGAAAACAGGTAATTTTTAAATTCAAAATCCATCTAGAACGGACATTGATATTGGTTGCCTGGTATACGCCTGGCTGCATCATATGAGGAGGCATCGTTCATTTTCATTTAGGCCACAGACACACATATTGCTGAGCACTTCGTAGTATGGATTCTTCAGGACAAGTAATGCATTCAGTGGCATAACGAGCCAACACGGGCTCTTATACAGGATTATCATGGTGGGCCCCCTGCTGCAGCACGTGATGATGCAATGTCCACGAGTAAGCTACCATGAATAGGACAGGATAGGATCATAGAGACACAGCATATGAGAGATGAGATGACTGACAAATTCAGGAGTAGCCTACGTGCACCGCAACAACATAAAAACACTGCTGGTGATGGAGCACCATAACACATGAAAAAACACTGCTGGTGACGGAGCACCTTAACACATGAAAACACTGCTGGTGACGGAGCACCATAACACATGAAAAAATACTGCTGGTGACGGAGCACCATAACACATGAAAAAACACTGCTGGTGACAGAGCACCATAACACATGAAAAAATACTGCTGGTGACGGAGCACCATAACACATGAAAAAACACTGCTGGTGACGGAGCACCATAACACATGAAAAAATACTGCTGGTGACGGAGCACCATAACACATTGTTACTCACTGCTATTTTAAGACCGTCCAGTGCCCACTTTGTTTACATAGCAAATGCACCTGTGCCCATCTGTGCGCCCATGGGCGTTCTGGTCTTACAGGGAGGTGTGTTCAGGTGCATTCTGGGCGTATTGCTATCTTGGGGCAGCGAAAAGTGATCGCATCATTGACCAACAAAGACCTGGTCTAAAGTTAGTAGTGTAGCATTTCATTGTTATTAGTAAAATGCTCCGAGGCTCGTGCAGAGCGCACACACTATGCTTGTTACACACACAGGGACGCACAGCAGCACACACACATGCAGAAGATTACTAATAAACATATTAAGGTGCAAATCCTCCATCATACCAGCAATGCTCCAAGGTCCAAACGTGCCTGGCTTTTAAAGGGAATGGGAGATGACTCTCTGATTGGTTTATTGGATGTTACGCCCAAAACACACCTATGATTAAGGAAGACACTAAGGACCACCCTTTTGAAACATGCACCCGGACTCTTTTTTCCGCCGTCAAACTAGCAAAAGTGGATTTGGACACGCCCTAAACACCTAAACACCATGTGCTTCAGGCCGTGTGCTTGGAACATTAAAATCAGGCCCTATATATCTGGGCTGCATCTCATGTCTCTTCAATTTCCTCCTTGACTCCTCCACTTGCCTCTCATCCTCAAATCTTAGTACCTCCAACCGAGGAGGCATGGGAGAAATGCGAGGAATTCCTGGGAGGAGAGAGGAACCGAGGAAATGTGTTTTCAGAGGGATGAGCTGTCCTTTCTGAAGCGTTACGTGAATACGTTGGCTGTATGACCAGAGTTAGCAACTCCTTCAGCTGCACGGCTTCCAGGAAGGCTGCTCTTGTGTATCCTCTCCCAATAGCATTTTGATGCTCGGTCCTTGGTCCACTGCGCAGAAATAAGAGCTTTGAGATGGTCTTCACCGAGGAGGGACAGAACAACTTCCGGTTCAGCTGAGGACCGAGGAGTAGAGGAGCTATCAAATAAGGGTGATGAGATACAGCGCTGGCTTCATCGTGACATTGATCCTGCAAGTTACTGCTAATTACCACCGACTGCAGAATGTCTGCGGATGCGCTCCGGAGCGGCGGTGGAGTCAATAGGTTTCCATTAAAGTCAATGGCCCTCATTTATCAATCTATCGTAGAAACCAGCGCAGATATGAGCGCAGATATCATCTTACAACAGGCTTCACGTGTGATTCATCAAACGTTCGTATCACACCAATCAGAGCGTAAGAATGGTCGTACATTGATAAATGCAGCGGCTGGAAACCATCGTAATTTAAATGTCACGCCCCAATATATTCTCGGTTTTGAGGCCTCGCCCCTACAATTTACGACATGGCGAGACGTAATCCGGCTAAGAAGAGGCACTTTTCAGAGGTGGAGATTGAAACCTAATATCTCAGGTTCATTTGCACTAATGTGTGTAGTATTTGGTAGCCTGGAAACTGGTATTAAAGGCTGGAGAAAGAATGTGGAATGAAAAGAGATGCGGTCATCAGTTGTCGTAGTAAATCGGACTCGAGCTGAAGTTCATTTAATATCCGACATATTTATGATATAGTCCTAATGGAAATATACAGGCTTATGTTGCAATCTCTTAGGCCTACATGGTGTAGCCTACCTATATTTAAATAAACACACAGTAGCGGAGTTTATGCAGTGTCTTTTATTTTACTTGTGTTTTTTTCATGAGTCAGAGCCAGGCAACTGTGAGCGCGTGTCCTCCGCTGTGGCCTCCGCTGTGGCCTCAACTGCAGAAATAAATCGTTCACTAGTGATCGTTAACCTTTGAAAGAGAAGCAAAAACCTGAAGAATAAATACACATGTTGTGCATCATCATGTTTTCTGCATTGAATATAATTGCCAAACCTAACACTATACCTTTTAAAAGCGTTGAATAACATCCTGTTAATCAATCCGATGGAGCGCTCCACCATGGGCCGTGCACGTACGTGTGCACTGTTGTACTGGCACATATAGAGGTTTTCTAAAAGAGCCAGATCTGTCATTGCTGATAAGTGATCAACTGCTGACTTCTCCTTCTCCTTTTAAACTGATTATATGCCGCACCGCAAGGCCACTGGCTTGAAAACTTGCGTACACGAGTTCAGACCAGACGTGAGATTTGATCGCAGCCTACGCTCAAGTTCAAATTGATAAATGCCGAGCTTTGCGTAGGAATCGGCGTACGCCCGTCGTACGCACGTTTCATAAATGAGGGCCAATGTGTGGACGGACAGCGGAGCACGGAGACGACACGCAGCGGAGCCGATCTGCCGACGTTCTGCAGTTGGTGGAAATGAGGAGTTAGATATTTAGAAATTATGGTCGGGTTCGGACGGGCTCGGTCACATCAGCGCGATAAGGCATTTGTTGAAAAATAGTGCTGCGAGATCTCATGTGCGTGTGGGTGTGTGTGTGTTACAGTTGAGCCAGATACTCGGCTGAAATGAGTATCCGGTACGGATAAAGCACTTTTGCCGAATACGAGTATTATACGAGTAATACGAGTCAATATCTGTGCTTGGATTGAATAAAACTCCTCATTGGGTAGCTGACTGTGTCTGCATCCAGTGATAGGCTAGAAGTCACAGGGCCCCTCCCCTCCACACAATCTGCTCACTCACTCACAGAACACTGAGAAGAGAACAGCTCTCTCTCTCTGTCTCTCTCTCTTTTTTTAGGGTTTAGGGTTTTAAGTGTGTGTGGGGTACACACCAGAGTCATAAGTCCAGTTTCCCATCGCTGCAGCAGTGGTGGGATGTTGGAAAGGTTCAGGTGAAACTCTTATGACAGCAATATACTCGCAATGTCACCAAGCACATTACCAGGTCTCTTCAAGACCTGGAGACTGAAGTAGTGGAATTACAGAGTTTGGTGGATTCCACAGGAAATCAAGGGCATGTTGAAGCACTTAAAGTCAAGAAGGCTGCTTTAGCCAACCTGTTGGGCATTACAGCACAGGGGGCTCTGGTCCGCTCACGCTTCATGAACGCTTCCCAGATGGACGCTCCCTCGCAGTTCTTCTTTGGTCTGGAGCGAAAGAATGGTCAGAGAAAGATCATTCATTCTCTACGCTCGGAAGGAGACACAATCACAGGAACCCCTGAGATCAGGAGATTTGCCATCTCCTTCAACAAAGACCTGTTCAGAGAGGAGTACGTGGAGAATGCTGAGTCAGCTGCATCCTTTTATACTGGGCTTCCTCAGGTGGGTGCTGCTACCAACACGGTGCTGGAAGACCAACTGTCCCTGAATGAACTGTATGCTGCTCTGATGAGCCTGGGGAACGGTAAGGCGCCAGGCATCGACGGGCTGCCTGTGGACTTCTATAAGACCTTTTGGCCAGTAATTGGTGAAGATCTGCTGGAGGTCTTTCAAGACAGCTTGAGCAGAGGATGTCTGCCACTGAGCTGCAGAAGTCATTACCCTGCTGCCGAAGAAAGGAGACCTGCAGGAGTTGAAGAACTAGAGACCTGTTTCTCTGCTGTGTGGGGACTATAATATCTTGTCCAAAGCTCTCGCTTGTCGGCTGCGGGAGGTAATGGGTGAAGTGGTTCACATCGACCAGACTTACTGTGTGCAGGGCAGGTTAATGAGTGATAATATCACTCTAATTCGGCATGTTTTGGACGTCTCTGGCTCAGTGGGCATGGATACTGGCCTTATTTCCATAGACCAGGAAAAGGCTTTTGACCGGGTTGAACACCAGTATTTGTGGCATACGCTCAATGCTTTCGGCTTCAGCCCAGGGTTCATAGCTAAGATTCAGGTACTGTACCGTGACATTGCGAGTATATTAAAGGTTAATGGTGGTTTGGCTGCACCTTTTAATGTGCAGAGAGGGGTACGGCAGGGGTGCTCTCTTTCAGGGATGCTCTATTCCCTCGCTATTGAGCCTCTGCTCAATAAGCTCAGGAAGGAGCTTTTAGGTGTTTATTTTCCTAGGTGTGCTTCAGCTGTTAAAATATCAGCTTATGCAGATGATGTCATGGTTGTTTTAAACAAGCAAGTAGATATCAACACTTTGGTAGGGAATGTAAGTATTTTTAATCATATCTCGTCTGCTAAAGTTAACTAAGTGAAACTGTGGCGGTGGGGGATAAGCTGCAGAGCACTCAGTCTCTCCCAGGAGGGCTCACCTGGAAGAAGGGAGGGGTAAAGTATTTGGGTGTGTTTTTGGGAGAGGAATGTATGATGCAAAAGAACTGGGATACTGCTCTGGAAAACATAGAGGGCCGTTTAAAGAGATGGAAGTGGCTCTTACCGAGCATGTCCTATAGAGGGAGGACACTTGTTATTAATAATCTGCTGTCCTCTTCTCTGTGGCATAAACTGTCTTGTGTGGACCCCCCTTCTGATTTACTTGCAAAAATTCAATCCGTTTTGATCAATTTCTTTTGGTATAAGCTGCACTGGATTCCCCAGTCTGTTCTTTTTCTCCCCAAAGAACAAGGACGACAAGGACTGGGTCATTTGGCCAGCAGAGGCGCTGCTTTCCGCCTGCAGTTCCTCCAGAGACTGCTGGTTGGCCCTAAAGACCTGGTCTGGAGACCTCTGGCCCACTGGGTGCTGAACAACTTTAAGCGTTTTGGAATAAGTGATTCTGTGTTCCTGATGGATATGAGGAAGCTGAGTTTCCAGACGTTGCCGCCTTTTTATCATGGTATGTTTACAGTGTGGAAGCTGTTGACCAAGGAGAGACGGCCGCAAGGTGACTCCCTACACTGGCTGCTTCAGGAACCGGTGGTGTACGGGGACCGGTTGGATTACCCCTGCTGGGCAGGTTCTGCCATCACAGACGCGTTCTGCAGAGCACGGGTGCTCACGCTGGGGAATGTGGTGGATATTGCCGGACCTGAACTAAACAATGCTGCTGCCTTGGCAGCTGTTCTGGGTATGAGATCAGTCCGAACCATCTCAAAACTGTTGGACCACTGGAAATACAACCTGTCTGGACATGACTCCATACTGTTGAAGGAATATCATGTTGGTCAGAGTATACCTCGATCTGATGATTCCTTCCCTGATTTATGTGTCCGTCCCAGTCTTGAGAACTGTGTTGGTTGTTTGTTGGATGTAAAGCACTGCGCTTTAGACTTTACAGAGGCAAAAGGGAAAGCCTTTTATAAAATGATGGTGCTATGTTTGAATAAGAGCAAACTCCATGACCGGGTTCACACACCGTGGAGAAGACATCTGGATTTGGCGGTTGATGTCCAACCTGCGTGGAGGAGTTTATACAAACCACCATTAACGAAAAGAGTAGCTGACCTACAGTGGAGGGTGTTACACGGGATAGTGGCGGTAAACTCATTTCTGTCTGTCATTAGTCCTGGTGTTAGTAACAAATGTCCCTATTGTGAGGAAAAAGAAACCGTGTTCCATTGTTTTGATGAGTGTGTGCACCTGCTGCCATTGTTCTTGCTGTTGGAGAAACTGTTCAGTAAGGTAGGGGAGGTTTTCTCCAAACACATGTTCATCCTTGGGTTCAGGTACAGGAAGTTAGCTAAACATAAATGTCAGCTGTTGAACTTCATCCTGGGCCAATCAAAGATGGCCGTGCACTAGACATGTGCCGATTTTTGGTAATTCGATAAATCACGATAATGAATATACACGATATTGTTATCGTGGGCACTTCAAAATACCGTAAAAAATAATAGATCCGAATTTTTTTTTTTTTTTTTTTTTTTTTTTTTAGAACGTGCATTATAGCTTATTTTCCATCAACCGCTTGAACAAACACTGCGTATATGCTGCGCAGAACACGTGAGCGCACCCGGATGTAAACAGTGTTCACGTCACATGTAGAATCACACTGCAAGAGAACGTGCGCGCCACGGCCACTGACGCCGCAGTCAAATTCTCACATGAAGAAGAAGCATGGCGGAAGGAGGAACGCTGCCGACAATTTATCGCAATTTATCCCCCTTCAAAAAGGGTAAAGTCAGATGTTTGGAAATATTTTGGGTTCCAAAAAAATGCAGAGGGATTGCTGATCGAAGACAGTTTCCCTTTGTGTAAGACATGTGGACAGAAAGTGGCTGCAAAGCAAGGGAACACGTCTAACATGTTCGCTCATATTCGTGACAACCATCCACTGCAATTCAGGGAGATAAAGGTAAGACACTTTATTTCTCATGTTGATAAAACAACTATTTGAAAGACAGGATGGCAAAGTTACGTTAACTTATTTCCATTTGCTGTATGTAGGAAGAGTTAAGAGTTAGCATGAACTCGTATTGCGTCTCGTATTTTATCAACAAAAAATGCAATATTCAGCTAAAAGTTATGTAATTAATAATGGAAGTTAGGCAGAATAATAATAATAATTAAATAAAAAAAAATAATTTTAGTTACTAAAAGGACAAAACTGAAGTTTGTTTCTTTTGTAACCTGTTTCTCTTGTAAAATTACAATATCGTGATAATACCGTATACCGTGATAAATGCTCTCTCAATTAATCGCAGCATGAAAAAGTGATACCGGCACATGCCTACCGTGCACGTGAGCAGGAAGAGGAAGGTGGATGACTCGGTTGATATAAATGTGAACCTGCTGTTTACTCGGATGGTGAAAGCCAGAATCAGGATTGATTTTAACTATTATAAAGAGATGAAGGATGTAGATCAGTTCAGTGTGATCTGGGCTCATGGTGATGTGCTGTGCTCTGTTGAAGGAGACCAACTCATCTTTTCACAGGAGGTGATGTCATGTATTTAAGTGTATGTGTATGTACGTGTTTGTTGGCTTGTTGAAGAGATTATTTTTGTAGGTAACGAAATGGGACTTTGTTAAAATAAAGTTCCTTTAAAAATCAAAAATCTTTGTCACTCACTCTCTCTCTCTCTCTCTCTGTCTCTCTCTCTATGTCTCTGTCTCTCTGTCTCTCTCTCTCTGTCTCTCTGTCTCTCTGTCTCTCTCTCTCTCTCTCTCTATCTCTCTCTGTCTCTCTCTCTCTCTCTCTCTGTCTCTCTATGTCTCTGTCTCTCTGTCTCTCTCTCTCTCTCTCTGTCTCTCTCTCTATCTCTCTCTCTGTCTCTCTCTCTCTCTCTCTGTCTGGCTCTCTCTCTCTGTCTCTCTCTCTCTCTCTGTCTCTCTCTGTCTCTCTCTGTCTCTCTCGCTCTCAATTCAATTCAATTCAATTCAAAGAGGCTTTATTAGCATGACCGTAATGACATACAGTATTGCCAAAGCACATAAACAGGGAAATATTTTACACATTTACATACAGTTGTACATTAGGATTCAGACATCAAAATATGTTAAAGGTCCAATATGTAATACTGACAGCTAGTGTTTAAAATAGTTACTGCAGTACAAATTCAAAATACTGGAGAGAGTCGTCTCCCCTGCCCCTCCTCCCCAGACTCGAAGTTCACGTTGGTTGTCAGGCTGAGACCGGAGCATCCAACAATGTTGCTAGACGCTTGTCTCACATAACCAGACATTACTCCACAGCACAGCGGAGTAGCTAACGTTAGATGCTGGCTATTGTCTTAAAAGCCCGTGCTCACGCGGAGTTCTGTACCCAAATGACACACAAACTTTTTCGGCTTAGAATTAGCTACAATAGGAACCGCTAAAAATACAACGAAATTCGCCTTCCTCTTCACACGCCAAACAGACACACTTCCTCGGCTTAGAATTATGATAGGAACCGCTAAAAACACCACTGCCTTGCACTCCTTTTCCACCCGACTGAAATACACACTTTACTAGCCTTAGAATTACACAATCGCTAAACACACTGCAAACTCAAGTTCCTCTCTTTCCGATTTAGCTACAGCCCCCCCTCTTGGCTCCAAATAACTCACCGTTGTCGGCTAGCTACGGCCGCTGAACAGGCTAAACGGTGTAAACAGCCGTGGCCCGCCTGCCTGGTCCTCCGGTAGCGTTAGCAATTAGCAGGGTTAGCATGGTGGCGTTAGCCAGGACCAGTTGTTTTTGCGAGTAACCAACGTGGCTACTCTAGCTATACAATTCAATGGAAGTAGCTACACGAATGTTGAAATGACACAAAGTGCTCGTCCCTAGTAGCTGTGATAAAGTAGCCTGAAGCTAATGCTTACCTGTACAGGATTTAGCCAACTCAGTGTCCTTTTGGGCTCTAAGCTGTATCCATCTTTCAAATACATCTCCAATATTAACCCGGGGTTTGTTACGTCTCTGGTCAAGCAACTGTTAGAAACATGCTGTTTTTTAATGTCGGGTATAATCTATCTCTGCTGATCCCATTAATTAGTTTGGTGCATTAATGGCTGTACTAACGTTACAGCTGCAGCGCGCTGGTTTACGTGTTTACAGGTATATCTGGCAACCCGGCCTGGCTGTTAAACTGGGCAGTTGATAACAACACACAAACCAAAACATAAACATAAATTCCGTCACGGATCGTAAATTTCAAAAAGAAAAAATACTGACTTTAGCATTGTTGTCAGAAAAGATAGTATTTCAGCTTAACATGTTTGCTTAATATCTGATGAGGCATTGGTGTCACTTTTGGATTTATTACAGTACAAATATTACATATTGGACCTTTAACATTCGTGCAAAAACAACAATCATGTCAACAAAATTTAACAATAAAACCGATGGACATCAGCAACAACATGAAAACAAGAATATTACAGGTGTGTGTGTTTGTGTGCGTGTGTGTGTGTGTGTGGGTGGGGGGGTGGTGGTTCACTGACTGCTCCTCAAAGTGTGGCAGGTAAAGACATTCTGCTGCTAGCCTGCAGCTCTCTGGGTGTTCTCCCAGCAGGATCAGCATTTTATTTATGTTGGTCATGTGGTCAAATGTCGGGTGTTTGTGTTTGAATTTGGGGAAATATTTAGTTCTGACTGGCTGCAGTTCTGAGCATTCAGTCAGGAAGTGCAGCTCTGTCTCAACTTGGTCTCTCTTGCACAGCTGGCAGAAGCGCTCCTCTTTGGGGAGCCAGTGTTGTTTGTAACGGCCCGTCTCGATGGCCAGACTGTGCTCGCTGAGTCTGTACATCGTCAGTGTTTTCCTGAGTCTCACGTCACTCACTGTGCTCAGGTAGCTCGCAACCGTGTACTCTCGGTTTTGAATGGTGTTTGTCCAATGGGTGATGTATTTGTCTTGTTCTTTGTGGATAATGTGTGCAGGCCGAATGTGTGTGAGTGTGTGTGTGTGTGTGTGCTGAGGTGTGCTGATCTCTGCAGGAGAGAGCTCAGTCAGTCTCAGCACCAGCTGGCACAGGGGACTCCTGGCTACGCTCAGCTCCTGGTGGTTAAGGGCTTTGTAATGGTAGGAGTTGGGGTCGCTTGTTTTTAGGTGTTTCCAGAATTTGAGGGCTCTTTTTTGGATGTTTAGAAGGAGAGGGTGTTGGCCTTATTCTGCCCTGCAGCCGTTGTTTGGTGTTTTTCTTTGAACTTTGAGAATTCGTTTACAGAAATCTAAATGTAGAGTTTCAATCGGATGTTTTTCCCACTTTAAAAAATCAAATTTGATAGAAGGACCCCACACTTCACTGCCATATAAAACAATTGGTTCAATTATTGATTTGAAAAGTTTGAGCCAAATTTGGATTGGGATATCAATTTTGATTGATCTTTTTATGGCATAAAAAGCCCTTTGAGCTTTCTCTCTGAGTTCATTCACAACCAAAGTAAAGTTCCCTGTTGGAGTTATTCTCAGGCCGAGGTAAGTGTATTGTTTTGTGCTCTCGATGGTTCTGTGTGATAGTGTGAATGTGTGTCCCTGAGATCTGGAGCGTTTCTGGAACATCATGACTCTAGCTTTCTGGAGGTTGACGGTCAGGGCCCAGGACTGACAGTAATCCTCCAGCAGATCCAGGCTGTCCTGAAGCCCCTGTTTAGTGGGCGACAGGAGGACCAGGTCGTCTGCATAGAGAAGACACTTGATCTCTGTGCCGTGCAGAGTGAGACCTTGAAAGGGAGCATGTTCTAGTAGATTGCCTAATTGGTTAATGTAAAGGTTGAATAGGGTGGGGCTTAAACTGCAGCCCTGTCTCACTCCGCGCCCCTGGGGGAAAAATTCGGTTCTTTGGTTTCCAATTTTGACAGCGCATTGGCTGGCCGTGTACATCGATTTGATCAAATCATAGAATGTCCCCCCTATTCCACTGTCGATAAGTTTTAGGTATAGTCCTTTGTGCCAGATTGAATCAAAAGCTTTCTTGAAATCAACCAAACAAGCAAAAATTTGTTCTTTGTTTTGATGTACATATTTGTCAATTAGTGTTTGTAATGTAAAAATGTGGTCGGATGTGCGACATTTTGGAAGAAAGCCGATTTGGGATTTACTCAAGGCATTGTGCTTCATAAGGAAGTGTAAAAGTCTGCCGTTTAAGATGCTGCAGAGAACCTTCCCCAGGTTACTGTTCACACAGATGCCTCGGTAGTTGTTGGGGTCTAACTGGTCTCCTCTCTTGTGGATGGGGCTGATGAGTCCTTTGTTCCAGATCTCAGGGAAGAAGCCTCCACACAGAACATCATTGAACAGTTTCAGCATGGCCAGTTTGAAGCTTGGGTCTGTGTGTTTCAGCATCTGGTTCAGGATGCTGTCCACACCACAGGCTTTCTGGGCCTCAAGGACTCCTAGTTTCTCTTCCAATTCTTTCATTGTTATGGGGACATCTAAAGGCTTTTGATTGTTTTTAACTGATCTTTCCAAATTGTCTAGTTTATTAATTATTTCATTTTGTTTATAATTTTGAATTTCAGTTGGGCTGTATAATTCTTGGAAGTGGTTTTTCCACTTTTCCCCGTCTTGGATTGCCAACATTTCTTGATTTGGTTTGTATAACAATTTCCATTTATCCCAAAATTTGTTTGAGTTTATAGATTTTTCAATTTCTTCAAACTGGCTTTGCAAAAACTGAGCTTTTTTCCGCCGGAGTGTGGCTTTATATTGTTTTAACGCCTCACAGTAAAGTAGGCGGAGGTCTGAATCATCTGGATGTCTGTGTTTTTGGTTTGATAAATTTCTTAGGTTTTTTCTCAGAGCCTTACAGTCCAAATCAAAGCATTTGTCTGTATCCAAATGTTTTTTCTTTGGTTTAACAATTGATACATTACTTTTTTGTGCTGTTTTGTAGAATATGTTGTTTAGATCTTGTACTTCCTGATTGATGCCAAATTGATTTTTAGGGTATTCCTGTATTTGGAATGAATGTATGAGGGATTGTATTTCTGAAGATTCGACAGCAGTGCTTTAATTAGTGGCACTGTTTTCAGTCCATTTGAAGGACATTATTTTGAACATTTGATATGGGCTTTTGCTAGTTGGTTTGGGTGATGTTTCAGGTTGCTCTATATAGAGGATGATCTGGCTGTGGTGTGAGAAAGGTTTGAGGGGTTTGACTGTGAATGCTCTCAGAGAGGAAAGCTCTAGATCTATGATGCTGCAGTCTACAGTGCTGTTACCAAGAGCTGAGCTGTAGGTGTATCGGCCGAGCGAGTCCCCTCGCAGTCTTCCATTGACGATGCACAGAGCCAGTCCTCGGCAGAGCTGCAGAAGCTGCCGCCCGTGAGCGTTCACGGTTTGGTCGCAGTTCTGTCTGCTGGGGTAAGAAGGGTACAGGTCGTTATTGCCTGTGATGAATCTGCTACCCTGCGATTCTATGAAATCTAATTCTTCCCCTGTTCTAGCGTTTAAGTTCCCCATAAGCAGCACATTTCCCTGGGCCTGGAAATTGCTGATTTCTCTCTCTAGGTTTGGGAAAGTTTCCTCTTGGAAATAAGGAGACTCGAGGGGTGGAATGTAAATTGCACAAAGGAAAACAGGCTTAGATGCTGATATCATTCCTTTATTTATTTTTAGCCATAGATGGTGCTGTTCTTTTTTTTAATTAATTCTATGGACAGGTCAGATTTGATCCATATTATTATCCCTCCCGAGTCTCTCCCTTGTGTGACTGATGTGAGTTTGACTGATGGTATTATTATTTCTCTGTATCCTGAGGGACAGCCAGTAAACGCATCGCCTCTACACCAGGTTTCCTGTAAGACGATGACATCGAGGTCTTGAAGTTCTTTCATAAAATCAGGATTTCTACTTTTTAGGCCAAAGACTGAGGAGTTAAGACCTTGAATATTCCATGCTGAAAAAACAAGTGATTTCATTAGAAACTTTTAAAATGATGTGTATTGTTTGTTTGCTATTTTGAGAAAAGGGAAAGGAGAAATTACAACAGATTAAATTAAAACAATGAATGAATGATGGAAGTAAAGTTATGTTAGGAATTCAAAACATTAACAATTCCATATGAAATGTACATTGATACAACAGATTCAGGTAGTATTTGTATTATTATTATTTTACTGTCCACTGTGTGTTAGTAGGTGAGAGCACATGATACTCAGCATGTGGTGGATGTCGTGCAGTTCAGTATTGGCTCGGTCTGCTCCTCCGCTGACCGCTTGGGCGTAGCTCGGTCTGCTGGGCTGAGTCGGGCTCTGCTGTGGACGGGCTTCAGCTGCTGGAGCTGGGGGGGGCGATGTAGGGCAGTCTGTAGGGATCCTGTCTGGGTGCTGGAGCTCGGTGATGAGCTCTGGGTGGGGCTCCAGGTGGTGCTCTGGGTGGGGCTCCAGGTGGTGCTCTGGGTGGACTGGGTTAGGGCTGGTTCTGCTCCGCCTGGGGCTGGCCTGGTTGGTCCTGTTTAGAGTGACATCTTTGAGTCTCTTCGCAAGGATATGCACCAGGTTCTTATAAAGGTGGACGTGGTCGTACAGACATTCAGTGTCCAGGTCTGGATGATGGGCCAAGTGGACGTTGGGCAGGAGGGCGCAGTGTCTAGAGATGCTGATATTTATTTTATTAATTGTGTTGGGATGGAAATCTCTCCTCTGAAGTAAAGTGGACAAGATGATTTTGGAGTTGGGGAAATTTGTTGTAGCTTTCTCCACGACGGCTCTGAGGGAGTCAGACACTCGGTCCTGCTGGCTCCTCAGGTCGTTGGTGCCCGTGTGGATAATGATGTGGCTGGGCCGGCCTAGCTGGGACTCTGTCAGGAGCTCCAGGGCTTTGTCGGTGGTGGGACACCAGAATTTGGCAGCTCTGTGTTGGGGGAAAAGTTTCTTTACATCGATGAATTTGCCGTTTGAGTCGATGAGTATAGCTATGTCCGGCTCCTCTGTGCTGGCTGGTGCTGGGCTGCTGTGGGACGAGGCCTGATGTTGCTGTGATGGCTGTGAGCGGTCTGGGGCGGGTCTCTCTGCGCTGATGGCTGGATGTTGAGTTCCTGTGTGCAGTGACTCTGGGTTGGGCAGTGTTTGAGCTCTGTGGGTCTGCTCTGCTTCTTCTCTGGCCAGGAGGAGCTCTCTCAGCTGCTCTCTCAGGGCCTGGATCTCACTGCTCTGCTGCTCTCTCTCCTCCTGTATCTCCCTCAGCTGCTGCCTCATCTCTGCTGTGGACTGTTCTCTGTCCTCTAGCTGCAGTCTCAGTGTGGTCAGCTCACACTGATAGCTGTCCTTCTCTGTCTGGAGCTTCCTCATCTGCTGTGTGAGGGCTGACAGTCTCTGAGTTAAGGGCTGGAGCTCAGTGTGAGCTGTGCATGTGTCTGGCTGCTGCTGTTTCAGCACAGTTTCTCTGAGCTGCACCATCTCCATCTCCAGCTTGGTGAAGTGCTCCTGTAGGAGAGGTATAGCTTTGAGCAGGACGGGTGAGTTGTGCTCATCAGTTTCTGCAGTGGCTCTGAGATCTGGGGTGCTGTTCGGTGGATTCTGCTCAGGTGACAAACTTTCAGATGGGACAGCTTTCTCCTGTTTCACAAGATCACCAATAGTTTTGTAGTCCGCCTGGAAGGTTTTCAGGTCCCCCTGTATCATGACTGTGCCATTTTTGTATATGTTCATAGTTATGAGTGTGATGTCAGGGTCATTTGGTTCTCTAATTTTGATTTTCCAGCCATTACAGATGCCCTCTTTCTTGACAGACGGGTAATGGTGGATGATGGCTTTATGCCAGGCACTGGGGTGATCAGAGAAGAAAATGAGATTGCAGATTTCTCCTGTTTTGAAGAGATCTGCAAACAGGGTCTCAAGGTTGTTTGTCAGTAGCTTCTGCTTGTAGGTTTTCCTTGCGGTGTCAGATTTCACCTCAGAGGGATACTGTATGGTGGTGAGGGGGGAGCTCATTTGCATATGGCAGTTGGCTGGTTGCAGCTGCAGACACTTGCTCTGATTGGCTGATTCCCTCTGCCTCAGTTGAATTGATACATTGAGTGTCAGAGTGTTAGCCACAGCTTTTTAGCATTTTAGCATTTTTAGCTTCTTAAAATATAGAAGATTAATTTTATGTCCTTATATTTTAGAAAAAAATAGGCAAACAAGCTCAGTGCAGTTTTAGTCGTACTCACTGCTTCTCCCTCTGTGAATAGGTGGTTCTTTTCCAGTTTTAAACTTCCCCTCTGATTTTCCAGCAGGTCTGTTGCTACCAGTCTGATCTTCTGGTCCTCTGCAGTGATTACTTGGTTTTAAAAGCAAAAATTTAGCACTTTTCATCAAGTGCGTAGTGTTCTTCTAGATTTTGTAGATTTTCGGTCTATTCCTTTTCTCAAAATAGCGAACAAAGAAGAAAATCTAAGAGCTCATGGGGATCATGGCTGTCTGTCTCTCTCTCTCTGTCTCTCTCTCTGTCTCTCTCTCTCTCTGTCTCTCTTTCTCTCTCTCTCTCTCTTTCTCTCTTTCTCTCTTTCTCTGTCTCTCTCTCTCTCTCTCTCTCTCTCTGTCTCTCTCTCTCTCTGTCTCTCTCTCTCTGTCTCTCTTTCTCTCTCTTTCTCTCTCTCTGTCTCTCTTTCTCTCTCTCTCTCTCTCTCACTCTCTCTCTCTCTTTCTCTCTCTCTCTCTCTCTGAGTGAATGGCGGACTGAGTGTGGAGAGCGTGGTTTGTGCTGGTTTGTTTCAGCGTGTGTGAGTTTATCTAACTTTTTTCTCTCTTTATTTGTGTGTGTATGTGTTTGGGTTTATTTCTTTGTACTGGTTAGTGGTGTGGTGGTGGTGGAGGAACTGGCAGCGTGTCTTTGTTTGGCACGATGCCGGTGGTTAAAGTCGCTGTGGCTGAGTTTGAGAAGCTGACTCGGCGTCATGGGATCAAACTCAGCCCAGCTGTCCAGTGCTCTGTGGAGGAGGCCGGGTTAGCGGTGGGAGAGGTGGTCGGGTTCAGCAGCATTAAGTCTGCTTCCCGTATGAACGGAGCGATCGTTATCTTTTTGAGCAGTACGGCTAAAGTTACCGAGGTGGTGGAGAACGGTGTGGTGATACAAGACACCTTCACTCCCGTTCTCCCGCTGGTTAGTCCGGCCATAAGGATAATGATCTCGAATGCCCCTCCGTTCATAAAAAATGAAATGTTGGCGAAAGAGTTGTCCCGATATGGACAACTCGTCTCTCCTATAAAAATGGTGTCTTTGGGCTGCAAATCCCTGCAGCTGAAGCACGTCGTGTGTCACCGGAGACTGGTGTACATGATTCTCAAAGACACAACAAAAGATCTGAACCTGTCCTTTTCTTTTAAGGTGGATGGTTTTAGTTATATAGTGTTTGCTTCATCCTAAACCATGAAATGTTTTGGGTGTGGAGTGGAGGGGCAGGGCGGCGGCAGGCTGCAGCGGGTACGATGGGTGACGCGGACGCGGCAGGTGCGGCGGATGCGGCCGGTGCGACGGACGCGGCGGGTGCGGGGACGCAGCTGTCCCCCCCGAGGTTTTCGCGGTCCCAGTAGTTATTGAAGATGTGCTGGCGAGTTTGCCGGCACCGGCGGCCGCGCTGATGCCGGCGCCGGTGGCGGTGGACTTGCCGCGGCCAGTGGCCCCGACTCCGGTGGTCGTGGTCACCCCCGTGATTGAGGAACCCTCCACTTCAGGTGGTGAGGTATTGAGTAGGTCTACTCAAAAAACGATTACTGATCAGAGCAAACAAAATGAGTATGAGAACACAGAAAAAGTGAATGAAAACGTGTCTTTGCGTGTTTGGATCTGCTGGAAGATGAGGAGATGTCTGATGAGGAAATGTTAAAAATTGCGCAGAAAAGAAAATTTATGGACTCTGTGCCAAAACATTCAAAAGCTAAAAAAATAACTAAATTGCAAACCACTCCACCAGAGTCAGAAAGTGACTTCAGCATGACTCAGGAGGAACAGCTGATGAGTCATCAGACTCCCTATCTGCCAGCTGATCTGAAAAGTTTTCTGGAGAGCATTAAGGGAGCCAGGCAGCCTGTAGTAGAGGTGTACTTCCCTGATCTCAGGCTGTTCATCCAGTCAGCTCGGCCTCTCACCAGGAAGTCTGGGGATAATGTGCTCACACTGCATGAAATTTACCGTCTAAGAAAACTGGTTGTTAAAGTAAAAGCACAACTCATCTCTGATGATGAAGACGATGAATGTTAAACATGTGGTCTCTCTCATTTTACTGTCATGTTTTTCTATTTTTCTCTCTCCATCTATGTGTGAGTTCAACATAGGGACTTTGAACCTGAACGGAGCCAGAGCTGATTTTAAAAGAGCTGCTCTGTTTAAGCTCATGGAGATAAGGAGGCTAGATGTGATGTTTTTACAGGAAACCCACAGCACAGCAGACATGGAATGTGACTGGAGGAGGGCTTTTAACGGGGAGGTGATTTTAAGCCATAAGTCCAGTCTGAGTGGAGGGGTGGGGGTCTTATTTGCCAGGAGTTTTTTTACCAGTTTCTGTTGATGTGAATGAGATTGTGCCAGGTGTTTTATTGAAGGTCTCAGCTCAGTATGAAAAGGTGAAGTTAGTCTTTTTAAATGTCTACGCGCCAACCAACGGGGTGGATAGGGTAGCATTTTTAAACATTTTATCTGATGCCATTGGAGCTTGCAATGATGACTATATGTTTTTAGGGGGGATTTTAACTGTACGGTGGATCCAACCCTAGATAGTAATCATCCTGAACCTCATCCTGCATCGTCCCACAGGATCAGACAGCTAGTGGAAACACATGAGCTGTCTGACCTGTGGGGGGGTTTAATAGTGACTGTAGGCAGTACACCTGGAGTCACTCAAGAGACAACGTGCTCTCCCTGGCCAGACTGGATCGCCTCTATTGTTTTAGACACCATTTTAACATCTTTAAAAGGTGTGCTATTCAGCCTGTGGGTTTTACTGATCACTGTCTTGTCTCCTGTTCTGTTTTTATTAAAAATGTCCGGTTAAAGAGCGCCTATTGGCATTTTAACACAGCTCTTTTGAATGACCAGACTTTTAAATCTGCTTTTAAGTTGTTTTGGTCTTCCCACAGAGAGAGCAGGCCTGCTTTCACCTCCATTCAGCAGTGGTGGGACTTTGGGAAGGTTCAGATTAGACAACTTTGCCAGCAGTTCACTCGCAATGTCACTGGGGAGTTATCTCGATCAATGAAGGATCTGGAGAGACAGGTAGAACAATTGCAATCTTTAGCAGCTTCTACAGGAGATCGAGGGCATTTAGTCTCCCTCAAGTCTAAACAGTCGGCTATAGCCAACCTGCTGGGCGTTTCAGCACAGGGAGCTCTGGTCAGGTCGCGGTTCATGAACATCTCGCAGATGGATGCTCCATCTCGGTTCTTCTTTGGGCTGGAGAAAAAAAATGGACAGAGAAAGATCATTCACTCTTTACAAACGGGTAGCGGCTCTGAAGTCTCAGACTCGTCTGAGATCAGGAAGTTTGCTGCCGGTTTCTACAGAGACCTTTATAGGAGTGAGTGGTCTGACAATCCGGATGTGTACAGCAGCTTCTTCAGTGGTCTCCCTCAGGTAAGCAAAGAGAACAACTCCAGGCAGCAGAGTTAACTCTGCAGGAGCTGACCACAGCCATGGGAAGTTTGCAGAGCGGCAGAGCTCCGGGGATGGATGGCCTTCCTGTGGACTTTTTTAAGTCTTTTTGGTCCACCTTAGGACAAGACCTGCTCGAGGTGCTCAACGACAGTCTCCAGAGAGGAAGACTCCCTCTGAGCTGCAGGAGGGCCGTCATCACCCTGCTACCTAAGAAGGGAGACCTACATGAGCTTAAGAACTGGAGACCGGTCTCTCTACTGTGCACCGATTATAAAATCCTGTCAAAAGTCCTGGCCCTTAGATTGAGGGAGGTGATGGCATCCATTATCCACCCTGACCAGACTTACTGTGTGCCCGGCAGGCTCATAAGTGACAATGTCACTTTAATTCGTGATGTTTTGGACCTCTCTAGTTCATTGGCTGTTGAAACTGGTCTTATTTCCATAGACCAGGAGAAGGCTTTTGACCGGGTTGAACACCAGTATTTATGGCAGACTCTGGCTGCTTTTGGGTTCAACCCTGGTTTTATAGCCATGATCCAGGTTCTCTACAGTGACATTGCGAGTGTTCTTAAGATAAATGGCGGGCTGGGTGCTCCCTTCAGCATTAAGAGGGGGGTGAGGCAGGGCTGCTCTCTCTCTGGTATGCTATATTCATTGTCTTTTGAGCCTCTGCTCCACAAACTAAGAGAAAAGTTGAGTGGTGTGTGTTTCCCCCAGTGTCCTGTCTCTTTTAAGTTTTCTGTTTATGCAGATGATTTGATTGTTTTGATAAACTCACAAAAAGATATCGATGTTTTAAAGGACACTGTGAAAGTTTTTGGTTTTATTTAATCTGCGAGAGTGAACTGGGGGAAGAGCGAGGCTGTGATGGTGGGGGAGAGTTTGGGGGATCGGCTCAAGCTGCCAGGTGCTTTAGTCTGGAAAAAGGGAGGACTGAGGTACCTGGGAGTTTTCCTGGGGGATGAGACCTTTGTTCAAAAGAACTGGGACAATGTTCTAGAGAGTGTAAAAGGTCGGCTCAATGGATGGAGGTGGCTACTGCCAAACATGTCCTACCGAGGCCGCGTCCTCATTCTGAATAATTTGGTCTCGTCTTCCCTGTGGCACCGAATGGCTTGCGTTGACCCCCCGGCCTCTCTCCTGTCCCAGGTACAGAGGCTACTGGTTGATTTTTTTTGGGATCGGATGCACTGGGTCCCACAGAGCGTCCTGTTCCTCCCCAAAGAGGAGGGAGGGCAAGGACTGGTCCATCTGGCAAGCAGAGGTGCTGCTTTCCGCCTCCAGTTTCTACAGAGGATGCTCACTGGACCGACAGACGTTGTGTGGAGGCCTTTATCCCGCTGCATTCTGCAGCGTTTTAACAGCCTCTGCCTGGATTTTAATTTGTTTTTAATGGACATCAACAACATGAGCAGGTTGTCTCTGCCGGGTTTTTACAGGAGTGTTTTCATTGTGTGGGACCTACTGAGGAGACAGAGAGCGGAGCAGGCGGACTCTCTGCACTGGCTCCTGCAGGAACCTGTGCTGTTTGGGACGGTGCTGGACTCTCCTAGCTGGGGGGGAGTGACTCTGTCCAGGGTGCTGAAAGCTGCAGGGATTTCTACTCTGGGTCAGGTGGTGGAGCTGTCTGGGCCTCGGCTGGGCGACCCCGTCCATCTGGCTGCTCGACTCGGTCTCAGGTCGGTCCGGGTCACCGGGCAACTTCTGGAGCACTGGAGACATAAACTGAGTGGTCATGAATGTTCCCTCCTAGACTCTTTCAGTAATGGGTCACTGCTGCCGAACGTCAACGACCCGTATCCTTCCCTTGGCCTGCTCCCGGATTATAAAGACTGTGGGGGCCTTCTGCTGGAGCCGGTGCGGGCCGTCTCTCTGGAGAATGCCTCAGGAAAAGTTTTGTACGGCCTGATGGTAAAAACGCTGAACAAGACTAAGCTGAATGGTCGGACTGACACTCCATGGAGGAGTCATCTTGGTCTGGATCCAATATTTAGACCTGCATGGGGGTCCATCTACAAACCTCCACTGTCTAAAAGACACGCAGACTTGCAGTGGAGGATCCTTCATGGGATTATTGCGGTGAACTCTTCTGTTTCCGTTATAAACGCTGCTGTTGAGGACAAATGTCCTTTCTGTGGACTGAGAGAGACGGTGTTTCACTGCTTCTCTGAGTGTCTGCGGCTCTCTGCTGTGATTTTGTTCTTACAAACAGTTTTTACAAAATGTGGAGAGATTTTTACCAAACAGGTTTTTATTTGTGGTTTTAAGTACAGTCGCCATCACAAACACAAGTGCCAGGTTTTAAATTTTGTTTTGGGCCAGGCCAAGATGGCGTTGTATGTAAGCCGGAGGAAGAAGGTGGAGGATAATGTAAATGTTGATGCTGCTCTTGTGTGTGTGAATGCGATCAAATCCAGACTGCTGGTGGATTTTAGCTTTTATAAAGCTGCTGGAGACCTGATCTTGTTCCAGCAGGTCTGGGGGTTTAACCAGGTTCTCTGTTCTGTCTCAGAAGAGACACTGACCTTCGGAGACGTGCTCGTGTAGTTATTTATTTTCAAATTGTGTCCTGATATAATGTAATTTATTGGTCTTTTCTGCTGGAAAGACAAGAACGGCAAATAAAGCTGGTTTCAAAAATCAAAAAAAAAATCTCTCTCTCTCTCTGTCTCTCTCTCTCTCTGTCTCTCTTTCTCTCTCTCTCTGTCTCTCTCTCAATTCAATTCAAAGAGGCTTTATTAGCATGACCATATTGACACAGAGTATTGCCAAAGCACATAAACACGGACATGTTTTACACATTTACATCCAGTTGTACATTAGGATTCAGACATTAAAATATGTTAACATTCGTGCAAAAACAACAATCATGTCAACAAAATTTAACAATAACTACAAAACTGATGGATATCAGCAACAACATGAAAACAAGAATATTACAGGTGTGTGTGTGTGCGTGTGTGTGTGTGTTTATGTGCGTGTGTGTGTGTGTGTGTGTAGGGGGGGGGGGGGTCGTCACTGACTGTTCCTCAAAGTGTGGCAGGTAAAGACATATTCTGCTGCTAGCCTGCAGCTCTCTGGTTGTTCTCCCAGCAGGATCGGCACATCAGCAATCAGCATTTTATTTATGTTGGTCATGTGGTCAAATGTCGGGTGTTTGTGTTTGAATTTGGGGAAATATTTAGTTCTGACTGGCTGCAGTTCTGAGCATTCAGTCAGGAAGTGCAGCTCTGTCTCGACTTGGTCTCTCTTGCACAGCTGGCAGAAGTGCTCCTCTTTGGGGAGCCACTGTCGTTTGTACCGGCCTGTCTCGATGGCCAGGTTGTGCTCACTGAGTCTGTACTTGGTCAGTTTAGTTCTTAGTTTAATATCAGTGACTGTGGTCAGGTAGTCGGCCACACTGTACTCTCTCTTTAGGGACAGGTAGCCCTGCATTTTGCTTTGGGCTTTTGTTTGTGTGTTCCAATTGGTGATGTAGTTTTGTTTTTGTTGTGTTATAATTTGGTTGACTCTGATTGGTTTGTTCCCAGACTGGTCCTGAGGCAGAACCGGGTCAGGAAGTGAACTGAGCGTCAGGACCAGCTGAGTGAGGGGACTCTTCTCTTTGCTCAGCTCTTGGCATTGCAGGGTTTTATGCTGATAGGAGTGGGGGTCACTGCTTTTTAGATGTAGCCAATATTTGATTGCACGTTTTTGAATTTTGATGAATAATGGGAATTGGCCTAATTCAGCTCTGCAGGCGTTGTTGGTGGTTTTTCTGTGCACCTGTACGATGCTTTTACAGAACTCTAGATGCAGGATTTCAACTGGCTTTTTGTCTGAATGGGCCAAATTCTGGTAGGAAATAGGACACCATACCTCACTACCATACACTAGCGGCGCCAGGATTTTGATTGTAGGTGGGCCTCCAGAAAACTGGATGGGCCAGTTAAAATAAGCCCAAACTGCATTTGTGCTAGGCTGCTGAACACTGTCTCCTCCTATAACACATGCGCTATCATAAGTTACCTCTGCCTAGAGCTGCCAATGTTATTTTTCCCTCCAGAAAATGTGCATACAGACAGCCAGACATAGGCACCGATACTGTGGCCGCTCCGGAGCTCTACCGTGGGGGCTCGGAGCTCTAGCACCTACGGAAGATACTGAGCATCCACGTGTGCCAGACTGCCAGCAGGCCACATTCATTTAAAATTAAACATTGCAGTTGGTGCTAAGTCATAGTGTGATCGGTTATGTCACTCTCAGTCCCCAGCTGATCGCGGTTACGTGTCAGTTAAACTTCTCATCTCCAATCCTATCTGTATCTGTGAGTGGCGTTGTCCTGAGTTGAAAGATAGCTACTTTATGGCTTTATTATCGAGTTAATAGGCGTGTGTGTTTGTGTCGGCCGCTGTCCATTTCATAAGGTTCTGAAATGCAAACATTTGTTGACTACTTTATTTTTCAAAGGGTGTGCGCCCGTGAGCACCCACAGAGGAAAACATAAATCGGCGCCTATGCAGCCAGACACTAACGGTAACGTTAGCCTACTTGCCTTGCTGGTGTGAGGGGGGGCTACGGGAGGACTTGACGGGGAGAGGGCGGCCGCCGGCCGAGCAGGATGGTAACTTGTCACTTGTAACCTCGTTACATAAAATGTCAGAGTTTCCTCCTCCTGCTCCTCGGAGCGCTTCTTGCTGAATGAAAACAGAAAAGCTTGCGCGCCAACGTCATTCATTTCATTGGATCACTTGCTGGTGACGATGCAGCATGTGGGCAGGCTTAAGAGTCCACACGTGGGGTAGAAGCCGCTGATTGGCTGAGAAGCTTTCACTCAAAGCTTTCCTCGAACTGCTAGAATTAAAATCACTCACTATAGGCCTAGGTCAAAATGGGTGGGCCTGCACCTAAAATGGGTGGGCCCAGGCCCACCCGGGCCCATTGGTAGCGCCGCGGGTGCTACCATAGAGGAGAATTGGTTCTATTACAGATTCAAATAATTTGAGCCAGATTCTAATTGGGATTTTAATGTTGATTTGACTTTTTATTGCGTAGAATGCCCTGCGTGCTTTCTCTCTCAGCTCCATTATCGCTGGGTTAAAACTTCCAGTGGAACTTATTTTCAGGCCTAAATAATTGTAATATGTACAGTTGTCTAATGTATGTGTTCCTAATGTGAAGCTGTATGGGTTTCCTTGAGATCTGGATCTTTTCTGAAAGGTCATTGTCTTTGTCTTTTGGGTGTTTACTGCCAGGGCCCAGGTCTGACAGTACTGCTCCAGCAGGTCCAGGTTCTGCTGTAAGCCCTGTTCTGTAGGGGACAACAGAACCAGGTCATCTGCATAGAGCAGGAACTTGATCTCAGAGTCGTGTAGAGTGAGACCAGGTGCTGCTGATTCCTCTAGGATGGTGGCCAGTTGGTTAATATACATGTTGAATAGAGTGGGACTCAAACAGCAGCCCTGTCTCACTCCACGCTTCTGACAGAAGAATGTGGTTCTTTTGTTGCCAATTTTAATACTGCACTTATTATTAGTGTACATTGATTTAATGATGTCATATGTTTTACCCCCTACACCAGATTCAATAACTTTGTAGAAGAGACCATTGTGCCAAATGGAGTCAAATGCCTTTTTGAAATCTATGAAACATGCGTAGATTTTGTTGTTGTTTTGGTGGACATGTTTGTCTATCAGGGTGTGTAGGGTGTAAATATGATCTGAAGTACGGTGTTTTGGTACGAATCCAATTTGACTTTTACTCAAGACATTGTGTTTGGTAAGGAAGTTTATGAGTCTGGAGTTGATAATGCTACAAAGGAGCTTCCCCAGATTACTGTTCACACAGATGCCTTGGTAATTATTTGGGTCAAATTTATCTCCAGATTTGTGTATTGGTGTGATGAGACCGTGATTCCAGATGTCAGGGAAGTAACCTACACTCAGAATCAAATTAAAGAGTTTCAGAACGGCCATTTGGAGATGTGGGCTGGAGTATTTCAGCATCTCGTTCATGATGCCATCGAGCCCGCTGGCTTTCTCGGGTTTTAGTGCCCAGAGTTTGTCTCTTAGTTCCTGTTCATTAATGGGGGAGTCGAGAGGATTCTGGTTGTCTTTTACAGCCGATTCTGGTTCATTCAGTTAAGTTATTATTTGGTTTTGATTTGGGTCTGGGTTCCTTGGTATTAGCTCATAGAGTGTTTCAAAATGGCCGACCCATATGTCTCCATTCTGTATCGCCAATTCTACAGGTTTGGATTTTTTAAGCTTTTTACATTTTTCCCAGAATTGGTTGGTGTTTATGGACTCCTCAATTAATGTCAGTTGTTTGTGTGTGTGTTGTGCTTTTTTGATTCTGAGTGTACGTTTGTAGTGTTTAAGTGTGGCACAGTAAAGAAGGCGTAAGTCTACATTTCCTGGATCTCTGTGTTTTTGGTTAGATAATCGCCTAAAATTTTGTCTAATTTCTTTACATTCTTTGTCAAACCAATTATCATCTTTGGGATTCTTAGGTTTATTTTTGGATTGTTTCAATTGTGATTGTTTTGCAGTTTGCATGATGATGTGACTGACATGTCTAACTGCATTATTTATGCCTTCCTGACTGTGTACATATGTGGTGTCCAGAAAGGTATCTAGTAGTGAAGTAATTTTGGGTGAGCTGATTGCTTTCTCGGCCCATCTGTAGGATTTCCTGATATTAAACAGCTTACTGGGCTGTGGGGGTGTGGTGGTGTTTGTCACTGACCTTCTGAGAAACACAGTAATTTGGCTGTGGTCAGACAGAGGGGTCAATGGTTTAACTGTGAATGCACTGAGAGAGAAAGGGTCTATATCTGTTACCATGTAATCAACGGTGCTGTTGCCAAGAGGTGAGCAAAAGGTGTTTCTACCTAACGAGTCTCCTCGTAACCTACCGTTGACGATGTACAGACCCAGGCTTTGGCAGAGCTGCAGTAACTCTCTGCCGTTCTTATTGATCTGGGTATCACAGTTGGAACGAGGAACGTTAGTTCTGTTTTGTGGATAATTGTGTCCAAATATATGATTGTTACCTAGCTCTGTGTTGTGGTCAGGGAGAGAGCCAGTACGTGCGTTCAGGTCCCCACAGATTAGCACACTTCCCTGGGCCTGGAAGCTGCAGATCTGCTCATGGAGAAGGGGAAGATATCTTCATCATAGTATGGTGAATCACTAGGGGGAATGTATACAGCACACAGGAATATGTCTATCGGAGGGTTAGTGATGTCTTGTTTTATTTTAAGCCAAATGTGTGAGCGTTCATATTTTATAGGGGTGATGTATTTTGATATTTCTTCTTTGTACCAGATAATAATCCCTCCTGAGTCCCTCCCTCTTTTAACAGTAGGGAGTTTGACTGATGACAGAATGATTTCTCTGTAGTTTGGGGGACAGTGAGTGACAGAGCCGGATCTACACCAGGTCTCTTGGAGGATGATGATGTCTGTGTCTTTGTTGTTGTCTTTGAATTCAGGGGTTTCACTTTTGCATCCAAACAATGAAGAGTTAAGGCCCTGAATATTCCACATGGAGACAGTAAATGGCTTCATTGTTGGCAAATACAGATATGAACAGTTGAAAAAAAGAGATAAACCTACAGTAATTAATAAATGAGAGGTTTTACTAAAGTAGGAATAGTAGTCACTTAATTTAAGTTACACATTTTCTAAATGGTATCTTCCCTTTAGCTATTTGCAGATGAATTACAGGGTTATGTGAGAGTCTGAAACAAGTTATGAGTCATTGATGCCAAAGATGTACTCTTCATTTTTCAGTAATGCCCGATAAGAAAAAGGCTTATTAATTCTGCCCTGGAAGGCAAAAAGTAAATACTGTCTCTCTCTCTCTCTCTCTCTCTCTCTCTCTCTCTCTCTCTCTCTCTCTCTCTCTATCTCTCTGTCTCTCTCTCTGTCTCTCTGTCTCTCTCTCTCTCTCTCTCTCTCTCTCTCTCTCTCTCTCTCTCTCTCTGTCTCTCTCTCTGTCTCTCTGTCTCTGTCTGTCTCTCTCTCTGTCTCTGTCTCTCTCTCTGTCTCTCTCTCTCTCTCTCTGTCTCTCTCACTCTCTCTGTCTCTCTCTCTCTGTCTCTCTCTCTGTCTCTCTCTCTCTCTCTCTGTCTCTCTCTCTGTCTCTCTCTCTCTCTCTGTCTCTCTCTCTGTCTCTCTCTCTCTCTCTCTGTCTCTCTCTCTCTCTCTCTCTCTCTCTCTCTCTGTCTCTCTCTCTCTCTCTGTCTCTCTCTCTGTCTCTCTCTCTCTCTGTCTCTCTCTCTCTCTCTGTCTCTCTCTCTCTCTCTGAGTGAGAGCGTGCTGAGAGCGTGTGTGAGTGGGCTGCATTGTTTTGTAGTTTTTCTTACTTTTCTAATTTCTTTTTTTGACTTTTTTACTTAGTATTGTTTAGTTTAATGGTATAGGTCACTTTATATTTAATTTGTAATACTTGTTGGTGGTTAGTTTGGGTTTATTTGGGTGGTTTGTCTCCTGCCGGCGTCTCACCGGTCGGCGTGTGCAGCCGCCATGGTGAATGGAGAGGAGTTCTACACGCTCACCAGGAAACATGGCATCAAGATCAGCCCTGTTTTTCCGTGTAGCGTGGAGGACATTAGTATAGCTGTGGGGGAAAAGGTCGGGCACGGTAGTATCAGGTCGGCCGCTCGGATGAACGGCGCCGTGGTCATCTTCCTGGACCAAGTGGACAAGGTGAACCAAGTCATCGAGGCAGGCCTCACCGTGAAGGAAATGTTTGTTCAGGTGTTACCGCTGACACAACCAGCGACGAAGGTGATCCTGTCTAACGTCCCACCGTTCATCTCTGATGGGTTTCTCAGTAGAGAGCTGTCCAGACACGGGAAAATAGTTTCTCCCGTTAAAAAGATCTTGTCTGGATGTAAGTCTCCGTTACTGAAGCACGTTGTGTCTCACCAGAGACAGCTGTTCATGATACTGAATCATCGGAATGAGGAGCTGAACCTCCGCTTCCATGTGAAAGTGCCGTCCTCCGCTCCCCCGGACTCTCCACCGTCCGGGGGGGCTGCGGCCCCGGTGTCAGCTGCCACGTCCGAGCGGCCGATGCCCGCTCCGTGCTGCGTGGCGATGCCGTGTCCGACCAGACGCACCGGGGGAGTTCTGTTGATACACCGGGTGATTGTGTGGATGAAGTGGGAGAGAAGGGCAATGGGGGTGTTAGTGGTACAGGGGAAAGTGTAGTGGGTGAAAAAAAAAAAAAAAAATCAGGTGTGAGTGTGTGTGGAGAACAGGCAGGTGGGATCGACCAATCAGCTGAGGCTGACATTGACGTCATCCCTGTAGTGACAGTGGACAGAGTGAGGAACAAGGAGGGTGATAAGAGAGGAAATGATGTTGTCAAAATAGCTGCAAAAAAAGGAAACAGAAAGACAAGAACACAGGTTCACAGGCCAAAAAAGTGGCAGTGAGGGAAGAGGAGGAAATAGAGGAGGAGGAGGAGGAGGAGGAAGGGGAGGTGGTGGAGATGGAGGAGGAAGGACAGGACGAGGTAGAGGATGTTGATGATGTGGAGGAAGAGGAGGAAGAGGATTGTACTACAGCCAGTGAGGTTTTTACTGACTCCCAGGTCTCGGTTGGTTCGCTGCAGGGAGAACGGTACCAGGTCCAAGAAATTAGTGAGTTCCTTCAAAAAACCAAAAACAGCAAAAATGTCAAACTTGAAGAATATTTTGAGAACAAAAGGCTGTTGTTGATCTCGATTAAAAACCAGATGAATCTGAGAGGTGAAGGAGGCGATTAAAGAAACTGGTTCAGAGAATCAAAATCGAGCTTTTAAATGATGAAGACAGACAGAAAAAGTAAGACAGTCCGTCTGCTGTCACTCTTCATTGTTGTGTGTGTTTTGTTTGGATCTCTCCTCACTTTTATTATGAGCAATTTTAAAATCTCCACTCTTAATATTAATGGAGGCAGAGATGTGAAGAAGAGGGCGTGTCTCTTTGAGTTTTTAAAGCTTAAAGACATAAATATTGCAATGTTACAGGAAACGCACAGTGACACTTTAAACGAGACAGACTGGAGGAGGGAATGTGATGGGGGGGGAGGGGGGGGGGGGTTAAGTCATTTTAGCAGCATCAGCGGAGGAGCAGCACTCCTCTTCGCTAAAAACTTTCTTTCTTCTGCTGGGCTTGAAAGCACAGGGGGCGCTGATCCGGTCCCGTTTCCAGAGCGCTGCTCTAATGAACTCTCCAACCAAGTTCTTCTTCAGTCTGGAGAAGAAGAATGGACAGAGCAGGATGATCCATGCTCTGGGATCAGAAGGAGGACAGCAGCTGACCACAGCTCCACAGATCAGACAGAGAGCCGTGGAGTTCTACTCCGACCTGTACAGCACGGAGTACGAAGAAGACCAAGATGCCTTCACCATGTTCTGCAAAGGCCTGCCCACTGTTTCTGGGGACGATAATGAGGAGTTGGAGGGGCCCCTGACTGAGGAGGAGGTTTTCAGAGCACTGCAGAGCATGCAGGGAGGAAAGGCCCCTGGTATTGATGGTCTTCCCCCAGAGTTTTACAAGACTTTCTGGGAGGAAATGAAAATGGATATTTTAGATGTGTTCGCTGAGTGTTTTACTGATTGCTCACTTCCTCAGAGCTGTAGGAGAGCAGTTTTAACTCTCCTCCCTAAGAAGGGCGACTTGATGGACATTAAGAACTGGAGGCCGGTCTCTCTGCTGTGTTCAGATTACAAGCTGCTGTCCAAAGTCCTGGCCTCTAGGCTGAAGCAAGTTCTGGACCGGGTCATCCACAAGACTCAAACGTACTGTGTGCCCGGCAGGTCCATTGTTGACAATGTGTCACTAATTCGGGATATTTTGACAGTCTCTGGTTCTTTGGGTTTAGATACTGGTCTGGTTTCATTGGACCAGGAAAAGGCGTTTGACCGGGTTGAGCACCGTTACCTGTGGAGGGTGCTGGAGAGGTTCGGTCTCAGCCCTGGTTTCATCGCCAAGATAAAGGTAATGTATGAGAACATTGAGAGTGTGCTGAAAATGAATGGTGGTTTGTGTAAACCTTTCAAGGTGACCAGGGGGATCCGACAAGGCTGCTCGATGTCAGGTATGTTGTATGCTTTGGCTATTGAACCCATGTTGCACAATGTCCGCTCCTGCATTAATGGCCGGTTTTTACCTGGTTTTAATACACCTTTTACTGTATCGGCCTATGCAGACGACATCATTGTTTTTATACAAAATCAACAAGATGTTGATAAGTTGGGTCAGATTGTTAATAGGTTTCAGAAGATATCATCTGCCAAAGTAAACTGGGCCAAGAGTGAAGCCCTGGCAGTGGGGAGTTGGGCTGGAGGCCTCCCTCAGCTTCCAGGTGGGCTGGACTGGAAGAGGGGGGGGGGGGGGGGGGGCTGAAGTACCTTGGGGTTTACCTGGGGGATAAAAAAAGTACAGACATGAACTGGGAAGGAGCGATTGGAAAAGTGGAGGGGAAGCTAAATAAATGGAGGTGGCTGCTCCCCCACATGTCATACAGAGGCCGGGTGCTAATCGCTAACAATGTGGTAGCATCCGGCCTCTGGCACAAGCTCAGATGCTTGGAGCCCCCGGCTGGTCTTTTAAAGAAAATACAGGCCATCATTTTAAAGTTTTTTTGGGACAAGTTGCACTGGGTCCCTCAGTGTGTTTTATATCTGCCAAAGGAGGAGGGGGGGCAAGGACTGGTAGACCTGGAGAGCCGGACAGCTGCTTTTAGAATTCAGTTTGTACAGAGGTTTTTATATGGGGATGATGATGTCGTCTGGAGGCCAGTAGCCAGCACCATTTTAAGGGGGGTTGCAGGTCTGAGTCTCGATGCTTCTTTGTTTTTAGTGGACTGTGGTTTTATTTCTTTGCCTAACTTGCCTCCATTTTATCAAGGACTTTTTAAAGCATGGACACTTTTTAAATGGACCAGACTGGAACCTGCAGCATCTCTGTTCTGGCTCCTGGAGGAGCCTCTGGTGTGGGGGGCCCGGCTGGACCTGCAGGATAGCAGCAGACCCGGACTCACGCAGAAACTGATGAGAGCTGGAGCAACCAGGTTAAAGGGGATCGTGGAGGCTGCGGGTCCTGGTTTCCAGAACACGGAGGCAGTGGCCTCTCTGCTGGGCCTGAGGTCGGCCCGCCACACCAGAGCCGTTCTGAACGAGTGGAACAACAGACTGGACAGTGAGGAAACGCTGATGCTGCGGGACTATTTTAATGGGACAGAAACCCCTGACTCACGAGACCCTTTTCCGGACATTGGTTGGTTTGTTGATATTGTACATTTGTAAAAATTTGAAAGAAGAACGATTATTTTACTTTTGAAAATAAAGATTTTCAAAAATCAAAAATCTCTCTCTCTCTGTCTCTCTCTCTCTGTCTCTCTGTCTCTCTCTCTCTGTCTCTCTCTGTCTCTCACTCTGTCTCTGTCTCTCTCTCTGTGTCTCTCTCACTCTCTCTCTCTCTCTCTCTCTGTCTGAAAGTTTCCTGAGATAACTTCTCTCATGATTGGACACTTTTAAGGAAATTAAACTGAATTAAATATTGATTGATAGCCTAAATCTGAATATAAATGAGTAAATTCCAACCCTACATTCAACAGAACAAAGCTGTGTGTGAGAGTGATGTAATGCACCCCCCCCCCCCCCCTCCTTTCAGGGTGGAGCCTGCTGGAGTCAGATGGTTGACACCAGGTCTGAGGAAGTGTAAGTCTGTTTTACATTTCATTCATGGAACTGTGACATCACTCATCCAACCCTCTGATGTCATCATCAGAGAGCTGATTGGTTAATAACTGCAGCTGTGTTGTGTCTCGTTCTCTCCGTCAGATTCCTGTCAACTCACAATCAACACAAACACAGTGAACAGAAACCTCAAACTGTCTGACAACAACAGGAAGGTGACATACGTGCAGGAGGAGGATCAAGGGGTCAGTCTGCCTCCTCAGAGTGAAGCCTTCTATGGAGGCATTTTGATGCTACCAAGCCATCACCCCCCGTTAGCATCCCATTGACTGCCATTCATTCTGGCGTCACTTTGACAGCCAATAACTTTCTATCTGAAGTGTTTAAAGACTTTATTTGTCCGTTGTTTATTTCTAAAGAAACACGACAATGTATAAAAGGCTCCGTTACCTTGTACCTCATGTTATGGCTCCGTAGCAGACATTTTTATAAAAATAGGGTAACGGTTGGGTCATAACCACGAGACTTACTGTCTCATAGTAGAGGAATTACCGTACAGTACAGGAGAAGCTCGCAGGCACTTTGGACTTACATTAGCTGTTTAGTTTAATTACTAATGTTAACTAGCATTTTAGTTATCAATAATTAGCCTGTGCCTATGTTATCTCCTTACATATACCTACGCTCTCCGTCTCTGATAGATTGGGAATGATTGAGATTTCTCTTGGCACAGCTACCAGAAGACTTACAACGTTCAGACACGTTGCTCACGTCACATCTACGTCATCAATGCTCAGCCATCACCGGGAAAGTGCTTCTAATAGTCATATCCTGATCATCCAGAGAGGTTTGACTACTGTGAACAACTGCTGTGTAGAGATGGTCTGACTGGTTGCTGTTACTGGGAGGTTGAGACGAGAGGATGGGTTCATATATCAGTGAGTTACAGAAGAAGCAGGAGGAGATGAGACAATGTTGACTGTGTGTTTGGATGTAATGATCAGTCCTGGAGTCTAACCTGCTCTGATGATCGTTACTCTGTCTGGCAGAAACATCCATCTCCTCCCCCCCCCCCCCCTCTGGTAGAGTAGCAGGTCTCTCCCCCCCCTCTGGTAGAGTAGCAGGTCTCTCCCCCCCTCTGGTAGAGTAGCAGGTCTCTCCCCCCCCCTCTGGTAGAGTAGCAGTGTATGTGGACTGTCCTGCTGGCTCTCTGTCCTTCTACACAGTCTCCTCTGACTCACTGATCCACCTCCACACCTTCTACACCACATTCACTCAGCCTCTCTATCCTGGGTTTGGGTTCTGGTTCAGGTCTTCTGGTTCCTCAGTGTCTCTGTGCTCTGTGTATGACTGCAGGGCTCTCAAGTTTTGAAGACAGGCAAGAGTGACATCCCCCCCCCCCCTCATTTCCTGCATTCTGGTGAATTTTTATTCACCTATTTATACATTTTTCTGAATCAATTTATACTAGAAATATCTTTATGTAAAGGGATAACCCTATAATCCAAATATAAAAACATAATGGAATATATTGCAGTAAGGCTCTCAGACATTCTGTATTGCTTTCATATATTCTCCTTTGGATCGACTTTTCTAATTATATCTGAGTCAGAACACTGCATGAAGCCTAGGCATCATTTACTCCTCCCTCCTCTTTTGGTCTTTTGTTGAGGCAGTAACTCCTTAAATGTGCATATGACAATTATTCACCTCAATGATACATTATTCATTTTAATGGATTAATAAACCACGGGACTAATATTTGAGCAAGATTTCTGCTCATGTTCAAAACTTTGTGCACATTCAAAATATATCTCATCTGTGCTCTCTGAGATTTGGAGGAGTCATGATATTTTAAGAGAAATGCATTTATAATAGGCTATTATAAGAATAAAGTCACTATATTTCAGAAAATAATCCACCTGCACAATAGTCTCCTGTGCATTACGTGATTGCTCTGCTGATACGGTAGATATCTGACCTTCTGACAGACACAGAGCCCAGTTTGTGTCACATCTGGGGCTGAAGCCCCAGCAAAATCGTTTGACGCCACGTCTGCTCTGTGCTCAAAGTGATGCTCAGAGCTCCAGTGGTTTTCTCTGTGGGTGAGCAAACTTTCTGGAAGATGTTGTAGCAGAATCACGTGAACAATTCCAGGGTATGTTTTTTTTTTCATTGGTTGTTGCGTTAAATCTTACCCAGCTACAATAGTCCTATTTTCTGATTGGCTATTGTGTAGCCCCTTTCTTTTCTGTGATTGGCTAATAAGTGGCAGGCTCGACTAAGAACTCCTGGGGAGACTCTTGATTCCTGCCGGTTCCATAGTGAGAGCGGCGCGGCCAGAGAAATTTTAGGTGCTGCGGCATATTAAATTTATTATAAATAATTTTTCCGTGTGATAAATACAATGTGTGGCAGGAGTGCATGACAGAAGAGCGAAATAAGTGACTGTCACGCTCAATGTGTGACACTTGAGAGCCCTGGTTCATTCATTAATGCAGTCACATCAACAGCAAATGCAAGATCAGCCATCCAGTTTACATCTGAGAGCTCTAGGATGTCTTTGCCTTTCATATCACAAAACTCTCAAATCTCTGCTCTCAGGTCACATACTCTTTTAAGCACTGTAGAAATATATTGTGTTAAGAATAATAATGTCCTGTAGCCTGGGATGGCCTTGCTGTCTCCTCCTGTCTGGCATGTGTAAGATAAGACGTATTCAGATTTACTGGAGCAAAAGTGGTCCTGATAAACATTTGTAAAAGAATGCACCTAATGAAATATCTTGAAATAACAGACAATATTTAGGCCATGAGACAAGAAGAGAATGAGAGCGATCCCAAGGCTAGCGTGCAACTTCGCTATCTTCTCGGAGACAGAAAGTCTGAGGCGACAGACACCATGACAGAGTGTCAACCTGAAGAAGGATAAAAGAGGATGGCAGAGATCGGTCCGGGGTCAGACCTGGAGAATCTGTCCTGGATAATGACAGTCCTGAAGGAGATCTGAACCACATATATATATATATATATATATATACACATATATATACATATATATACACACACACACATATATATATATATATATATATATATATATATATATATATATATACATATATATATACACACATATATATACACACATACACACATATATATACATACATACATACATACATATACATACAACCTGTGGAAAATAACAGCCTTATTGATTGTTGCTCTCACACAAGTTGCATGCACACTTATCTCTTTTCTTTATTTGTAACAGGACGTAGCAACAGGGCCCGCACTCAATGAGTTATCAGGGAGGAAGCCTAGCTGTATAGATTAGGAGAATAAACTGCCTGCTATAGAGAAGCAGAACAATGGGAATTGTCTATACATCAGGGGACTGGTTTGAGCTAGGTTAGTGAACATATTGAACCTATAGACACAAGCTCATCATGAGAATGTTATGCAATGATGGGCGTAACCTTTAATGTATGTGTGTGTGTTTGAATCTCAATAAAAGAGGCTGAAAGAGTGAGAGAAAGCAGGACACACATGGTCAGTGCAGGTTGCGGAGCCTGTAGTGTGTCCTCCTTCAGCTGAAGCCTATTGTTTGATCAAACTTATTGTGTCTGTGAAGTTATTACTATGTATTACAGAGAAGAAGTCCTCGCCAGGGAGTGCAACTTGGAAGCGCAACAATTGGGGGCTCGTCCGGGATTTCGGGATTTAAAGGAAAAGAGGATTCTTCAAATTGATTGACAAAAAGTTCGGTCCAGAGGTGAAAAGTCACGTTGAACATCTGGCGCCATAAAATAAGGTAAGCAGACCATTCTTCTGCATTGAATACTTCTAAAATTAACGGTGTTGTTCAACGTCCTAGTAACCCACAGACCGCTAAAAAATAAATTAATACATAATAATAACTTCTAATCAAGGAAAGGTTAGAGTCCTTTCTGGTAAAAGGTTAGAGTCCTTAACAAGGAAAGGTTAGAGTCCTTTCTGGTAAAAGGTTAGAGTCCTTAGTCTGAGTTTGGCAACTCCACCTATTTCCTGACGAGGGATAGATTTGCTGGGTTGAAAAACCTGAGAATTGAGACACCTTTAAAACAGAAAAAAACGAGGTTAGAGTCCTCTGTGTAACGAGGTTAGAGTCCTCATATTGTAACGAGGTTAGAGTCCTCTGTGTAACGAGGTTAGAGTCCTCATAATGGCACAAGGTTAGAGTCCTTCGTGTAACGAGGTTAGAGTCCTCAAAGTGGAGTTAAAATCTCCTAAGTATGACTGGTGAACAATTGTATTATTGAATCATTCACACTATTTAGGTGATATGACAAAATAATCCAATATTCACATGATTTGTTGGTACTTGATTGCTGATCCGCGGGACAATCAAGGTGAAAAACAGAACAAAGTTTGGGGTAATGAATGTATGATCAATGTGTGTGAGGAAAGAAAAAAGAGGAAAAGTGGAGCGCGTCTCTTGGTCTATGTGTTTGTGTGTGTGACAGGGGCCTGTGTATGTGCTTATCTGTTCTTGGTGGAGGAGGAGATTAGGAGAGATCTGTGGTGTGAAGGTCTGTTCAGCTCAGTGTTGCTTTGTCGACTGAACTGCGCATGTCTTGGAATGTTAGGAATTTGAGCTGCCACAGAAGTTTGCTCCAAACTGCATGAAGGAAGGGGAGGAGTATATCTGTGTGAGAGTTCTTTAGAAGGAGAAGATACGTGAATGGGGATGTAGTGAGATCATTGAGATTTAAAAGTTTGGGCAAGATCATAAAACCTAGAGAGATGACACTAGAGTTTACTTGGTGCTTACTTTGTGTAAGTATAGGAAATTAGGAGAATGGTTGAGAATAGGAGTAGGAGAGAGGAAAAAGAGAGAAAGAGGCATGACATGTGTGATTTCTCGGGAGCCAAAAAAGACAGTGACTGATCATCCTGAAAATAAAAAGATTTTCAGCCTTATACCTCAATTGAAAGAGAGAGAGAGGGCTGTTGACTGGTCTCTGGGGTAACATCACATGTGCCATTCTATAAAGTTGAACTATTAATTTGGTTGTTGGGGAATTTATAATGATTGGAGGCTATGAGGAAAAAATAAATAAATAAAAAATTAGAAATATGATAATTATATGGAGTTTGCTGAGGTTCTTTATAGCTATATAGGTTCACGTCATTGTGAGAGAAAATAAGAGATATTTGTGAAAATAGAATAAGCGGGAAATTAAGAATTCTGAGGGAAAATTCAGACTGATCTGGTTTGAATGTTATTTTAGAAACTATTAAGGATAAGAAGCAAATGATGGTTAATTAATGAATAAGGTTATAAGTTCAGTTGAAATGATTAGCTATTTAAATACATAGTTGATAGAACTGCTGTGATTGTCAGTTCCAAAAGAAGGAGAAGACTTTCTATGAGGTTATAATGGGGTGTTGAAAGGAGGAAAATATTAGTTGATGATGATCTAGTGTGTTGACAGATTAATACAGAGGGATTAGTGGTATAGATTATACTAAATTACTATATGAGGTTAATATTATAGCAGGATGGCTGAGTAATACAGTTTTGATTACTTTGAAGTTGAGGAGTTTCCTCATCTGAGGTGGTAAGAGTACCACTTAACGACAATTTGGGGGGAAAAAGAGAGAGAAATGTGGTTTTATAATAACATTGAAGCTAATAATAATAAAGAGAAGCTACATAGCTTAGTCAAAAAAAAAACAACAGTTTAATCTGACAATAATGATAATTCATAACTAGAAATTGCTGAAGCTAAATAGGATGAATAGCTTAAATCCTTTAGAAGAAGCTGAAGTAGTGAATATAGGGGAAGCATGAATGGACAGGAGTTTCATTAAAGAGTTGGATAAAACTACTGAAGTATAAAAGATGGGGAATGTTTAGAGGTTTTTGTAAAGCTGAAGCTAAACTGAATTGTTGGCTATGGAAGTTCAATGATGTCAAATGAGTTAGAACATCGTGAGATCTGAATTATTGTTCTAAAATGAGATTATGAATAAGTATGCAAGACTTACAAATGATGTGAGAAACATACGTAAATGAAAATGTAAAGAGGTGAAAGCAATAGGAAAACTATATTTTCACACAGGGATTCAGAAAAAGACAGTTATATGAGGAGGACATTTATTCTTAGCTTCTAGTGACTAACCAGTAGGACAATTACTGCATTATAGATGGAAGATGATTTATCAGTAGGGAGAGAATCAAGTGAACTAAAATAAGTATGATTTAAAGTGAAAATAATGCTTCTTGCGAGAGTGTGTTTGTGTTTATTTAAGTGCCTCGATGGATGTCAGAGCAAAGGGATCATACCACTTCCAACAAGCTGGTGACAAACTGCAGGACAGACAAGCTGCAGAAAAGATGCAGGACTGGTGATAAGCTGAATCCCAATCAAGATTGTTGTCAGGACATGACCAGAGCCAAGAAGTGCTTTGGGGACACAGTTGCAGAACTGAAGGAGGAGAAGTTCAGCCTGACGATGTCTGAACTCAGAAGATACTGACATTAAGAAAAGCAGTGGATGAACGACCAGCAGAAGGATCATGGAAGAAGAAGAGAAGTGAAAAGACGGCTCTGAACTCATCGACGCAGACCGGATGAGGAGGAAGGACAAAGAGGTACTGCGCTTGAACAGTACTCATTTTTGAAAATATACATTCTCTAAAGAAGTGATTACTTTTACTTTAAGAATAAGAACACGCCTGTGTGATGCTTTAGATTGGAGGAAAATTACAGTTAAAGTTCATTTTATTGTTCTATTAGTACACCAACAAGGTAGATAACTTGAATATTTAGTGCTGATCAGATAATTTAGGAAGTGATTTCCTATGCACATTGAGGCTGATCAGATAATTTAGGAAGTGATTTCCTATGCACATTGAGATTTGATAAATATGGAGTTCTGATGAGTAAATAAATAGAGGGTGACTATTAAAGGACATAGCTTGACATTAACATCAGTGAACCAAGTTGGATGAAGCTTATAAATTTGACTTTAGAAAAAAAGGATAGGGTGTAGCGTAGAGTTCCAAGCTATTAGAGAAATGAACAAATCCACAATAATGACATCAAGATTTCAAACTAAAGCAAGAACAGTGGGAGACAATTTTACTCTTTGATATAATGCTGCTTTGGTTTTCGAGACTTTATGAAGTCTCGTAGGGGAGGAGTTTGGAATAGAAATATTACACTAATATGGAATAGAAATATTACTTTTAGGAATATGGAGGAATAGGAAAATAGGAAGATTATTTTTCTTTCTTTTTGGTTTATGTGATTTTGTTGATTTGTTTTACAAAAGATACTGGCAGGTGTTTCCCTCTCTTCCAGTGTATACGGGGGGTAGGAGCAGAGAGAAGCTCGATTAAGGACAATAAAGACAGGACTGGAGGATTCTGAACGAGGACACAGTGAGGAGATGTTCAGAACCAGACATCATCAATGCTGCTGAGAAGCTACAGAGGAACCGACAACCGACCTGTCTAATGTTTGGATATATGTTGGCATTGAAAAAGATTTCATATTGTGTTTATGTTAATTGTATGAAGAATGATGTCTTCTGTTATGTGAGGAATGTATGAAGATAACCTCAGGTTTTCTTTTGTTTTTGACATTTTAGGGACAGAAGGTCTAGGAAGGGTAAGGTCCTTTTCAGAGTCCGATGGGTTGACCAGCTTCTGAATTGGACATTTTTTATTTATTTATGTCCTGAGGTTTTTTACAGGTATTCATTCTCTAATTAGTTTTCACAGTAATTTGTTCAAATCATAGCTTCAAACAAATTGAAAAAAAATGTACTTTGACTGAGCTGAAGTACCATGAGTGGTGACGGCTTGGGCAGAGGGTCGTGAAGTTCTTTTCCCGTCTTGAGGGTTTGAAGGTCATTTGGAAAGATAAAGCTGCTCGATGGGTTTTTCGACTTCACACTTCAGAACAGTGAAAGTTGTTAGAAACACACTTTATGATGCAATCATTTTCAAAGAAGAGTCAGGAATAGAGTTACGATGTAGATAAGGTTGATGTTGTTGACTCACTTAGGTGAGTCAAAAAGGGTGTGTGTAAACTTTTTCTCAGGTTTTTATATGTTTTATTGAAACAGGTGTTTTAATATGTTGACCTTACTCTCACTAGAAGTGATGTGTGAAACCTTATTTTCTATCTTGTTTTTTTGATCTCCTTCCACTTGGTATGTTGAACTCTAGTAGAGTTCAAAAGGGGGAATTGTGGAAAATAACAGCCTTATTGATTGTTGCTCTCACACAAGTTGCATGCACACTTATCTCTTTTCTTTATTTGTAACAGGACGTAGCAACAGGGCCCGCACTCAATGAGTTATCAGGGAGGAAGCCTAGCTGTATAGATTAGGAGAATAAACTGCCTGCTATAGAGAAGCAGAACAATGGGCATTGTCTATACATCAGGGGACTGGTTTGAGCTAGGTTAGTGAACATATTGAACCTATAGACACAAGCTCATCATGAGAATGTTATGCAATGATGGGCGTAACCTTTAATGTATGTGTGTGTGTTTGAATCTCAATAAAAGAGGCTGAGAGTGAGAGAAAGCAGGACACACATGGTCAGTGCAGGTTGCGGAGCCTGTAGTGTGTCCTCCTTCAGCTGAAGCCTATTGTTTGATCAAACTTATTGTGTCTGTGAAGTTATTACTATGTATTACAGAGAAGAAGTCCTCGCCAGGGAGTGCACCTTGGAAGCACAACAAACCCCAAATCAGAAAAAGTTGGGACAGTATGAAAAACACAAATAAAAAAAGAAAGTAGTGATTTCTAAATGTACTTTGACTTGTATTTCATTGCAGACAATGTGAACACAAAATATTTCATGTTTTGTCTGGTCAACTTAATTTCATTTGTAAATATACATCCTTTCCTGTCATTCAGACCTGCAACACATTCCAAAAAAGGTTGGGACAGGAGCAATTCAGGGCTAGTAATCAGATAAATTGGTTAAATAATGATGTGATTTGAAACAGGTGATGTCAACAGGTGATTGTAATTATGATTTGGTACAAAAGCAGCATCCAAGAAAGGTCTAGTCCTTTAGGAGCAAAGATGGACCGAGGATCGCCAGTTTGCCAACAAATATGTGAGACAATTTAAATGTTTAAAAACAATGTTCCTCAAAGAAAGATAGGAAGACATTTGCTTATTTCACCTTCAACAGTGCATAACATAATTAAAAGATTCAAGGAATGAGGAGGAATTTCAGTGCGTAAAGGACAAGGGCGCAAGCCTAAGCTGAACAACCGCGATCTCCGAGCCCTCAGGCGGCACTGCATCAAGAATCGTCATTCATCTATAAGCGATATCACCACATGGGCTCAGGACTACTTTGGCAAACCTTTGTCAAGTACCACAATACGTAGTTACAGCCACAAATGCCAGTTAAAACTGTACTGTGCCAAAAGGAAGCCCTATGTTAACAGTGTTCAGAAGTGCCGTTGACATCTCTGGGCTCGGAGGCATCTGGGATGGACCATCACACAGTGGAAACGTGTACTGTGGTCAGATGAATCAGTATTTCAGGTATTTTTTTGGGAGAAATGGACGCCGTGGGCTCCGGACCAAAGAAGAAAAGGATCATCCAGACTGTTACCAGCAACAAGTCCAAAAGCCAGGGTCTGTCATGGTATGGGGTTGTGTCAGTGCTCTTGGCAAAGGTAACTTGCACTTCTGTGATGGCACCATTAATGCTGAAAAGTACATAGAGATTTTGGAGCACAATATGTTGCCTTCAAGAAGACATCTTTTCCAGGGACGTCCATTCATATTTCAACAAGATAATGCAAAACCACATTCTGCACACATTACAAAGTCCTGTCTGCGGAGGAAGAGGATACGGGTACTTGACTGGCCTGCCTGCAGTCCCGACCTGTCTCCAATAGAGAATGTGTGGCGCATTTTGAAGCGCAAAATGTGACAACGAAGACCCCATACTGTTGCCCACCTTAAGACTTGTTTGCAGCAAGAATGGGACAAAATTACACCTGAAACACTTCATCACTTGGTGTCTTCAGTCCCTAAACGTCTTTTAAGTGCTGTGAAAAGGAATGGCAACATTACAAAGTGGTAAATGCTTTACTGTTCCAACTTTTTGGAATGTGTTGCAAGAACCAAAATAGGAATATTGTTTTTTTTAAACAAAAACAATACAAATCATGAGGAACACATGAATGAAATAGAAGTCAAAGTACATTTAGAAATCACTACTTTCTTTTTGTATTTGTGTTTTCCATACTGTCCCAACTTTTTCTGATTTGGGGTTGTGTATATATATATATATATATATATATATATATATATATATATATATATATATATATATATATATAGGAGGGCGATGTCTCACTCGAGGCCGGGGGAGAGGGCGACATCCCTTCCGTGGCCAGGCAGGCGAAGGGCTAGCTGGAGCCGGGCAAGTCAGCCGGACTGGGGACAGGCGACGAGTCAGCCAGACTGGAGACATGCGACGAGACAGCCGGACTGGAGACAGGCGACGAGACAGCCGGACTGGAGACAGGCGACGAGACAGCTGGGCCGATGACCGGCGCAGAAGTCGACCGCACCACCGACAGGACACGGGGGGCAGGAATCGTCCGGACCGCCGACAGGACAAGGGGGGCAGGAGTTGGCCGGACTGCTGACAGGACACGGGGGGCTGGAATCTCTGGGAAGCCGCTAGCCGGTCGGGACTTAAGGGACTCTGGGGGACCGTTACACGACCGGGACTCAAGGGACTCTGGGGGACCGCTACACGGCTGGGACTCAAGGGACTCTGGGGGATCGCTACACGGCTGGGACTCAAGGGACTCTGGGGGACCGCTACATGGGACACAGGGGGCCAGAAAAAGGCATAGTCACTGAGGCGCAGGGATCAGGCACAGTCTCAAAGGAGTCTGGGTAATCCAAAGTCTCTGAAGTGCCAGAACAAGGCACAATCTCCCAGGTGTTGGAAAAAAGCAAAGTCTCTGGGGAGCTACAATCCAGCAAGGTCACTGGGGTGCCGGAGGCCGGCAAAGTCTCAGGGGCGCTGGAGACCAGCAAAGTCTCTCGGTCAGTCTCAGAAGCGCTGACCAACAGCAAAGTCTCAGAAGGGCTGACCAACGGCAAAGTCTCTGGAGAGCTGCAATCCAGCAAGGCCACTGGAGTGCCGGAGGTCGGCAAAGTCTCAGGGGCGCTGGAGACCAGCAAAGTCTCTGGGGTGCTGACCAACAAAGTCTCTTGGGCAGTCTCTGGGATGCTGACCAGTGACCAAGTCTCTGGGGTGCGGAAACCCCACAATGTCACTGGGGCACCAGAGGCCAACAAAGTCTCTGGGGCGCTGACCAACAAAGTCTCTCGGGCAGTCTCTGGGATGCTGACCAGTGACCAAGTCTCTGGGGTGCGGAAACCCCACAATGTCACTGGGGCACCAGAGGCCAACAAAGTCTCTGGGGCACTGACCAACGGCAGAGCCTCTGAGGCGCTGGAGACCAGCATAGACTCTGGGAGAACCGTCAGCGTAGACTCTGGGAGAACCGTCAGCGTAGACTCTGGGAGAACCGTCAGCGTAGACTCTGGACGGCTGGATGTCAGCTCAGGAACAGAAGGGCTGCACGTCAGCTCAGGAACAGACGGGCTGCACGTCAGCTCAGGAACAGAAGGGCTGCACGTCAGCTCAGGAACAGAAGGGCTGCACGTCAGTGGAGACTCTGGGAGGACGGTCTGCGTCGACTCTGGGAGGACGGTCTGCGTCGACTCTGGGAGGACGGTCTGCGTCGACTCTGAACGGCGGGACAGCAGTGGAGGTTCTGGACGGTTGGACATGAGTGTGGGTTCACTGGTCAGCTCGGGCTTAGGTACACAGGTCAGCTCAGGATCACTGGACAGCACGGGCTCTGGTCCACTGGACAGCTCAGGCTTAGGACCGCTGGACAGAGGTTGAAGCGGGGAATGGCGTTGGGAGCCATGTTGACCCTTCCTCCGTTTACGGCCTCCACGAGTCCCGGGAAGATAGCCAGGCGAGTACCCTCATAGGACTGCTGGTGGTCGGTGGAATATATTGAGCAGGTTGCATCGGAGGAGCTGCTAGAAGTACTGGCCCTCTGACTGGCAGCTTGGAGGCTGCCTTTTTCGGCTTCCTCACTCTGTCTGGCACACTTGGCCATATATTGGAACAAAGTCAAACATGTCTCTGGCTCTCCTCCAGGCGGAGAAATGACAGGACTAGGAATAGTGGGCAAAATAGCAGGCTGGGGGACAGACAAAATTCCAGTAGTCAAATTCCTAGCAGTCTGAGCCACAGGCAGGTTGGTAGGTGCTAGCCGGCACGGGAGTAGGCCGGAATCCTTGGTGTAGCTTACAGGCTTACAAGAACATAACTCATTAGCTGGTGACGTAGGAGTGGAAATAAAACATTTAGCCCAGTCTGGAAGAGAGTCATTTAGCCAGGGTTTCTTGAACACCTTCTCACGAGCAACTGACAAAATTGCCTGCTTCTGGTAACCACTGTAAGTTTCTTTCCACATGGTCTTCAGTTCAATAAGGTCACAAACCAATTCACAAAGTTCATCAGGCATATTCTCTGCCCCTCTTCCACGTGAAGAAACCTCAGGCCTCGGAAAAGTAGGCAAAGGGGGAGGCCGGGAAATTGGCAGGCTGGTGGGTGAGTCATTATGGCTAGTCTTAAGGAAACCATCTAGCCTCCCCTTGATAACGTCGAGTTTGGGGACAAAATGACTCACCCAAGGTCTCTCCTCAAACCACTGCTGCTGCGAGGAAATCCTCTCCAGGATAGGAGCATGCTGCTGTGGTTTAATATTCAAAGGTTCAGCCACAGTCTGGTCAAACTTTGACACCCTCTCATAGAAGAGACTCCTCTCTGCGGGGTCCATGACTGGTCAGATCATTCTGTTAGGCGTTGCAGGGAAAGTTGGACCCAAAATGCAGAGAGCAGGCAGGCAGGCAGGCAGGAGTAGTGTTGCTTGAGGATTTAATGAATGAACAAAAGGTATACAAAACCAAAGGAGTCCTGGAATAGGCAGGCAAAAGGGTATCCAAAGTAAAGTCAAAGTAGAAAATAGATACAAAGGAACACTAAGACTAAACACACAGGACTACAAACTGGAGACGAAACAGTACAGTACAATACAATGATCTGACACAGGAACACAAAGACTAAATACAGAAGATAACGAGGAAACAAGGGACAGGTGATACAACAGGTGAGACACATCAGGGTGGGGCAGAACAATCAGACAGGTGGGAAAACACAGGACAGGAAGTAAAACTAGACAAGACCATGAAGGAAACAGAATTCAAAATAACACATGAAACAGAACTAAATACAAAACAGACTACCAAAATAAGACAAAACACCAAAACCATGACAGACACCCAACTAATACTCTCCTTTCCTGAGTCTGAAACTCAAGTAGCAGCACGTATCTCGGCCTGTCTGACTGACATCTCCTCTTGGATGTCCACACACCATCTGAAACTCAACCTTGACAAGACTGAGCTCCTTTTCATTCCAGGGAAAGGCTCTCCTACCCAAGACCTGACTATAACAATTGACAACTCTGTGGTAGTCCCCACCCAGACAGCTAGAAACCTGGGTGTGACACTTGACGACCAACTCTCTTTCACTGCTAACATTGCTGCAACCACCCGATCTTGTAGATACATGCTGCATAACATCAGAAGGATACGTCCCCTTCTAACGCAGAAGGCGGCTCAGGTTCTGGTTCAGGCTCTAGTCATCTCATGTCTAGACTACTGCAATTCCCTCCTGATTGGCTTGCCGGCATGTGCCATCCGACCCCTGCAGCTCATTCAGAACGCAGCAGCTCGGCTTGTCTTCAACCTCCCCAAGTTCTCTCACACTACACCGCTCCTCCGCTCTCTTCACTGGTTACCAGTTGCTGCCCGCATCCGCTTCAAGACACTAGTACTTACATACAGGGCCACGACTGGATCAGCCCCAGCTTACATCCAGGACATGGTCAAACCATATACCCCAACCCGCCCACTTCGCTCTGCATCAGCCAAACTGCTTCCTGCTCCTTCACAGCGAGGGAGAACTAATCACTCAACGAAATCCCGACTGTTCACTGGAGAACTAATCACTCAACGAAATCCCGACTGTTCACTGTCTTGGCTCCCAAATGGTGGAACGAGCTCCCCACCGACATCAGGATGGCCGAAAGCCTACACACATTCCACCGAAGGCTAAAAACACATCTCTTCAGACTACACCTCGGATAAAAAAATAAAAATAAAAAAATAAAAAAATCTTGAACCTGTCTCTCTGTAGCTTTACTTATTTAAAGCTAATGTACTTGCACGTACTACTTGTTGTCTGGAGTTTGTACCTTCACAGTTGAAAGCACTTAATTGTAAGTCACTTTGGATAAAAGCGTCAGCTAAATTACATGTAATGTAATGTAATTTAATGTATAATCCAATGCAAAAATACCAATTTCAGTTCTGAATTCACTTCAGTCACTTTATCTTGCATCCGCTTCAAAAGCCTGACATTTCTTCCTGTCAGATTTGGACAACCGTTGGTTGTAACTAGGGCTGTCAAAATAAGGTGTTCAGTTTGATTAATTAATCTGAGAAAATATAGCGTGTTAAAATAAATTATGCAGATTAATCTATTCCATATTGACCTTTCACCTGGAGCCCTTATAGCCACCATTCAACTGTAAAATGCGTTGCTACGGGCAACAGAAACATCGCTGCATGTGACGCTAGTTAACACTACACTCAAGAGCAGGTAACGTTAGCCTACTGCTAGATAGCAGCTGGATTAAACATGGTTAAAATGGTGACAGCTAACGCTAAACGGTGTAAACTTTGACTGTATTTCACTCACTGTAGAGTATTCAGACCCTTCTGCAGCTGCAAATGTAGCCGTCCGAAAAACTCATGACGGAGACGGTGCGTTCAATGAAACTGGTAACCTACAGCCTACAGTGCATTCAAAGTTATTGTAAAATCTGGTGGATGTTTTTGTCGTTAAATAGCAATTTACTAGTGAAATAACCCTATTCCTGAAGCACTTTTGAATTTATTTCCTCAGCATATTACGTCATATTGTTGATTGTTATGGTCATTATTTGAACAGTGAAAATAATAATAAAATAGTTTATTAACTTTAATGTCATTAATGCGGATTATTCATTGATTCATTTTAATTGAAATATTTAAAATACTTTCACAGCAAAAATGATGTATGCGATTAATTTAGATTAATTAATCACAGAGTATGTAATTAATTCAATTACATTTTTTAATCGATTGACAACCCTAGATGTAACACATGCTAGTTTGTCCCATTTAAGTCCCATTTTGTCATGCATTGCATGCATGCATTTACCTCAGTGAACAAATTACTCCCTGTCATCGTCCCTTTCATTGACCGCATTGCTGCCAAGTCTTTCCTTATCCCATGTACAAAAATTAGTAACTGGGCTGGGACATCGCAGCTTTCGTCCACAACCAAGGAGAAAAGTTTGAAATTGTCTGCTTTGCAGCTGAAGCTCCAGATTTCCCGCGATGTCCTCAATCCTTCGTCTAGCAGCACATTCTCAAAAAAAAAATAGCAAGACTTTTACCTTCCAACATACTGCATTACAACGGCAATAACAGTATTGTCTACATCATGCTCACCCAACAAAGCTCAATCTAAAAAGTTTGTACACAACAATATAGACAGAAACCTGTCGGTTTTAACCTATTCAGGCTAAAATATATTTGCACCAGCAGAACCAACAGCATTGGCTCTGCACTGCACTGTTGCCACAAAGTGGCATCTAAACATAAACGCACACAGCAGAGAAGACGTTAACATTAGGGATGAGCGAGTACAGCATTATCTGTATCTGTTAACCATATGAATTATCCGTATCTGTATCTGTACTCGGACTGGGCGGGGCCTAACCCGGAAGTGGGTCTGGTTGTCTTGAAATGGGCGGGGCTTTAACCAGTATGTTATTTTTAGCACACAATTGATATCGGTTGATCAGAAATTGTTATATTTATTGCTGATTAGAAAACTATTTACATGACAGCATCAGTATTGAGCTTTATATCAATGGTTTTGATCACGATAACAAACTATATACAGAACAAATTCTGCAACAATGAATACAACACATGCGGTTGCAATTATGAAGTAAAATGTAATGAACAAGAGTTTTCATACTCAACATAACTTTCGTTTTTAACTTTAAATGTTTTTATGATCAGTGTGATTTTTTATTTTTTGGTTCTTTTTTTATTTCCACACCAGGTATGTGTGTGTGAGTGTGAGTGTGTAAGAGAGAGACTGAGAGAGAGAGAGAGAGAGAGAGAGAGAGAGAGGGGGGCGGGGGGGAACTGTGTTCTACGGATCAAATTGTCCGACGCTGTTTTTCAGATCTGCATTGACTTATAAAATACAGCAAGACAGTGTCAGACACTCAGTGTGTGAAGTAAAAAAAACTGGTTAGAGCCAGCTGACGGTTTAAAAAAGAAAACAAATCTCTGACAGGCAGAGACGCAACGCGAGTCGCATTCTACCGAGCACCACGTACCCCACGTTTACCAGAACTCTACTGGTTAATAAGTACTACAAACCAAAGTAAAAAACAACCTGAAGCTGAAGAGACCCTAAACGTTAACGGAAAAGACCCGCAAACCTGAGTGGCTGAGGGAGAGACAGAGAGAGACAGCTGTTCTCCTCTGTGTTCTGTGAGTGAGCAGAGCGTGTATAGGGGAGGGGCGTGACTTCTATCCCTATCACAGGACACAGACACAGTCAGCTACCCAATGAGTATTTTTATTCAATCTGAGCACAGATATTGACTCGTATTACTCGTATAATACTCATATTCGGCAAAAGTGCTTTATCCGTACCGGATACTTGTTTCAGCCGAGTATGCGGCTCAACTCTAGTTTACATACTGCACGACATAGAACAGCCTACATCAGACAGAAATCACACATGTAATAATAACAATGCAACAGCATTGTTGCTGCAGGACTATGGTCAGATCATGAGCAGAGAATGCTACCAGCAGTACAAGAAAATCAAAGAATGGAAACTTCCAGCAAAGTATTGTTTGAATTATGAAAGATGTAATGAAAAGTGACCAGCAAGGCGCCAAATGTTAGACAGTGTATCGAGTCCACGGCAGTGACAGGATCACAGAAAATTAAAAACTATGTCACTCACAGAGCAGTTATCTTCTTATTTAATGTGGGCAAAACACAAACGTGTTTCAGCTAGAAGCCATCATCAGTGTTCACCATTACTTACTAAATAGAAAGGTTACTAGGTTACTTAATTAATAACCCAAGAAGCATGAAAGACGTACTGAATGTTACCTCTGTGAGGGTCTCCTCTCTCTCTGACGGGCTGTCAGCTCTGCTGGGGAAATGTCTGCACATGCTGCAGGAAAGCTCGTGCTTATTTACACTCTGTTCCATCCAAGAACACTGTCCATTCCACTTAAAAGAGAAGCCATTGTTGTCGCGGTAACTTTTAACATTAGCCTACATTCCTTAACACATCCATGGTGCATTGTCTAAAAAACCAGCTAGCTAACGTTAGCTGCTGAAGGCGACGTTAGTTAGCTGCTGAAGGCAGCCCTGACGCGAAATTCCGAATCCCACTATGGCCTCGCCAAGACCCGCTCTTCAATCACTACTATTGGCCAGGCGTTCAAGGTAACGTAACCTCATTGGTTCAGGTCCTATCCCCTGACCAATCCACTATCCTAACCCTGACCACTCAAGGTGAAATACATAACCCCAACCAATCGAGCTGCTTCGTAGGGCGGGTCTTGGCGTGGCCATAGTGGGATTCGGAATTTTGGACAGTGCGCCTGTTGTTACCATAGAAACCAACTACGTTCCGAAGGCATTTGATCTAATTGTTTGATTGTATGGTTTAAACAGTTTTGTTTTAATCAGAAGAAAATACACATTAAACACACACAACCAGTTCTGTTATTTCTTTTTTTACATACATTTGAAAATTTTTCATAACAAAACTTATTTTGATCAAACTTGACTGGACGGGCCAGTGAGTAAAGTGGGCGGGCCAGTGCCGCCCTGGCCCATTACTGCCTATGTGCCTGTTGCCAACACAGGGGTCCAACCATGTATTAAGAGAACTGGGTACAGTGTTCGGTGGGAAGCCCCGTACATTCCAATGAGAGTTGCTCAAAAGCACATAATGCAAACATGGAGTTCGGATCTTCCGCATTGTTGGCCCATAACATCAAGATGGACACGTCCACTAGCAACAATTTGTTTGTGTTGTCTTAGCAACATGTAGCAACATGCTCGTTCATGAGCTTCTCTCTCGTGTCTCTTACAAGTGGCGAACTCATGAACTTGCCATTTTCATTGTCTAAAATATTCACTAACATTAAAACATTAAACGTTAAACATTGTGTTTTTGTTGTTCCCGATCGTTTTAATGCTTAAATAAACGATAGATGTATTTAGCTAGACAACCAAGGAGATTTAATAATTATGTTGTGCTACTAGCTAGCTAGCTACTGACTAGCGCTAGCAGTTAGCCTGCAGTTTCGTGAACAAAGCTCATCCATGGCTTCATCCTTCATCCATGTTACAAGCTTTACAGCATACAGCCCTCATATGTATCTTAAGAGAGAGCCAAGGGAATGTAATCACTATATCTGTAGTAACGTTATGTAGGCATATAGCTGTGTAGCTATATATCTTAATACAGCCATGCTAGCTACTCCCGATGTTAGCAACTAGCTAGCTAGCCTATATCCCGCCAGTTTGGGAAACACTAATGACGTTACATCCATGTAACAGGCTTTACAGCATACATACATCCCTTGGATGTATCATAACTTCATAAGATAATACCATGGACATAGTAATAGAACACATGGTGAATTATAACCATTAGCTATATCCATTATTACAACTAGCTACATGACCTCGGGAGAACAGTCATGTGAGTGGGCGGCGCAGTCCCGCGGGTCTGCTTGCGTCCATTATGCGCGTTCATAATTTCTAATTTAATAATTCTGGATTCGCTACTAGTGAATGTTAAAAATGTTAAAAACGTGACATTTTAAACAAGGAACCTTTAAGTGTTTGGGCTGGTAAGTTTATATACCCCGAAAAAAATTATCCCCTGAAATATAGACGTTTCTTTCACCATGCAAAGTCTATGTGAAAAGTCTTTCTGGGCCATGGAGTGCAGTACCACCGCTATCCGCTAAGCCCATGGTGGCTTTTAGACACGGCACTCTTCCTGGGGGCTTGGGTCCGACACATTGCAGTTCTTCTACTTCTTTTTACTTGCTATTTGCAACCAGAGAATAAGACGCTGAATACGTTTGCACAAAAAAGCAACAACAAAAAACAGTCGCCTTCAAAATAAAAGCAATGCAGTTGTATTCCATGCATGATGTACACTTATTTACATTTGATAGCTAACTTCCCATTGACCTCATGCAGGCTGGTTAGGGCTGCCGAAAGGGCCAGATGTGGCATGGGAGGCATACAATGCCAAGGTCTGGTCTAAATGAATCCACTCCTCCATATCAATACTCATATTCCTCGAAGCTCTGGCTCTGGGTGCTGCAGCCATCTTTGACTCAAGCCTATTAATTAGTCCTAAACCTAAGATAAATTATAACTCGTTTGAAAGCCTTGATATTAATCTTTCACATCCAACTTGTAAAACATTACAGCCAATTATATTTGTTGTTGTGTATGTTGCCTCCCTAACCTGGTTGTCAGGGTGGCAGCAAGTAGTTAGTCCTGCCTGTGATGAAGAATAGAAGAGACACACACATTGCTGGTGTTAACTTCATGATAGGAGGCTTTATTCTTCCTCTAATCATACATCAGGTATCCAACATATCTGATATAACCTAATGGCCGTAGCTTCAGTCCTTATTGTTGTATACATGACCATTTAACACTGAGCTAGAACAGTATCAGTTTCTTCACAAAACTATAATTCAGATTACTTGAACATTAACCTGATTCACTCCAAATGAACATTTAATATTTTTTATTGAACAACTGTTTATTTCAGTAGGACATTAACCACATTTGTCTGACTTGTACATTTTGCTGGCTTCAATAATGAATAAGGGCTGTTCTGTTACTACAAGATGCTCCAACTTCACTAATCCATTAAAACTAGGTCAAAGATAATGATGATGGCCACCAACTGTGTTTCTTTTCCTCTTTTTGTTTTGGTTGGATGGCCTGATATTTACAACGTTTCTTTAACTCTTCTTGTATTAGTTTGACGGCCCGATCATTTCTTGAACAGCGCAGTAATCCCGGCTGAGTCTCGTGGAAGAGAACGTGAACATCTGACACAACGTTCTGAAAGGTTTCAGACCATCTTCTGACATCGGTTGAATAGTCGAGGTCTCTGGTGTGATGCATTAGCACTAGAATGACTGGTTTACTTCCAGATGACACTGAAACAGGAGGCACAGGTTAGAGAGGGACTTCCTGTAAAGAATAACATGCAGGGAAATGTTACAGGAGTGTAAGTTACCCTGTTCCATACAGGTTGAAACAGCATACGAGTTATGAGACATAGGGACATGAACATGTGAAAGACCAGCAGATTGAAAGACTCCAAACCACCACATGTCTGACAAGGCAACGTCACTTAAATACTACAGGCATTATGGAACATGACCCCATACAAACTGCTACAGAAACTCTTTAAACTGATCTAGTCTCATGAACATATAAAAAGTCAGAAGAGATCCAAGTGGGGAAACTATTTTAACTAACAGATATCACCATGAATCTTCTCCAGTTAATGATTTGCATTTAGACAATATTGTTTTGTATTACAAGTTCTCTCTTTTATGTTCAATTCTGCAAATGAGTCATTATCTGATTAAATATGTGCTAGTTAATGAATAACCCTTAAAGAGGAGACTTTTATGAGTGATTTTTTTAACCCAAACCTCTATCTTTTTATCAACTTAAGTCAGTAGTTTTGGTGTCAAAACCTAACCAAACTGGAACCATTTCACAACGTTAACCACGTGTTTAAAACCGCCAGCATTACCCTCTCTGGTTTAAATATGAGGATGTATTTCCTGCAGCCACTAGGGGTGCTAGTTTATGAATCACTCTTGTGGGTCATATCCTAGGATGGTTTGGAGGCAGGGTTGGGACAAAAATGAGCCGTGGGCCCTGATGAACACAGAGTTACTGTAATATTCCTTACTGATGTCATCGAGTGTTTGCACATCATGCATATCAAGCAAGATGATTGGCTGGTTCATCTCCTGTCAGGACGCTTTTGTACATATATATGCAAATGTAAAAAAAACAGCAACACAAACTTCAGACAGAACGTGAGCTGCAGAATCATCTGACCATTACTCGCGATCAAACAAAGTCTTTCTGTTACCTGAGTCCTCTCTCATGGCTGCCTCCACATCTGATCCAACACGAGACATGATTGGACAAAAAATGATGATGACATCACATTCCTGCAGGTTTCTAGTGGTCTCCACTTTCCATGTTGATGACCATCCCATGTTCTTCACTTGTTCCAGTATGACCTGATCAGCACCACAGGTCCGACCAGTGACGACCAGGAAGACCTTCACTGTGGCTTTAGTCCAGGAAGATGATGAAGATGAAGAGGTTTTAGCTGAAACAACAAACCCAACATTGACAAGCTACAGAGAGAACAGAAAGGTAAAGTCTTATTGGTTAATCAATCTTCTGTCTTTAATATTTGATTTGATTTTAAGTGTTTAGGTTGTAAGTATTTAGAGAGTAATAATTAGATATGAAACAAGATAAAAGAAGAATTATAAATAATTGTACCTACATTTAAAACATTCTTCTGACGTCACATTTTTCAGTTCATCTAGTTGCGTCTGCATGTTGATTTGGGCCGTCTGTAGATTCTTAAGGTCCGTCTGCATGTGGATTTGGGCCGTCTGTAGATTCCTAAGGTCCGTCTGCATGTTCTTCAGCTCCATCGTCAGTTTGTCTACTTCCATCTGCAGGTTCTTTGGGTCTGCAGTTATCTGAAACATAAACCCTATACAGGTGAAAACATGCAAGAAAACACACGTGTAATGTCAACTGTAATGCATTGGAAGCATTATCAGTGACAACACATTCTCATGAATGGGTCTGTGTGATATACTACAAAAAGTGATGCACACAAATACATATGATATCCTACAAAACTAGGCGACACAATCTGGTCATGAGATGCTGGCTACAGGCGCTGCCTACAACTCATATTCACAGATTTCTGTTCATGTTTTTATTGAAATGTGCACATATTATGGCACTGTAAACATAATTGAACATTAGCTCCAAATATTTTGGACCCATAGTTGTGTCAGAGCCTGACATCTTCCTGCCTGCATGCCTACCTGTTCTTCTTCCTTTTGGGGGGAGGAGGCCTCCTGGGAATTATCCGCCAACTCCATCCCTTCCTCCCGTCCTTCAGACTTCTGTGGGGGGAGAGGAAGAGGAGATATAGCAGATACACTCTTTGGGAATGAAATTTAGTTTCCTGTCACCTAAACGTTATGTTTATGTAAGGGAGTGCTATATATTGTCCAGCAGATGGTGCCCTTGTCTTATTTTACATTAAGTGCTCCTTTCCCTTTTAACCCGTAGTACGGAGTCGTTTTGACCCTCCACAGCCACTGGAGGTCATATTCTGCCACCTGCTTGAAGTGTCATTGAATAAAGGACTAAGTTGTTTATATACACTGGTATATGTTGGTTTATTGTTTAAAGGTCCCATGACATGCTGCTTTTTGGATGCTTTTATGTAGGCCTTAGTGGTCCCCTAATACTGTATCTGAAGTCTCTTTTATATAGACCTTAGTGGTCCCCTAATACTGTATCTGAAGTCTCTTTTATATAGACCTTAGTGGTCCACTAACAGCTCATTTATGCTTGATGCATTGGAGGTGGCGCGCGCATTCGTGACATCAAAATGACGTAATTTCCGGCCCGTGCGTTTGATTTTCAGCGCGCAAGCAGAGGCACCAGTCTATTTTTTTCAGCAGCGCTCGACAAACCGGAAACAGGAAGCCTGAACGAGCTCCTGGGAAATCGGATGCCATGACTCGCCGACTGACTGTAAGTCTCTCTGGTAAACTTACTGGGTTAAGATGAGTTCTTTTTTTGTGAATGAAAGGCTTGATCTGACGAAGTAGCTCATTGAATCAAATCGAAGCATTGGCGGCACTGCTGCTGCCTGTTCTGCTGTTGTTTATCTTTTTCTTCTTCTTCTTGTCCTTAGAAAGAAGAACATTGGTAGCCTTTGCTCCTTAGAGCCACCGCTGTCCAGGAGAAGACTGCAACTCATGTCGCGACCACCACGCGCAAGTATAAATACTCACGGCAGTCCCGTGACATCACGATTTCCGCACGCACTTTTGGAAGCGCTAGTATAACTGACGCTAAATATTGCATCTGAAGTCACTTTCCCCAAATTCAGCCTTGGTGCTGAATTAAAGCCACTAGAGCCAGTCCCACAATGAGCTTTCCTTAGGATGTGCCATTTCTGTCTGTAGCTTTAAATGCTATTGAGGAGGAGCGGGGGGGGGGGGGGGGGTGGGAAAGGTGGATGGTGGGGGTGTGGCCTTGACCAACTGCCATGCTTTGCTCGTTTGCAAGCCATGATGTCTCTTTCTCATGGGCACGCCAAATTCTCTAGGCAGCCAAAGCAGAGAAAGGGGAGGTAACCCTTCCCCCTATGACCTCATAAAGGGAAGATTGGCTCATCTGAGCTTTCATTTTCTCAAAGGCAGAGCAGCATACCCAGGGCTCGGTTTACACCTATCACCATTTCTAGCCACTGGGGGACCACAGGCAGGCTGGGGGAACCCATTAATGTAAAAAAAAAAACTCATGAAGTGAAATGTTCATTCCAAGGGACCATTAATGAAACCATTGCAAATGTTAGTTGATAACTTAAAGCTTAAAGCTTAATTTATTTAGTGTTTGATTTATGAGCCAAAGTATTTCGTAATCTGATTGTGAGATATTCTGTTTTGTTTCCTGAAAGCCATTAAACTAGGGATGTTTTGGTCTGCCTCAACCACCACTTAGAGTACTGTTACCCTGTTCCTTCCACTTGACCTGGTACATCCCATTTAAAAAAAACACAGAGACGTACAGAGTGCTGGGGCTTGCAGCCTAAAAGATAGGCTTACATTTACATACTGAACTATTTTTACAATCATGCTGTCATGTGAAATCACACATTTATGTCAGGAGATCGTAGATTAAAGACCTATCTTTTTAATTTTAAGTTTAATTTCTAAAGTTTGGTGTATTTGTTTTGTTTATAAACCTGTATTCTTGGCTGCGGCTTTGCATGAAGGTGCCACACAAGTTACTTTTATTATTATTATTATTGTTATTATTACAGAGCTGTGAGAGTACAGAGGAGACTGTTCTCGCTTGAAAAACGGCAACATAAATGGTTTGTTGAAACATCCATTCTGAAGTGAAGTCATGTCTGACTTGAACGCAAATCTCCATCTTTTTATCAACTTAACTCAGTAGTTTTGGTGTCAAAACTACTTAGTGGAAAAAATAAACTAATGAAACATGTATTCAGTGAACATTTTACTGAAATTTTCACTTTCAACATGTGACTTGAAAGATACATGAGATAAAAATATTTTTTCATTGTGTTGCAGTTGAATGCATGTAAAGTATTGGTGGACAGAGAATCATCATCTGCACATCATGATGGATCTTCAGTATTTAAACTAAATGGATTGTGAGTCACTTAGTGCAGCCAGTGAATGAGTTGAGCACTTATTAGCTAACCTGTGGAGTTGTTTCTTTGGCTTTCTTCCGTTTTGTTTTATCAGATGATGATGTATTCGTCATACCTTGATCGGCAGATGTACCTGTGGAAACAGGTGTGATGATTAGTTAGAGAGACAGTCAGAACTGTTTTCAAGAAAAATAAATGTGTTTTACACTCTCCTCTCTCTTATGAGAGGTGTGATGAGATCTTGGCCTCCGTCTCCTATATAGAATACAACACACACACACACACACACACACACACAGACAGAGACACACACAAACACACACACACACACACACACACACACACACACAAAGGTGCATTACAGACAGAGAGAACATTACATTGACTTGCCAGTTTGTTAAAGTCACAGTGAGACACGGCAATGCCGGTACATCAGAAATAAGTGTGGTTACACTTTTTAAAACTCCCCACAGACACCATTTGCTGCAATATGATGGCGAGATGGGCGAGCAGTTAATGTTACACTTCCAAGACAGACAGACAGGTGTTTTCTATTGCTGATGACTGACTGACAGGCTGAGGTTGTACGCTAAGGCAATGTTATTTCTATAGCACGTTTCAGCAACAAGGCAATTTAAAGTGCTTTACAAAAAACATTAGAGAACAAATACATTATACAGTATATATATATATATATATATATATATATATATATATATATCAAAGTTCCAGTGCAGTGTAGTAAATGAATAATGATTTGATTAATAGTTTGTAGGGACAGGTTTGGGTGGAGCGAGGGGTGCTGCAGTCATTATGTCTGAATAGGTTAGTTACACAGGGGAGAAGACATTTCAGACATTTCAGATTGTGGCACTGTGCTCAGTGTTCATTTTGTGACTAGAGAATATGTTTCCAGTCATACGTCATCATTTACGTTTTCTTGAAAAGTGTTACAGTAAAATCATGTCTGGTCTCGTTCTTGTAGCTCAGTGTCCCATCACACCCCGACTGATTAAACACCAGTTATCTGTCAGCTGGTAGTTTACAGAAACAACATAAATGATGAAGACAAATTCATTATTTAAATTCATAAATGTGGTTGTTGGTACTATCTGAGACAGAGACAGAGAGACAGACAGACATGTATATCTATATTGATCTGACAGAATTGAAGACACTTTGCTGAGGGGATTGATCTCTATAATATTTAACAGTTATAGTATGTCAGTGTTTAAAACAGCTTTGATTCTGAGCCAACTTGATGCCGTGTAATATTGCAATGTTGAATACTACATACTGTAGAAGCAGTTACTTTAGATCTTCCTGAGTGACAAGCAAATATCCATCTGAGATTTAGATTCTGACTTTGATACTGACTAGATGAACGAGGAGATGAAACCGTGTTTCTTCTGACAGAGAAACTTGAAGCAGTCTGTTATTTTATTTAGTCTGAAGCAAGATACTCAGTGTATTAATAGTTTAACTGAAACAACATATACACATTCTGTTTATCAATCAGCACAACATCATTTACTGAGAGAGAAGAAACATGCTCACCAAGACTTTCCTGTTGCTCAATCATCCTGTAGCTTTTGTAGATCTGCAGCAAAGAGAAGGAAGAGTCTCTTTAAATCACGGACCCTTCCTGTTTCATGGACCACATGATTTAAAGGAAATCTACCTGCTTCTTAAAAACCATTAACCCTGCCCGCCTCTGTTTCATGAAACAGGGGGATCCGTAATATAAAACAACTCTTCATCCTTGTCTTTGCTGCAGATCTACAACAGCTACAGGATGGGTGGGGCAAACAGTAAGCCTGGTAAGGATATTTCTCTTTTTTCAGTAAATTGTGTTGTGGTGATACATAGAAAGACATTTGATGTTGCTCAGTTTAAATCTTTTCTGTTTATTTTTGATTAAGTTCTACTTTGAAAAATGTATTTATATTTAATGCATGTTAACTGTGCTGTTATTGTTATTAGCATAGTTCCTGTTTCATCATCATTTCAGCTAGCAAGGCTAGCAGACTAACAGTAGTATAACTATAGTATAATATATTAATAATAGTATAACTTTAACTTAATTAGCTTGCCACTTACAACCAGTAAACATCCGCTCCATAATAAATGAAACAGCCTCCTTGCTGCTCTAGTCAGTGTAGTCATGTCTGTGATAACCAGATACAAATTTGAATTTAGACCCCTACTACTAACATGTTTCCTAAATGATTTTTCTTTTCAGAATTGAATCCTTCTCCCAGTAAGATATTAAGTTTATTTCTGAACATTACACATTTATTACAACCATTATTGATTGTCCATTCAAATATTTGCTCATTTCTTAAATAATTATACAACTTCCTCTTCAGCTTTTGAGGAACCATGGAGACATATTGGCTGGGGGTGAGTTCATCCTTCACTATATTAAACTTGAATTTGATGAACTTAATAAAACATGAACTTATATTAAATGGCTTTTTAAGACCTTTTAAACCTTTGAGTAGGTCTTCCACCAAGATGTAAACTGCCTTCACCTCAACCAGCACATACACCTTCGCTTATATACGAACTTGTGTTAACGTGTCTTTAAACCACTTTCTTCTTGAAATGTGCAACTAATTATATTTTCATATAATGACTTACTTATTATTATTATTATTATTATTATTATTATTATTATCATTGGGCTATTAGTTTCATTTACCAAATTGTGTAATTTTGATCTGATTTTGTTATGGTGCTCACTAATACTTATACATCTGATCAACTTTCGTTAATTTTTCTTTTGTTTTTGTTTCATGCAAATCAATAAGACCAATGATTTTTTTTCTTGTAGTTGTATTGCTGTTGAAATCAATACAATAGGTATGATGAAAAATGGGAAACACTTTATAATAACTACACACAATTCATAATTTATTAAGCATTTGTTACCTATTAGTTAATGGTTTGTTCATCATTAGTATATTGTTCATACATAATTCATCATCAGTAAAGCATTTGTTCACACAGTTATAAATGTTTGTTCATAATATATAAGATAAAATAATCTAAAAAAATACGTTTAGCCCTAACTCTAGCTCCCCATCCAGCCAACTGAACTGGGACTCTCTAAACCCTGGAAGTCTCTTAGATCTGAAGAGTTGATGTGATTCAATATCCCTCTGTGTACTGGACCTCCCTTGCATAGTGTTACTCAAATTCCCACCTCCTCCACCTGTAGATAAGGCCAAATCATTTCTCTCAATTAGTATTATTAGGGTTATGGTTAGTATTTAATTTACAAATGGTTTTCACAATACTTATTAAGTGTGAAACTTCTATTTATAAACATAATTTTCGAGAGCCTTATTTACTATGAACAAACCATTTATCAGTGTTTATACAAATGATTTATTTATGAGAAGTAACATAGGAGCAATGCTTTACAAATGATGAACAAAGCATTTAGTAATAGTTTCAGTCATTTGAGTGTCTTGTCATTAAACTAAATGGTCCATCCCCTATCACTGTAGCCACCGTGTATCATCCACCTAAGCCCAATTCAGAATTCATCAATGAATTTTCTGCTTTTCTTACATTTATTTCACCACTCACCCCTAATGTTATTCTCCTTGGTGACTTTAACATCCATATATATCCCGACAATGGTGATAACTACCTCACAAAAGACTTTATATCATGCCTTGATAGTTTTGATTTGCAGCAGTTTATTAATTTCCCCACCCATTCAAAAGGCCATACCCTGGATCTACTCTGCTGCTCTGGTGTCACTCCTTCTAACTGTACTGCATCTGACCTTCCCATCTCCGACCATAAACTTATCTCATTTAATGCTAAGGTGACACTGTTCAAAACAAAACTGCCACGTACAATCTCTTTCCGCAACATTAAGTCCATTGACCCAGCAGCTCTAGACTCTGAAATTGACAATCTTCCCAACATCAACTGCACATCCACCCCTGATGAACTGCTCAGTCACTACGATTGTGGCCTACACCATCTCCTTGATACCCTGGCCCCACTAAAAACATGGACTGTTTCCTTCTCCCAGTCTGCACCCTGGTTTACTTCTGAACATCGCCAACTGAAAGCCAGAGGTCACCAACTGGAACGTCTCTATAGAAAGACTGGTCTCATCATCCACAAACAAATGTTTCATACCCATTTACTTTCCTATAAAGATTCTCTTTCCACCGCAAAGTCCAACTATTATACAGATTTAATCAGATCAGGTTCTGGCAACTCTCAAGCACTTTTCTCACTGGTACATAAAACACTACGCCCACCTGATTCTCTCCCACCTCATTTTTACTCCACTGACTCCTGCAATTCCATTATGACATTTTTTAATACTAAAATTGACCGTATCCATCAACGGTTAGCCCCCCAGATCTCAACCCTCAAACCTTCCTCTGACTTTCAATTTTCTTCTTGTCATCCTTTCTCTGACTTTACCCTCCCCTCAGCTGCTGAAATAACCAACCTTGTCTGCAAATCTAAACCATCACCCTGCCAACTGGATCCTCTCCCGACTGCACTGGTTAAAGCTTGCATTCGCTCCCTGACCCCTCCTATAACTGCAATTATTCATTCCTCTCTTATCACTGGTATTGTTCTGTCATCCCTCAAATCAGCTGCAATAACCCCCATTCTTAAGAAACCTGGAGCTGACCCCAGCAACTTCAACAATCTCCGCCCAATTTCCAACCTCCCCTTCCTCTCAAAAATCCTTGAAAAAACAGTTGCATCTCAGATTCATGACCACCTCTCCCACAATAGTCTCTATGAACAGTTCCAATCAGGCTTCCGTCCCCTTCATAGCACTGAAACAGCTCTTGTTAAAATAACCAATGACCTCCTAACGGCTGCGGACTCTGGATTCCTAATGATCCTCATCCTTCTCGACCTGTCCGCGGCTTTTGACACCATCTCCCACACCATCCTCATCGACTGACTAGCCTGCCTTGGATTATCTGATACACCCCTGCACTGGTTTAATTCATATCTTTCTGGCCGTACTCAGTTTGTCCAACTCAAAACTTTCAGATCCCACTCCTCCCCCATCTCCTCTGGTGTTCCCCAAGGTTCTGTCCTTGGACCCCTTCTGTTCATTATCTACCTTCTCCCTCTTGGCCATATTTTCCGTAAACATAACATTCAGTTCCATTGCTATGCAGATGACACCCAGCTCTACCTATCCACTAAACCCACCACATCCCTATCTCCCACCTCTCTATCAAATTGTCTTCAGGAAATCAGATCCTGGTTCTCCCTAAACTTTCTTAAGCTCAACAGTGACAAAACTGAACTCCTTCTTATTGGCACCAAATCCATCCTCTCAAAAATAAATGACTTCTCTATCTCCATTGACAACTCATCTGTGTCCCCCTCCCCCCAGGTTAAGAGTCTGGGTGTCATCCTAGATAGCACTCTGTCATTCCAGTCCCACATCAATAACATCACTCGGTCAGCATATTTCCATTTACGTAATATCTCTCGCCTGCGCCCATCTCTCTCCCCCAACAGTGCTGAAATTCTGGTTCACACCTTGGTCACCTCCCACCTAGACTATTGCAACGCTCTCCTCTATGGAATACCTGACAAATCCATCCATAAACTACAACTAGTCCAAAACTCTGCTGCCCGAATCATTACCAGAACCCCCTCCATCAGTCACATAACACCTGTCCTGCGGCAACTTCATTGGCTCCCCTTCAAATACCGCATCATTTACAAAATCCTACTCCTTACATTTGAAGCCATCAACAATCTTGCCCCTCAGTATCTCACTGAACTCCTCCATATCAAGACACCCACCCATTCTCTCAGGTCCTCTTCCTCCATCCAGCTCATCCTCCCACCTGCTCGTCTGGTTACCATGGGGTCTAGAGCCTTCGGTCACTCAGCCCCCCACCTCTGGAACTCCCTGCCCCACTACATTCAACACTCCACGTCCATAACCACTTTCAAATCTCACCTAAAAACGTATCTTTTCAGAGAGGCTTACTCGCTTTAACTCTTTTTTCTTTTGTGCAATGACCGTTCTTTTTTTGCTTTGCCTGTTCATTTTATTAACAGTATTATGATGTTTTTTACTGTTTGTTTGATTAATGGATTGAGTGTTTTATTGTTAATTTTGTAAGGTGACCTTGAGTGTTTTGAAAGGCGCCTATAAATAAAATGCATTATTATTATTATTAGATTGCAACTGGTTTATAATGGGAAACTGATTTAATTTACAAATGGTTGTTTCATTATTCATTAAGTATAAATCATGTACTTACAAACATATTTTTATATAGGCTTATTTACTATGAACAAACCATTTATAACTGTGTGAACAATTGCTTTAATGACGATGAATTATGTATGAACAATAAATTAATAATGATGAACAAACCATTAACTAATAGGTAACAAATTTGTGCAGTTATTATGAAGTTTTACCGAAAAAGTGTAATAGGTTTATATATCAATCTAAAATGTAATATTGTTTTAACAGAGACCATTTGAGGGATCTTGAGCATGCACAGGAGTATAAGCCTGAAACCAACTACATCAAACATGTCCGAATCCTTCTGTATGGACCCGTTGGAGCTGGAAAGTCCAGCTTCATCAACTCTGTCAGCAACACCATACTAGGCAGAATGACTACTCCTGCTTTGGCCAATGCAACTACCTCTGACAAAAGTTTCACCAGAAAAGTAAGAAAACTTAAGATTTGTGTTGAGTCACACAGCTGGCTGTCCTGATGAAGCATTCAGACTAGGGGTGCAAAGATTCACTGATATGAATCTGTATCCAGTTGTACTATATCAGATATAGAACTACATCATTACACGGAGCCCTGCATCGGTCTAAATGGACCAAGGTTATAACATCTACTGTCAATCCAACGAAGCTGCTGCAGTGTTCACAATGCTGTTGTGTGTTTATTTGTCAGGGAGACAAAAAGCAATATGTGTGATTAACCCTTGTGTTGTATTCCTGTCAACTATGAACCTTCTGGGTCTAAATTGAAAACTCACTTTTTTTTCATTTTTTCCAACATTTCTTGTTCACAGCTTTTGATGCATTCTTAAACTTTTCCAAGGCTTCTTTTCATTCATGGTCAATACACCTAGTTCAAATGACATTATTAAGGTGGCCGACGGGCAAACGCCCTGCAACTTAAGAAATAGACAAAACACAAGCAAATTAAGAAAACAACTTCATTAATTTGACAACACATGCGCAGCATTCAGGAAACGTGCTGCAAATACCACAACACAACCAAATACATGCTAACGATTGTGTTTAGCCCGTCATTTTGGTTAGTTACGTAACAAGCCGTGCAGATTTTGAACAGCTCACCCAGAGAACGGAAGTTCTCTAGACCTGTAGGGGGAGCACTAAACAGCTTGATTTTTCAACCCCCCAAACAAGTACCTGTTTCGATGGTGGATGTGTGAGACATGGCGCTTTCACCCAGGAGAGTAGAGATTGTGTCGCGCGTGTGGTGTTTGTCAGTTGTGTGTGTGTGTGTTTTTTAAGAAAGCCTTCCCCAGTGTTCTTTTCCTAAACCCAATAATTTAGTGTTTTCCTAAGCATGTGACGTTTACCAACCGTCGTGTTTTTGTTGTTTTTTCAAGCTGTATTTGTTTTTTGGGTTGTCAGCGTCTTGGTCTAAAACCATTGAAACTTGTTTTTCAAATGGTTTAATATAAAACACCCAAAATTCAATGAAAGTAATTATTGATTTTACCTGCAAAGATTGTTGTATGGAATACATCCATGCATCCATGTTTGTTTGAGCAATTTAGTTTAAAAAAAAACTGTAATTCCGAATTTGGCGGTATGAGAGAATGAAGATCGTTGTAAGGAGGAGGGGGGGGGGTGTTTTGTCCTGAAGAAAGTAAGGAGAAAACACAAGACTTTTACCCAGGTGTTCATGTCCCCTGAGTACTACTTCAGGTGAGGGCTGTTTTAACCCAAACCACAATCTGTTTTCTAATTTTGGTGTCTAAACCTAACTGTCATGAATGCTGTCAGGACTATCACTGTGATCTTTTGTTACTAAACTTAACTGTCACATAGGCCTAACACCTGTGCGTAATGACGGCACATGCTGTTTTGCGATCAAATTGGTATATCCAATTGATTTGAGACATTTTAAGGTGTTTCCATTAATTATATATATATATATATATATATATATATATATATATATATATATATATATATATATATATATATATTAGGGCTGTCAGCTTAACGCAATATTAACAGCATTAACACAAACCCATTTTAACGGCGACAATTTTTTATCACGCGATTTATAACGCTCTTTTTGGCCTCGCAAACTTTGTAGTTTGTTTCAGATGCTATTGCAACAACTAGTAATGTTAGAATAACTACAACACCACACCGGATCTAGCTAAACTGGAAATGAAACAACTGTGACGTGGGACGGTGACTTGGGTGGAGTGATACGCTGCAGCTCTGCTCAGAGCTGCAGCATATCACTCCGCCCAAGTAGCAGTGCTTCCCTTTCTGAGAATATAGTTCCCAGTTCATATACGGTTAGAAGCTGGCTGTCTCTCAAGTGACGTTATTTGCACACACTGTCACTATACAAATCACAACATGGAAATAGGAACATGTTGCCGTTATTTTGTCACTTACTCGGAGCAGTAGGCCAGTTGTTCAGGTCCCATGTTATATTCCCTTAACAATCAGGTATCCTAACCTTAACTACTCAAGGTCAATGCCTAACTTCAGGCTGCTTCATAGGGCGGGAGTTGCCTAGAACTAATCTGGGATGCATAATAATGCAAACCATGCACACTTATCTTGTGGTATTTTCGAGGAAATTAATAGTTAACTTAGTTAATGATGAATTTAGGCAGGGTCTGTCAACTGCCAACAAACTGTGTCACTGTGGTGCCGTGATGTGAGCCAAACGGATGTCGCTCGCTTGCCACTGCTGTGCCACTGTTGCAACACCTACACCTTTCATACAATATGGCTATTATTCAACTTTTTAAAATACATTTATATTCATCAGATTTCTTACAACTTCACCTTCTTCTTATACATTTAACCAGCAATCCAGTTTAGCTTTATTATTCCAAATATATTTTACATTAGTGGTGTTATTCAATTTGTCAATGAAATTCATACTAATTAAAATCATTCCCACTTTTCTAACCATTCTCACTACCTTATAGCCTAGAAATATAGACGCATCATAGCGGCAGCAAAATTAATTTTCAGCCAGGGTGGTCTAGGAACTCTCCGTTGGCTTGCGAGCTGGAAAAAACAAACTCTTGTCAGGCCAGTCACATTGTGTATAGAGTCAGTGGGCGAACTTAACATAATAACGGCAGAGTTGTGGCGGTTCCGTGTGACTTCCCTGCTACTTGAAAACAAAGACGTGTTGCTCTGGTTGGTTGTAGCACTATCCTATTGCGTGCAGAGGGAATTTGAAAGACAACCATTTATCTCACCTCTCGGATTGAGCCTTGCCAATGGTGAGTTCCCAGACCCAACATCTGGATGTGGGGCTGACTAGTCAGGCTAACTACTTCAACTTCTTATTACAGATTCAAGCTATTAATCCAGTTTAGCTTTAGCATTTTAGCTTTTCAGCATTCACATGCAATTTCTGCAGAAAATGCATTTTTTTCAATGTTGATGTTTACTTATTAATTGTGTTGGTTCTTTGTTCCAGGAATGTTTTACAAAATAAACACTGCAGAACCAACATTCTCTAGATGGCATCATTGTGATTAACACAATCATTTTTGTCTTTTTGTGTTACAGTATGAAACTCATAAAATCATGAAAGGAAGAGGAGAGGACAAGATGCCATATCATTTTGTCTTCAATGATGTCATGGGTCTGGAGAATGGGGATGGAGTTCGTGCTGATGACATCATATTGGCCCTAAATGGACATGTGAGGGAGGGCTACAAGGTACAACTGTCTCATTATTAAACTTTTGACACAATGAACAACATCAAACATGTTTTCAAGGAAACCTGGATCATGTTTATTTTCAACATAATGATGTAATATGTTTATGAACATATCTGACAGGTCACAAAATATTGATATTGAATGTATCAGTAAAATATTCCCTAACAAAAAAAAGTTCTGATTCATATATGTATATATCCACTTGCTAGAGCTTTCATTCTCCTAATTTCCTGTTAAGAGAAAAATAAGAGAAGTCAACATCAAACTATTTCAACAATACAGATCTACTTTTAACCAGGTGTGATGAATGATTTATTAGCATTGTTTACACCCTTTAAACAATATATAAGGGCTGGTGTATGCACATGCCAGAGGCTGGTTTTAGAACATAAGACACGTCTCCTGTTTCAACAGCCAATAGAGAAGTCAGCTATAAACTATAGAAATAAAATTATCCATAATCCTTTTTATTGTAATGTTACAAACAGCAGGTTGAAACGGCAGAGATTTAGACGGAGCCTCAACGACTGCCTGAAAGCACGGTAACGAGATAGAGAGATACTGAAGAGAGAGAGAGAGAGAGAGAGAGAGAGAGAGAGCCGAGCGGCATTAGAACAAAGCCATGAATCAGAGAAAACAAAAACGTGTTTTCACCGGTTCATCACTAGAAGTGTAACTGTAGCAAATATCTTAGTATCACTAACGTTAACCACATTCATATTTAGATGAAACAAATGATATATCCAGCTACAAAAAAAGCCTAAACGTCTGAAGTTAGAACGGAAGTACAAAGAGTGGTTGCTATGGAGATGATACACCGTCTCGTTCACATTCACACAGAACATTAATATCATGCAGCATTAAAGGCAGGGTTTTTCTTGCATCGAGAAATTTTTGGCACCCCCAAAGAGGTTTAAAGCCAGTGCCAAAGAAAAACTCACAGGCACCAAAACGTCTGATTTTCAGCGGCCAGCCTCCCTCTCATCCACAGCTGATATTTTACACATGCAACTGGTGCTGATAAGACAGCTAAGCTGCATTGTTTTGACTGGAACTGAACGGATGCAGAGCTCTCCTTCCGCTGGAGCTCCACCTGCTGTCTGTCCGCGCAGCGGTCAGTTAGACACTTTCATGACCAGTTAAAAACAAATGTAGTCCAATTCGGTGTTTTGGTACAGTTGGTTTTAACACCTGATGCGAACTGTAGGCCCATAGGAGTACACATGAAAACCTTGAACAAGCTGCATCATTCCAATCTGTTTTTCTGCTGTGGCCCTATTCACGTATGGTGACACGTTTTACACCATGAAGGTCAAACTCTGCTAGTAATATGCGGTTCAAATGCATGCATGAACTGTGGTGGTCCATTACATTGTAGGCTATATTCAACACTGATCATTTATTGATCAATATAATGTAGAAAACATTACACTTCATAACATGATTGTATTATTATACAAATTATCAGTAATAGCAGTATGTAAGTCACTTCTAATTTTTTTAAACTTGGGAGCAAAATGTGCTGCTTGGGGATAAAAAGCCCTTAAAAAACAAAGCCCCATAAAGTCCCGTTCATACTAATTAAAAACTAGGCTTTGGGGTAAAGTGTAGTCGTCTCTGGCCCACGTCCTGGATGTGAAAGCCCCCTTGTTGGAATATTTGATATAATAATATTCCATTGTATTTTATATTTCGAATTCTTACCTGCCACCAGAATTTTGTGTTTTCCTTGTGCCTAAAAATTATATTTATACATATTTTACATAGTGTTAGCTTTTCCTGCTTCGGCTTAATGACCATGGTCTGACAGCACAGGGGGAGTCAAGAATGTTTTGTTATGTTTCTAAAATAAAAACGACCTCAATGGCACAAAGCTTTGCATTTTCTTTGTGAGTGTAGGAACACAGTGATTGGTGGTAGAATTAGCTGCAATCCAAGTGGCAGCAACAGAAAATGGCTACATTGGTCAGGGATGGCCCTGGTTGTAAGATAGAGCCCTAAGTGTTTTAGGTTTCTCTTCTGAAGCTGATATTATGTTGTATTGGTTCTTAAGTATTTGACGACACTTTTTAAATTAACATGTCATCAATTAATTGTTTTCCAGTTCAACCCTGCATCTCCACTGTCTGCTGAAGATCAAAGCTACAACCCACGTCCCTCTGCAAATGACAAAGTTCATGTTCTGGTTTGTGTGCTTTCTGCTAACTCAGCAGAAATTACAGAGTCAGTTCTGAAGAAGATGAAGGATATCAGAGAGGCAGCCAGTGAGCTGGGTAAAAATATAATATACATGGCTTCAGAAAGCATTCAAACTCATTTTAAGTGGATAAAATTGACATTTCTTTGTCAATTTATCTACACTAAATAAGACATAATGACAAAGAGAAAAATGTTTTTAGTAATTATGTTTGTTTATTAAGTTAAAGTGTATTTCATTTATATAGCACTTTAAAAGATTATATATGTATTTCTGTTCATGCGATTTCACAAGTTCCAATTTGTTTAACTTTTTTCTTCTTGAATCGTGTTGTATTTGCACTATATGTATATATGTGTTCTATGCTTGTATACATGTTTTCGTCTTTGTGAAGCACTTAGGTGCAAATTTGTTTGCTTTTAAAGTGCTATGTAATTGAAATACACTTTAACGTAATTTATACATACATAAATACAACAAAAACACACACACACACACACACACACACATATATATATATATATATATATATATATATATATATATATATATATATATATACATGTATATATATATGTATATATGTGTTTCCTCAGAAGGGTGGCTGGTGTCTCTTAGAGATAGGGTGAGAAGCTCAGTCATCCGTGAGGAGCTCGGAGTAGAGCCGCTGCTCCTTCACATCGAAAGGAGCCAGTTGAGGTGGTTTGGGCATCTGGTGAGGATGCCTCCTGGGCGCCTCCCTAGGGAGGTGGTCCAGGCATGTCCAGCTGGGAGGAGGCCTCAGGGAAGACCCAGGACCAGGTGGAGGGACGTCCAGCTGGGAGGAGGCCTTGTGTGTCCCTTGTGTGTTGTTCTGGTCTGTGGGACCTGTTTCCAATAATGAAAAATTACACTATTTATTATTTCTTATAACTCAAACTCAATAGCCTTGGCTCATATTCTGTGAAGAACATTCAAAAAAAAAAATATATATATATATATATATATATATATATATATATATATATATATATATATATATATATATATATATATTTAAAAGCCTAATAATGTGGTGGGTCCACCAGACCTGGGAACATTGGATATGTAACAAAAATATGAACACCACACAAGGGATATACATACAACCACATACACACATAACAGAAGAAAATAACACAGATTAATCACAGTTAAAATCAAACCATCCCTAATTAAAAATAAACTCTCTGCGGAGTTCAATGATACCTGACACAATACTCTATGTCAAGCGGTTTGAAAGTTATTGATGGGGGCGTGGCCTGAGTGAGAACACTGAGTTTACTCTAAGTTTCTGTTACTGCAACCACCTGATACAAACTGTATCAGTTTAACTTGATCTGAAGTCACTTGCCAGACTCCAACTGTCATGGTTGGGGACAGAACCCAGGCACAGAAACTGGAACTGGTGCAAAAATAATCTGTTTATTGAATAATGAATGTCAATGGTTAGTGTGAGGATCTGGGTCTTAAGCAGGCGGGGGTGTGCAGTGGTGGTGAGTCCGGTATTGGCAGAGCAGACAGTATATGTGCTGGTTCTGGAGATAGCTGGGTTGGGAGAAGAGATTCTGGGTCAGAAGAAAGATTGTACTGGCAAAAGATTGGGAAGGTGAGTATTTCTGGGAACACAGAACAGACAGATTAGAAACTCAACAACAAGACAGGAAATACTGCATGATGGCTGGAGGTAACGCATACTGTGGTAAGCTAACAATCTAGCAAGGAGAGGAAGGTCAGGCTGGTCTTTCAAGGAGGGTGATGAGTTGATGAGTTGCAGGTGCGCTGGTGAGTAACTGGTGTCAGGTGTGGTGAGAGAAACAGCAGGAGGTGTGTGTCCACATACTGTGGACAGTGAGAGTGACAGACAGAAAACACACCAACCACACTGCAAGCATACAAACTGAATAAATTAAACAAAACACATCACACACACACCAGACTGTCACTGGATGTGACACCAACACTGAACCATGAGGCTTAATGGTGTTAAAACCCATTTTACCAATCCCAGCTTTTTCCTGACTTATGTTTGTTTTTTTAGTGAGAGCTTGTTAAGACATGTTTGTACCAAGAAAAAAAAAACTTTCTTGTCTGACCAACAGTTTGTTCAGTTTGTTGTTGGATTTAATGAACATTTAGAAAAAGCCCTGCAGACTGACCATTACGAGAGCACTAATTTAATTAGAAAATACAACTTTTCGGTCTTAGACCTTATACTAATACTGAGTGTTTTTCTGTCTGCAGGGATTCCCCAAATGGCAATAGGCACCCACATTGATTTAGCCTGTCCTGAAATTGAAAAGGATTTGAAAAATGTGTACAAGAGCAAGCACCTGAAGCAAAAGGTGAGTTTCTGTCTTTTTGAGTCTGTACAGAATTATAACCCCATGTGTTTTAACTTTGTAGTCCAAATCTTTTCAGTATAAGAGCACAGAAACCAACATTAACTCCCACTGTTTAACACTCAGGTGAAAGACTTCAGCGCTTCAGTTGGAATCCCAGTAAACTGCATCTTTCCTGTGAAGAACTACAGTGATGAAATTGAGGTCAATGATGATGTCAACACTCTGATCCTGAGTGCACTGAGACAAATGATTCACTTTGGAGACGACTTCATTGAGAAATTAATTTAAATGTTAAAAGTAGTGAGTCTGGGATGTTCAATCTGTTAGCAGATCGCTTCGACAGTTAATGTCTGTATTTGATGAAGACTGTTGTCTTTATATGACAGCTGGGATTTGATTCTCGTTGCCTAAGACATACATGTAATTGCATGTTTGCGATAAATACATTTCTGTGGCTTGCAGTCGGTGTGCAAGTGTTACTCTATTCATCAACACTTCAATCAGGAGAGACCTCCTTGATAAAATGAAAAAACATTTATTGTACAAGACCAATTATACAACATGCAAAGTCTCTGGAGATTAGACTCCATGAAATCCATAAATGCAGGGGGGGGGGGGGTGTAACCCATGGGTTAGGGTAAATTCTCACGTACGTGCAGAAATCTTTTACAGACTCGGAGCAGTAATTATTATGTCACTTCCGGAGTCTTCAGCTGATTTTTTAAAATGTTATTATGATGCATAACTTACAGGAAGAAAACTGAGCAACGTGTTGTTGCTGGTGATAAAACCACAGATTATATATATATGAACATTGAAGCGATAATGGCGTTAAAGACCAGCTGATCGCTGTCTGATTCTCTGAATGAATGGCCGCGTTGCATTGTGGGATACCTGCTTTGAATGCGCTCCAGCTTGGCTCATATCGTAGGGTTCTCTTATTTACTGTAATATTTCACCGGTAATAAGACCAAAATAATATGATAAAAATAAAGAAATGAATACCATGATAACATCTAAATAAATGTTGATAGATGTAGCGTTATGTTTAAAAAATATCAATAAACATAAAGCCATCCAGCTTCCCTGGCCGAAATAGACCAAAGTAATAACAGTAAAAGAAATACATAAAAAACATGATACGATCTGGTGAATAAATGTTGATAAAAACAGCAATTATTGGGCTAAAAATACCAATAATAATGCAGCTGTATCCAGCTTCTCTGCTGCAGCCGATTGGCAGAAAGAAACGTGCTGTAATTACGAAAGATGCTTATTAAAATACATTAGTTTAAAAAAATGTGACCCCATCACGTAAATCTCTACGTGAATTACGTGATGGTACCACAATCTAATAGATTTGTTTTTGTGATTCCATCACAAAGTGACGTGAGACTGGGTTGGATAAAGTGGACATGAACCAATCAAGAGTGCCAAGAGGAAGTCAGTCAATAAAACCCAGCCGATACTACCGGGGGTTGAAAGCGGAGGAGGTGGGATGCACTCTAATCCTGAAACAACAACTGCCAACTGGAAAAGAGAGAAGAGATTTAAGACAAGATGTCATGCTGTGATTGGCTTGCAATACATGGCTGTCTCTGGTTTAACTGAAACAGCTGAAACTGATTGCCACTGACGAGCGACAGCCTAGGAACAGCTGATCAACTAGGAGTGATGTAAATATGAGTTTAAAGTCTTCCTGAAAGAATTCACGCTGAGCTCCATTTGTTACTTGAATGTATGAAAAGAATTTCTAGGCGTGCATGGTTTTCATTTTTTTAACTTCCTTCTTCCTGAAATCACAGAACACACACATCAGTCTCATACTCGGATGCACTAACTCAGGATTTACTAATTTCCTTCTCCATAACAACATCATCTTATTTAAACTAAATAAATGATCACATTACATTACTAACCCCACTCATATACTCTCTCTAGCAACTTACATACATACATGATGTGAGCAACTTTCCCAGTGCCTTATAGCCTCTATAAAGCCTGTTATAACCCATGTGTATAAATCTGGTGACAAACAGGTTAATAGTTGACCTACCAGTCATCTCAAAGGTCATTGAAATTTTAAACACCTTTGCAGGTGAACCTGGTTCTCCAGGGGGAATGTGCACATGGAGTCAAAACCAGGGATGTTGCAGGAAAGAAACTGCTATTTTTCAGGTGGACCTGGTTATATCTTGGCCTGGCCGCATGTTCCCCAATGTCAACAATATGCCCAAACAACAAACCCGAACAACTTAACATTAGAAAACATTGTTCAAAATTTGTTTATTATTAAGATAAACCCTGTGAGATGTATCATCTTGTTTTCGAGGGGATCCCAATATATATCACAATCATAACATATTACAGTGAAGTAAAAAATAAAAAATAAAAAAAATCAAACAAACAAAAACAAAAAAAGAACACAACATATGCATATGTTCATTTATACATTACAACCACCAAATGGCCAAAATGGCCATCCATCCATCTTTGTCTGCTTATCCGGGGTGGGGTCGCATGGGCAGCAGTTCCAGCAGGGGACCCCAAACTTTCCTTTCCCAAGCCACATTAACCAGCTCTGACTGGGGGATCCAAAAGTGTTCCTAGGCCAGGTTGGAGATATAATCCCTCCACCTAGTCCTAGGTCTTCCCCGAGGCCTCCTCCCAGCTGGACGTCTCTCCACCTACTCCTGGGTCTTCCCTGAGGCCTCCTCCCAGCTGGACGTCTATCCACCTACTCCTGGGTCTTCCCTGAGGCCTCCTCCCAGCTGGACGTGCCTGGACCACCTCCCTAGTTCCTCACGGATGACTGAGCTTTTCACCCTATCTCTAAGAGACACCAGCCAGCCTCCTGAGGAAACACATTTTGGTCACTTGTACTCTGGATCTCGTTCTTTCAGTCATGACTAATCAGTCACTTCTATCTTTAATATTTGATTAGATTTTAAGTGTTTGGGTTGTAAGTATTTATACAAAATAAAATAATTCTAAATACTTGTACCTACATTAACCCTTGTGTGGTGTTCTTGTCTGTGGGACCCATTTTCATTGTTTGCTAAAAGAAAAATGATGCTATTTATTATTTCTTCTAACTCAAACTCATTGGCCTTTGCTCATTTTCTGTGAAGAACATAAAAAATATATATCCTTTTTAATGACTGCACATGGTACACCCCCTCAACACATAACTATTACATATGAGTTGTTTGGGTCTATCGGACACGAGTGTATTTAAATGTTGGTGGTATGAAACTATGTTGTCTTTCTGCACCTGCTATTCCCACACAATGTTACAAAATTGATACATTTCAAGCAATGTCACCCGTTCTCATTAAGTTCTAACAAATGAGCACCAATAATGATAAAAAATCTTGTTTCTTGTTTCTTGTTTTTTTTTATAATTGAATTTCCTTATTTTCTCACAAAAACAAAAATGATCATATGATGATAAATGTGATCTCACAGGGCTAAATGGCAAATATCAACCATAAATGATGAGCTAAAGTAAACACCTATGAAATATTTTTACATACATTGTTATGGCTGTATTGATTAAAAAGCCTAATAATGTGGTGGATCCACCAGACCCGGGAACATTGGCTATGCAACACACACTCTCTCTCACACACACACACACACACACACACACACACACACACACACACAGACACCGCCCCACACACACACACAGACACCCACACACATTATCAATTAATACTAATACATGTGTTGTCCCCATTGCTTCCACCTCCATCACTTTGTGAAAGAGAGTAAGTGTACAGTTTTACTATAGTAAAGGAAGTGTTTTCATTTTCACAACTGTGTATGTAACTTCAGACATTGTACTATGTACAGTATGTGTTCACTAACAAGTCTAAAACAAGAAACCATTGCAGTCAGCATTGTTTGATAGGCACAAGGCTGAAATGTATTCTGTTTAGAATGTGTGGTTAACAGTTTTGACAGCAGTGTGTTAGCATCTGACCAAAGTGCTGTAAATCCACAGTGTTGTGCAGGATGTGGTTAAAGTCATGAGATAAGTGTGTAGGGTTTTGAAAACTGTGTTCAAGCGATGAGAAATGAACGAGAGTTTGGTCCTCATGAACTGCTGCTGTGCAAGTGTGTTTTGAGTTTTGCACATGTGGCTTCAGGCGTCGTCTGGCAATTGAAAAAAAAAAAAAAAACTCTATCGACTGTGGGAAAGAGCGTGTTCACTTCTGTAGAAACCACACTTGCAAAATATAGTGTTCTAGTTTAAGGGGGAAATTTGTATTTAAAAAAACAGCTTAACGTGAAGAGACACACACACACACAGACACACAAAGAGACACGCACACACTTTCAGTACATTCAGTCTAATCCTAGCATCATTTATCACATAATTTCAGTGAATAATTTTATGACTACATGACCTTTTATTCATATGAAGCTTAGCGTACATTCTTGCAGGAAGACTTCTCACCAGACCCAGGAACATTGGCTATGCTACACACACACAGACACACACACACACACACACACACACATACACACACACACACAACACACATTATCAATAAATACTAATGAATGTGGTGTCCTTGATGCTTCCACCTCCATCACTTTGTGAAAGAGAGTAAGTGTAGAGTTTTACTATAGTAAAGGAAGTGTTTTCATTTTCACAACTGTGTATGTAACTTAACACATCATACCTGGACATATTGGTATATTGGTATTTGCTCTTTTACCTGTTCACTGTTTTTCTCAAATGGTACAGTGTATAACTATTTCATTTTTATTTGGTTTCTTTATTTTGCTTTCTTTTGAAAACTGTTCAAGAAATGACAAATGAACGAGAGTTTGGTCCTCATGAACTGCTACTGTGCAGACTGTGGTTTGAGTTTTGTACATGTGGCTTCAGGCGTCGTCTGGCAATCGGAAAAAAAAAAAAAAACTATATCAACTGTGGGAAAGAGATTATTCACTTTTTTAGAAACCACATTTGCAAAAGATAGTGTTCTATCTTAGTTTCTGGCTTTAGCATGAAATGCAATAAAATACATCAATGTGATAAACTATATAAAAAGATAAAAATATAGTAATAGTTTTTATATGAAAATACACTACAACAGCTTAATGTGAACACACACACACACTTTCAGTTTTTTGCAAAAAACACAACGACAAATAGGAAAACACTATAACAAATCAAAAAACACAACGACAAATAGGAAAACACTTTAACAAAAAAAAAACACAATAACAAATGGAAAACACATCAACAAATCAAAAAACACAACAACATTACCTCTACCGGAAAAGGTAGGGTCTATCAAAAAATTTCTAATATAGGAAGAAGTTCCACTCCCTCGTTACTTCCGGGTTCTGAGTTCCACTAGATGGCGCTCACAGGCCAGTGCAGAATGAATGGGACTCTATGGAGCTATACCCCTAAATATCCACTTTTCTCAGGATATAATTTTTTGTCTAGTAATTTGAATGTTGCATTCGAAAGGGGAGGAAAAGAAAATACATACTGCTGGGTTTTAGATTTTTTTAAAGTTGCCTTTTTGTTCTAAAAGCCTTTTAAAATGTCAATGACGTCATACACATATACAGCCAGAGATACTGCTCTACGGCGAGCTCTGAGTCACTTCCTTTTCTTTCTCGAGGCATCGACAACACAGCTGACAGGTTAGACTGTCCCTGTCAATACACACGCTAGGCAAGGCAAGGCAGCTTTATTTGTATAGCACTTTTCAGCAACAGAATTCAAAGTGCTTTACATGAAGACAATCAAAATACAAGAATAAAAGTTACAGTGCAGTTTAAGAAATTTAACATTAAAGAGCAGTTAAAAACAGTTAAAAATATAAAAGCAGATAAAATAAGCAACGAAAGTATAAGAAATGGATAGTTTTTAACCAAAAGCAACATCAAAAAGAAAGGTCTTCAGCCTTGATTTAAAAGTACTGAGAGTTGCAACGGACCTGCAATTTTCTGGAAGTTGGTTCCAGATGTGTGGAGCATAGAAACTAAATGCTGCTTCTCCCTGTTTAGTTCTGACTCTGGGGACAGAAAGCAGACCTGTCCCAGACCACCTGAGAGGTCTGGGTGGTTCGTAGTTTACTAGCAGACCTGTCCCAGAGGACCTGAGAGGTCTGGGTGGTTCGTAGTTGACTAGCAGGTCAGAAATGTATTTTGGACCTAAACCGTTTAATGATTTATAAACTAGCAGAAGGATTTTGAAATCAACTCTCTGAGGCACAGGAATCCAGTGTAAAGACTTCAGAACTGGAGTGATGTGATCCACTTTCTTGGTCTTAGTGAGGACTCGAGCAGCAGCGTTCTGAATCAGCTGCAGCTGTCTGATAGATTTTTTAGGGAGACCTGTAAAGACACCGTTACAGTAGTCCAGTCTACTGAAGATAAAAGCATGGACAAGTTTTTCCAAGACCTGCTGAGACATAAGTCCCTTTACCCTTGATATATTCTTAAGGTGGTAATAGGATGACTTTGTAATTGTCTTAATGTGGCTGTTGAAATTCAGGTCTGAGTCCATAATTACACCAAGATTTCTGGCTTTGTCTGTTGTTTTTAACATTGTCGTTTGAAGCTGAGCGCTGACTTTTAATCGTTCCTCTTTTGCTCCAAAAACAACCACCTCAGTTTTTTCTTCATTTAATTTAAGAAAGTTCTGGCACATCCAGTCATTAATTTGTTCAATGCACTTAGTCAGTGTTTGTATAGGACTATAGTCTCCTGGTGATAAGGTTATGTAAATTTGTGTGTTGTCCGCATTACTGTGGTAACATATTTTGTTGTTTTCCATAATCTGAGCCAGTGGAAGCATATAGATGTTAACCCTTGTGTTGTCCATCGGGTCCCTGGGACCCCGTTCAATTTATCAGACTTTTTGTATTGACCTGGTGTGGCGCTTCGGGTCCCCGGTGACCCTCGCGTACTACGCCATGTCATTTCACGTGAAATGGCGAGGGTCTTTCCCATCACCCTCATTTCATCCTCCGGGGTCCCGGAGACCCATGCTGCAGTCAAATAACACATTTCCCAGCACCCTCATCTCGTCCTCCGGGGTCCCAGAGACCCACGCTGCAGTCAAATAACACATTTCCCAGCACCCTCATCTCGTCCTCCGGGGTCCCAGAGACCCACGCTCCAGTCAAATAAAACCTTTCCCAGCACCCTCATCTCGTCCTGCGGGGTCCCAGAGACCCATGCTGCAGTCAAAAAACACATTTCCCAGCACCCTCATCTAGTCCTCCGGGGTCCCAGAGACCCACGCTGCAGTCAAATAAAACATTTACAACCACCCTCATCTCGTCCTGCGGGGTCCCAGAGACCCACGCTGCAGTCAAATGAAACCTTTCCAACCACCATCGTTTCCCACCACCCTCATGTATTCCTTCTGGGTCCCGGAGACCCATGCTGCAGTCAAAACCATTTCCCACTACCTCAATCTCTTCCTCCGGGGTCCCAGAGACCCATGCTGCAGTCACCTCGTTTCAGGGGTCCCGGACACCCATCCTGGAGTCAAACACATTTCCCACCACCCTCATCTCGTCCTCCTGGGTCCCAGAGACCCATCCTGCAGTGACACACATTTCCCTCTACCCTCATCTCGTCTTCCTGGGATCCTGAGACGCGTGCTGGAGTCAAACACATTTCCCACCATCCTCCTCTCATCCTCAGGGGTCCCAGAGACCCAAACTGCATTCAAACACATTTCCAACCACCATCATTTCCCACCACCCTCATGTAGTCCTCAGGGGTCCCGGAGACCCAGGCTGCAGTGGTCTCATCCTCCTGGGTCCCAGAAACCCATCATGCAGTCGATCACATTTCCCACCACCTGTATCTTGCACTGCGGGGTCCCTGAGACCCACACTGCAGTCGTCTCATCCTCAGGGGTCCCAGACACCCATCCTGCACTCTAGCATATTTCCCACCACCCTCATCTCGTCCTGCGGGGGTCCCAAAGACCCATGCTGCAGTCAAACACATTTCCCTCCACCCTCGTCTCATCCTCCTGGATCCCACAGACCCGTGCTGCAGTCACACACATTTCCCACAATCATCATCTCTTCCTCCCGGGTTCCAGAGACCCATGCTGCAGTCAAACCCATTTCCCATCATCCTGATCTCATCCTCAGGGATCCCAGAGACCCAAACTGCAGTCAAACACATTTCCCACCATCCTCATCTCATCCTCAGGGTTCCCGGAGACCCATGCTGCAGTGGTCTCATCCTCCTGGGTCCCAGACACCCATCCTGCAGTCAAGCACATTTCCCACCACCCTCATGTCATCCTGCGTGGTCCCAGACACCCATCCTACACTCAAACACTTTCCCACCACCCGCATCTCGTTCTGCGGGGTCCCAGACACCCATCCTGTAATCAAACACATTTCACACAACCCTCATCTTGTCCTCCTGGGTCCCACAGACCCATGCTGCAGTCACACACATTTCCAACAATCATCATCTCTTCCGCCTGGGTTCCAGAGACCCATGCTGCAGTCAAACACACTTTTCCCACCATCCTAATCTCATCCTCAGGCATCCCAGAGACCCAAACTGCAGTCAAACACATTTCCCACAATCATCATCTCTTCCTCCCGGGTTCCAGAGACCCATGCTGCAGTCAAACCCATTTCCCATCATCCTGATCTCATCCTCAGGGATCCCAGAGACCCAAACTGCAGTCAAACACATTTCCCAGCATCCACATCTCATCCTCAGGGGTCCCGGGGACCCATGCTGCAGTGGTCTCATCCTCAGGGGTCCCTGTCACCCGTCCTGCAGTCGAGCACATTTACCACCACCCTCATGTCATCCCGCGTGGTCCCAGACACCCATCCTGCACTCAAACACTTTTCCCACCACCCGCATCTCGTTCTGCGTGATCCCAGACACCCGTTCTGCAGTCAAGCACATTTTCCAACACCCTCATGTCATCCTGCATGGTCCCAGACACCCATCCTGCACTCAAACACTTTTCCCACCACCCGCATCTCGTTCTGCGTGGTCCGAGACACCCGTCCTGCAGTCAAGCACATTTCCCACCACCCTCATCTCGTTCTGCGGGGTCCCAGACACCCGTCCTGCAGTTGAGCACATTTCCCACCACCCTCATCTTGCCCTGCGGGGTCCCCGAGACCCATGATGCAGTGGTCTCAACCTCAGGGGTCTCCGACACACATCCTGCAGTCATACACATTTCCCACCATCCTCATGTCTTCCTCAGGGGACCCAAAGTCCCATGCTGCTGTCAAACACGTTTCCCACAATCATCATCACTTCCACCTGTGTCGCAGAGGCCCATGTTGCAGTCAAATACGTTTCCCACAATCATCATCCCCCAACCTGATCTAGTCCTCAGGAGTCCCCGCGACCCAACCTGCAGTCAAACACATTTCCCAGCCACCCTCATCTCTCCGTCCGCTGTCCCAGAGACCCATGCTGCAGTCAAACACATTTCCCATCACCCTCATCTCCGTCTCTGTAGTCCCAGACACCCATGCTGCGGTCAGAACACATTTCCCACCACCCTCATCTCGTCCTCAGGGGTCCCAGAGACCCATGCTGCTGTCAATCACGTTTCCCACCACCATCATATCCCACCACCCTCATCTTGTTCTCAGGGGTCCCAGAGACCCATCCTGCAGTCGAGCACATTTTCCACCACACTCATGTAATCCTGCGTGGTCCCAGACACCCATGCTGCGGTCAAAACACAATTCCCACCACCCTCATCTCCGTCTCCGTGGTCCCAGACACCCATGCTGCGGTCAAAACACATTTCCCACCACCCTCATTTCCCACCACGCTCATCTCATCCTCAGGGGTCCCTGAGAACCATGCTGCGGTCAAAACTCAAGTCTCACCACCCTCATCTCAATCGCATGGGTCCCAGAGACCCATGCTGCGGTCAAAACTCAAGTCTCACCACCCTCATCTCAATCGCATGGGTCCCAGAGACCCATGCTGCTGTCAAACACGTTTCGCACCACCCTCATCTCATCCTGCAGGGTCCCACAAACCCCTGCTGCAGTCAAACGCTTTTCCCACCACCCTCATAGACTTAGACTTCTCTTTATTGATCCTATTGGGATGTTTCCCGCAAGGAAATTGGCTTTCCAGCAGCAAATTCCAGCATTTTACAAAAAAGACACTTAAATACAGTATTGAAAAAAAGAGTATAAGATACAAACAATAAACTCTTAGATACATATAGGAAGTAAACAAGAAACAGTAGACAGTAAATAATAGTAATAACAATGATAATAATAATAATAATAATAATAATAATAATAATAATAAAAGTATTATTAAATGATGTTCATCTCATCCTCAGGAGTCCAAGAGACCCATGCTGCAGTCAAACACATTTGTCACCACGCTCATTTCCCACCACCCTTATCTCGTCCTCAGGGGTCCCTGAGAACCATGCTGCAGTCAAAACGCTTTTCCCACCACCCTCATCTCATCCTCAGGGGTCCCAGAGACCCATGCTGCTGTCAAACACATTTCCCAGCACCCTCATCTCATCCTCAGGGGTCCCTGAGAACCATGCTGCAGTCAAACACATTTGTCACCACGCTCATTTCCCATCACCCTTATCTCGTCCTCAGGGGTCCCTGAGAACCATGCTGCAGTCAAACGCTTCTGCCACCACCCTCATCTCCTTCTCCGTGGTCCCAGACACCCATGCTGCTGTCAAACACATTTCCCACCACGCTCATCTCATCCTGCTGGGTCCCACAAACCCCTGCTGCAGTCAAACGCTTCTGCCACCACCCTCATCTCCTTCTCTGTGGTCCCAGACACCCATGCTGCTGTCAAACACATTTCCCACCACGCTCATCTCATCCTGCTGGGTCCGCAAAACCCATGCTGCTGTCAAAACACTTTTCCCACCACCCTCATCTCGACCTAAGGGGTCCCAGAGACCCATGCTACAGTCAAACACATTTCCCAGCAACCTCATCTCATCCTGCTGGGTCCCGAAAACCCATGCTGCAGTCAAAACACTTTTCCCACCCCCCTCATCTCAACCTCAGGGGTCCCAGAGACCCATGCTACAGTCAAACACATTTCCCAGCACCATCATCTCATCCTGCTGGGTCTCAAAAACCCTTGCTGCAGTCAAACGCTTCTGCCACCACCCTCATCTCTTTCTCCGTGGTCCCAGACACCCATGCTGCAGTCAAACACATTTCCCGCCACCCTCATCTCTCCCTCCTCTGTCCCAGAGACCCATGCTGCTGTCAAACACATTTCCCAGCACCGTCATCTCATTGTGCTGGGTCCCACAAACCCCTGCTGCAGTCAAACGCTTCTGCCACCACCCTCATCTCTCCCTCCTCTGTCCCAGAGACCCATGCTGCTGTCAAACACATTTCCCAGCACCCTCATCTCATCGTGCTGGGTCCCACAAACCCCTGCTGCAGTCAAACGCTTCTGCCACCACCCTCATCTCCTTCTCCGTGGTCCCAGACACCCATGCTGCTGTCAAACACATTTCCCACCACGCTCAACTCATCCTCCTGGGTCCCAGGGACCCATGCTACAGTCAAACACTTTTCCCACCACCCTCATCTCATCCTCAGGGGTCCACGAGACCCATGGTGCAGTCAAAACGCTTTTCCCACCACCCTCATCTCTACCTCCTCTGTCCTAGAGACCCATGCTGCAGTCAAACACATTTCCCACCACCCTCATCTCATCCTGCTGGGTCGCGCAAATCCCTGCTGCAGTCAAAACACTTTCTTCACCTCACTCATCTCATCCTGCTGGGTTGCGCAAACCCCTGTTGCAGTCAAACCACTTCCCCACCACCCTCATCTCATCCCCAGGGTTCCAAGAGACCCATGCTGCAGTCAAATACATTTGCCATCACCCTCATCTCATTCTGCTGGGTCCCAGACACCCATGCTGCAGTCAAACACTTCCCCACCACCCTCATCTCTACCTCCTCTGTCCTAGAGACCCATGCTGCAGTCAACTGTACATGTTCCACCACCCTCTTCTCGTTCTGCTGGGTCCCAGACACCCATGCTGCAGTCAAACACTTCCCCACCACCCTCATCTCTATCTCCTCTGTCCTAGAGACCCATGCCGCAGTCAACTGTACATTTTCCACCACCCTCATCTCCTTCTCCGTGGTCCAAGACACCTATGCTGCTGTCAAACACATTTCCCACCACGCTCGTCTCATCCTGCTGGGTCCCAGACACCCATGCTGCTGTCACACACATTTCCCACCACCCTCGTCTCATCCTGCTGGGGTCCCGCAAACCCCTGCTGCAGTCAAAACACTTTCCCCACCACCCTCATCTCATCCTCAGGGGTCCAAGAGACCCATGCTGTAGTCAAATACATTTGGCACCACGCTCATCTCATACTGCTGGGTCCCAGAGACCCATGCTGCAGTCAACTGTACATTTGCCACCACCCTCATCTCCTTCTCCGTGGTCCCAGACACCCATGCTGCTGTCAAACACATTTCCCACCTCCCTCATTTCGTTCTCTGGCGTCCCAGAGACCCATGCTACAGTCAAACACATTTCCAACCACCCTCATCTCCTCCGGCTGGGTCCCACAAACCCCTGCTGCAGTCAACGGTACATTTGCCACCACCCTCATCTCCTTCTCTGTGGTCCCAGACACCCATGCTGCAGTCAAACACATTTCCCGACACCGTCATCTCTCCCTCCTCTGTCCCAGAGACCCATGTTGCTGTCAAACACATTTCCCAGCACCCTCATCTCATCCAGCTGGGTCCCACACATTCCCTTGCTGCAGTCAAACACTTCTGCCACCACCCTCATCTCGTTCTCCGTGGTCCAAGACACCCATGCTGCTGTCAAACACATTTCCCGCCAGGCTCATCTCATCCTGCTGGGTCCCCAAAACCCATGCTGCAGTCAAAACACTTTTCCCACCACCATGATCTCGACCTCAGGGGTCCCAGAGACCCATGCTACAGTCAAACACATTTCCCACCACCCTCATCTCATCCTCAGGGGTCCAAGAGACCCATGGTGCAGTCAAATACATATCCCACCACCCTCATCTCACCCTGCAGGGTTTCACAGACCCCTGCTGCTGCAGTCAAACACATTTTCCCACCACCCTCATCTTGTCCTCAGGGGGTCCCACGGACCCATGCTGCTGCAGTCAAACACATTTCCCACCACGATCATCTTGTCCCCAGCAGTCCCAGAGACCCATGCTGCGGTCAAACACATTTCCCACCACCCTCATCTCTCCGTCCTCTGTCCCAGAGACCCATGCTGCAGCTGTCTCGTCCTCACGGGTCCCAGAGACCCACGCAGCGGTCAAACACATTTCCCACCACCCTCGTCTCGTCCTCACGGGTCCCAGAGACCCGTGCTGCAGCTGTCTTGTCTTCAGGGTCCCAGAGACCACCTTCGTCTAGTCCTCAGGGGTCCCAGAGACCCATGCTGCGGTAAAACACATTTCCCACCACCCTCATCTTGCCCTCTGGGTCCCCGTGACCCTCCATGAACATACTAAACATTTTGGCCTATAGACACAGATGTACACTGTACACGTACACTGTCTTGCTGCTTTCATTGTATTGTCTTCTTTTTTACTCTGAGACCCATGCATGTAGTCAAACGCATTTCCCACCACCCTCATCTCACACGCTCTGGTCTCGGGGACCCGTAGGACTAGGCCGCGAGGGTAGCAGAAAATAGAATCGTCTAAAACAAGGGTCCCGAGGACCCTGTAGGACGAGGCCGCGAGGGCGGTAGCGGGCAAGTGCAATCGAATGACCAAGGTGTCCCGGAGACTGCCACAGACCAGGCAGCGGTAGTTGACGTGCACATGAATGCACGTAGTGAGCGAGGGTCCCCGGGACCCCGTAGGACGGGGCCGCGAGGGTGCCGGTGAGAAAATGAACTCAAACGAGGAAGGGTCTCGGAGACCCTAAAGACGACGCGGGAGTAGTAGGAAACGTAAGCGAATCGAGAAACAAAAACAAACCCGTTGACCCGAGGTACCGAGCACTGGTAGTTGACATGACATGAAATGAGTGAGGGTCCCCGTGACACGACGGACACTGCAGGGGCTAAACAAGTCTCCCTGACACGACGGACAACACAAGGGTTAACGACAAGCCTGTGTGATATTGAAACCTGCCTTCAAAGGGGGGTGTTTTTAAAATCCACATTCAAACACACAATGGTCCACTCGTGCTCACCCAGGGGAGATGAGGAGGAGAGAAAACAAGGAGGGTCACTCCTTCATACGTGATACTAATGAATGCATGTTTCACATTGCGTACAGTGTTATAATGTCACATAGCCGCTGAAAACTGTGTTTGTATCAGCACAACTGAAGCTACATGTGCAAAACTCTAACTACAGCCTGCACAGCAGCAGTTCATGTGGACTCTAGTTTGTTTTCATTGCTTGAAAATGGTTGTCAGAAACTCTACACACTTATCCCATGACATTAACCACAACCTGCACGAATCAAAATAATAATGTCACATTCATTCATATGGCACACATAGCAATGTTACCCAAACATTTGTGAGAAGAATATTTTGTATTTTCATCAGCAAATCCTGTATTGGCCAAGTAAGTGTAAGGGAATGTAAGTCTGGCTTTGTGTTGCTTTTAACACAGACACAGACATAACATTACGGCTAAGAACAAAGATGAAAAAGTTAGCGTTACAGTTTTTCTCGATTGTTTACACACATTATCTGAAAGCATGCCTCGTGCTCTCAGAACTCTACACACAAATCCAAACACACACACACACAACAGGCAAAAGCCCTCAATTATCCTGCAAAATTAAACTTTACATTCAAAACAATGTTATTTCTTCTCAAAATGGTATTTTGTTTTCAAATGACACACACAGACCATCATATGAATAGACATTTATAAGAACGAGTTGAACACTGATGTTCTCAATGGAAAACACAATGATTTCAGTTTTTGCACGTTGCTTGAACACATTTTGCAAAACTTCGCTCATTGTGCCAAAACTCTACACACAAGTAAACATGACACAACACTTGGAAATATACCATTCACGTCTGTGTCAAATTGAAACTCTACTATCAAAACCTAAACTCTGCTATCAAAACCTAACATTCCTTCGTCAACATGTAACTCTGATGACAAAATGACACATATTTACATCATATGCATACACTTTCAGATCAGGGGGAACACACTAGTCTACTTTTTTAAAACAATGCAGTCTTTGATTTTCAGCGTTTATTCAGAAGGCATATTTTCAGAAGGCACATTTTCAAACAACCAAAAAAGCAAATAGGCCTACTCAATATTGTACATTGCAGCACTGTACATTGCAGTAACATGAATTCAGATAAAGCAACAACAAAAAATAATAATAGAAAAAACACTATACTGTAAACAAAGAAATCATGGCAATTGTGCACACAATCTGTTGGGGTCTGGCCACAGGACCTCAACGACATCGTAAGCAATGTCTTCTCCCGCTAGGCACCGGGGAAAATATCCCCTTGCATGTCAAAACCATCCATGTATTGCTGTCACCTGAATATCGCTGCAGGCCTGTTCCATTGCCTGCAGAAAAGGCATGCTGGCATGTGGTTGGCGGTCATACACATGCCATCTCCAAGCCAAAAAGAATTCCTCTATAGGGTTTAAAAATGGTGAGTGAGGGGGCAAGTATACTACTTCAAATTGATTATGGTTGGTGAACCAAGCCTGGACCAGAGCAGCCCGATGGAAACTGACATTATTCCATACCACCACAAACCTGGGCTGATCTGGTCTGTTCTGTACAACTATATTATGGAGAGCATCTAGAAATGTGAGTATATGTTGGCTATTGTACGGACCTAGTTTTGCACGATGATGCAGAAGCCCTCAAAGGCTTATGGCGGCACACAATGTGATATTACCCCTGTGCTCTTATATCATCAGAAATAGGGGTCTGTGCATGGGCTCTTCAACATTGACCTTGTCCTCCACTTCCTCTGCGTCTTGCTCTTCCTCCATCCATGCTTGCAAAGTTCTTGAAATGGCTAAACTGAGGGTTTTTTGTAGCTGGCTGATTGGTGTTCCGTTTTGCAAGTAAGTGCCTTCAGGTGTGTATTTGAGTGGTTGCAATTACCCGATGTGTTTTGTATTTTGGATACATGTGTTTTCCAAATGGCACCCTTAAATTTCATTTTTGAAAGAAGTGTCTTATGTATGAAATAGAGTGTAGTATGCAGGACTAAGTGTGTTGCATGAAGGAGTAAGTGTGTTGTGAATTGCAACTAGAGTGCAAAGCAGCACTTGTGTTTAAGGTATGGGTACATGTGTTTGAGGTATGGTAACAAAAGCTTCTAGTTGTGTTACTGTAGTTTAAGCGTGGGTCTATAGCCTAGTGTTCAAGCAACGGGCAAAAACTCTAATGGAAAACACTTCTTCTCCATTCATCATAATGACAGGCCTTTTTTTGTTCAGTGTTACACTTACTACAGACAGTACATACATACATACACACATAAGTGTGTTGTAAAATATTTGAGAATATTATTATTATTATTATTATTATTATTATTATTATTATTATTATTATTATTATTATTATACTCAGAACACACAAATACACGGCAACAAATATATTTTATTTTCCCATCACGTTTCCCCCTCTCATTCCCCCTGCTCTGTACATCCCAACCAACACAACGTTTCACATACAGTGGTCTACATACAAAACAACAGAAACATTTACTGTATACAGTTACAGTAAAAAACAAATACTAAAAAAATTATACTGCATCTTCTCTTCTGTTTGGGTCTGGCCACAGCACCTCATCCACATCACAAGCAATGTCTCCCCTGGCCAATCAGAAACTACACAGAAGAGCTCACCTGTTGCCCTTTTATGCTAAACCTCTGATTGCTAATTTTAAAACTGTGTGACAGGTGTTTGCCCATGTGATGAGTCAGTGTGCATATTTGAATGGCAGTGTGTTCCTCGTGAAAACAAGAGATTTTCTTCATGAAAATTGTGCCAAATGCAGAAAATTGTGTGTAGTGGTTTGAAAAGAGTGTGTTTTAGAACTGCAATTTGAGTGTAAAGCAGGAATTGTGCTTGAAGTTTAGCAGAATTGGTTCAGGGGGGGGTGTATGAGTTACATGATGTGGTCATTGTGTCTCAAGTACCAGTATTTGTGTGTAAACAATTGAGAAAAACTGTAAACATGAACGTTTTACTACTATGTAGAACTATAAGTTGTGTATAATCAAGTGTATACATGCATAATGCTTATATACATCTGTACATACAGTTACATGTCAACAGACGTGAGTATGGCAATTAGTGTAAATGATACAGTAGATGTTGCCACTGTCCAATCAATATTAGACAGAGCTTCAGGCCAAACTGGTATAATCTTCCTTCCTGGCTTGAGGATTCTGTCATGATGGACTCTTGTAGTAGACATTTTTTTCATTTTTTATGGCCATATCTCTGTTACAACTGCACGCACGCTTGTACAAAATATATTGTTTATATGATTTTAAAGTAAAATAAAGTTTATAGTCTTTAAATATCATTTGTTTCTGGTTTATATCATTCTACCATATCTACCAATGTGCATGTATGTCTGTACTGTGTTCAATGGCAGTGTTTTTACTCTCAGTGTGTTCTGAGTGACTGTGTGTGTGTGTGTGTGTGTGCGTGTGCTTGTGTGTGTCAGTGTGTTCTGAGTGACAGTTCAGGCCATTCTATGTGTTTATGTCTATGGCCCTGGGGGACCCTGGTTGAATTCCCAGTGAAACCGAGAATCTATATCTTTCATTTTTTTCACAGTGTTTCTAGAAATCCATCCATCCATCCATCCATCGTCGCGAACAAGACCCCAAGGTACTTAAACTCCTTCACTTGGGGTAAGGACTCATTCCCTAACTGGAGAAGGCACTCCATCGGTTTCCTGCTGAGAACCATGGCCTCAGATTTAGAGGTGCTGATCCTCATCCCAGCCGCTTCACACTCGGCTGCAAACCGATCCAGTGAGTGCTGAAGGTCACAGGCCGATGATGCCATCAGGACCACATCATCTGCAAAGAGCAGCGATGAGATCCCGAGCCCACCGAACTGCAACCCCTCCCTACCACGACTACGCCTCGATATCCTGTCCATAAATACTACGAACAGGATTGGTGACAAAGCGCAGCCCTGGCGGAGGCCAACCCTCACCTGGAACGTGTCCGACTTACTGCCGAGAACCCGGACACAGCTCTCGCTTTGGTCATACAGAGATTGGATGGCCCTGAGAAGGGACCCCCTCACCCCATACTCCCGCAGCACCTCCCACAAAGTCTCCCGGGGGACCCGGTCATATGCCTTCTCCAGATCCACAAAACACATGTAGACTGGATGGGCATACTCCCAGGCTCCCTCCAGGATCCTTGCTAGAGTAAAGAGCTGATCCGTTGTTCCACGACCCGGACGGAATCCGCATTGTTCCTCTTCAACCTGAGGTTCGACTATCGGCCGAACCCTCCTTTCCAGCACCTTGGAGTAGACTTTACCAGGGAGGCTGAGAAGTGTGATACCCCTGTAATTGGTACACACCCTCTGGTCCCCCTTTTTGAAGAGGGGAACCACCACCCCGGTCTGCCACTCCTTTGGCACTGTCCCAGACTTCCACGCAATGTTGAGTAGGCGTGTCAACCAAGACAGCCCCTCCACACCCAGAGCTTTCAACATTTCTGGACGGATCTCATCAATCCCTGGGGCTTTGCCACTGTGGAGTTGTTTGACTACCTCAGTGACCTCCACCAGGGAAATTGACGACAATCCCCCGTCATCCTCCAGCTCTGCCTCTAACAAAGAGCGCGCATCAGCTGGATTTAGGAGTTCCTCAAAGTGCTCCTTCCACCGCCCTATTACCTCCTCAGTTGAGGTCAACAACGTCCCATCCTTACTGTACACAGCTTGGATGGTTCCCCGCTTCCCCCTTCTGAGGTGGCGGACGGTTTTCCAGAAGCGCCTTGGTGCCGACCGAAAGTCCTTCTCCATGTCTTCTCCGAACTTCTCCCACACCCGCTGCTTTGCCTCTTTCACGGCAGAGGCTGCAGTCCTTCGGGCCCGTCGGTACCTTGCAACTGCCTCCGGAGTCCTCTGGGATAACATATCCCGGAAAGACTCCTTCTTCAGTCGGACGGCTTCCCTGACCACCGGTGTCCACCATGGTGTTCGAGGGTTACCGCCCCTTGAGGCACCTAAGACCCTAAGACCACAGCTCCCTGCCGCAGCTTCAGCAATGGAAACTTTGAACATTGTCCACTCAGGTTCAATGCCCCCAGCCTCCACAGGGATGCACGAAAAGCTCCGCCGGAGGTGTGAGTTGAAGGTCTGTTGGACAGGAGCTTCCTCCAGATGTTCCCAATTTACCCGCACCACCCGTTTGGGCTTACCAGGTCTGTCCAGAGTCTTCCCCCACCCCCTGACCCAACTCACCACCAGATGGTGATCAGTTGACAGCTCCGCCCCTCTCTTCACCCGAGTGTCCAAAACATACGGCCTCAAATCAGATGAAACGATTATAAAATCGATCATTGACCTTCGGCCTAGGGTGCTCTGGTACCAAGTACACTTATGAGCATCCCTATGTTCGAACATGGTGTTTGTTATAGACAATCCATGACTAGCACAGAAGTCCAATAACAGACAACCACTCTGGTTTAGATGAGGGAGGCCGTTCCTCCCAATCACGCCTCTCCATGTGTCTCCGTCATTGCCCACATGTGCGTTGAAGTCCCCCAGCAGAACTATGGAGTCCCCCTCCGGAGCCCCATACAGGACTCCATTCAAGGTCTCAAAAGAGGGCCGAATACTCTGAACTCTTGTTTGGTGCATATGCACAAACAACAGTCAAAGTTTTCCCCCCAACAACCCGCAGGCGTAGGGAGGCGACCCTCTCGTCCACCGGGGTAAACTCCAACGTTGCGGCGCTCAGCCGGGGACTTGTGAGTATCCCCACACCCGCCTGGCGCCTCACACCCTGGGCAACTCCGGAGAAGAAAAGAGTCCAACCCCTCTCCAGGACTACGGTTCCAGAACCGAGACTATGCGTAGAGGTAAGCCCCACCAGATCCAACTGGTAGCGCTCCACCTCACGCACAAGTTCCGGCTCCTTCCCCCACAGCGAGGTGACATTCCATGTCCCCAGAGCCAGCCTCTGCTGCCCGGGTCTGGTCCGTCGAGGCCCCTGACCTTCACTGCCACCCGTGTGGCAGCGCACCCGACCCCAGCGGTTCCTCCCACAGGTGGTGGGCCCATGGGCTGTTTCTAGAAATCTAAACCATTAAAACATATTCTGATACAACCTCTGAATACGATTATGAACCTGAAAATGAGCATAAGTTGAGCACTGTAAAGAAAGTCAAGGAAAGTGACTTGAATCTTTAAAGCGGGGGTTAGCTGTGATGTTAGACATCACCCTTTTCGGCTCCCTTTCACCTTTATCTGCATCCCAACCCCCCCCACACACACACACATCCTTATCAGCTTAATAACCCTTAACATGCAGACAGCTCTGAGACAAAGGAAGCTTTGAAGTAATGCAATGTATCTCTGAGGATAATGTTCTCTATTTCTTTTCTTTTTCTTCCTGTTTTATCTATCTCACACACACATAATATACATTTCCTACTTGAAATAAATAAATTGCCAAATTGAGTCAAATGCTTTCATAAAATCAACCCCCCCCCCTCCCCTTGACAGCACAGCAGCCCCTCCTCCTCACCACAGCCAACTAACAGAGAGAGGCAGCAGAAAACACACATGACAGCCTAAAACTCCATGACATATTACATATGTGTATAGTAACTTCTGCTGAGAATCTGCCGTGAATAACAATAATAAGTGACAAACAAGGTTTTGGCTAAACATATTGCAAAGCTGTTGATCGGCCCGACATACACATTTCCTGGTGTGTTTACATTTGTGCCAAACTAAGAGCAATAACAAGTTTTGGATGTCACACAATACAATAATGTCATATTTATTTATATAACACTCACAGTTCTGCTACATATATATATTTGGAGTCACCCAGTGAAAAATAAACATAATTAACATTATAAGACATATAATAATAATAATAATAATAATAAATTGAATTTATATAGCGCTTTTCATAGACTCAAAGTCGCTTTACAGGTTGCTTGATTATAAGGTAAAGCAAAACTGGACAATACAAGACAAAACAAAACAAAGCAAAAGAAAACAAGACAAAGCAAAGCAAGATACAGTCACAGAAGAAAAGGGGACTACAGATAGGCAGAGGTGAAGAGATGGGTCTTGAGGCGGGACTGGAAGATGGTGAGGGAGTCAGAGGTGCGGATCTCTTGGGGGAGGGAGTTCCAGAGCCTGGGAGCTGCCCTGGAGAAGGCTCTGATCTTGGATGTAAGAGTTTGGATTTATTGCTCAACCCCCCCGAAAAAAGGCACAAGTTCCAGGCTGGATACAAAACCTCCCGAGAAGGCTAGAAGGACAGTAAATAGACGCTCGTTATCGTTAGCTTGTTGGCTGCTGGGGACAGAAAAAAGTAAGACGATCGATTTTATGGTTATTAAATGATTAAAATATGATTAAAAGGTGCTGTTGCGCCATTTTCTCAAAATCATGTCAAGTCATGATTTTGCCTTCCGTAGAACCTACATACACCAAAGCTTGCAGTCATATTTTTACCTATATTGTGAAATGCAAAAATGAGCCAATGAATTTAAAACATATGCATCATGTAATGTTTACTTGAGAATGTACTGCGCTGTTACATATTTCTCTGTTAAATAACAGGAACATACTGGCAGCAGGGTTACCATACATTTCCTGTTACTTTAACAGTTTACTCATGTTTGTTTTCAGAGGGATTTGGTATTCAACAGTCATTTTGCTCTCCAAGTATCTAAGCTTCTTCCCTCTACACCCCCCCCCCCCTCAACATTCCACAGGCCAAATAAACCCCCGTCGTTTGCCATTTGCTTGGAGAGGCTGTTTATTCAAGGCTCTCATTCCAGTTGAATAGAGAGCCAGCAGACAACGGAGAAGGGTGCTTGCCCTGCTGTATTTACCAGGTAGGTTTGACATTTTTCTTAAGAACACAGCTTTATTGGTGACAATAGAATGCAGTGATTATCACAGTTTTTTTCAGAAATGGATGTTGACACAAGGCTTTTGTAAGGGAAAGAAATTTTTATAAAAGCACACAGAGAGGAGCGGACAGCAAAGAGGGGAGGAAACAGGATGGAGGAGAAGAGGAAAACAGGGAGAGGAGAGTGGAAGAAAGAGGAGGTGAGAGGAAAGGTGGAGACAGAAAAGAACACAGGAAAAGGTAGTATATAGGAGAAAAGACAAGCACGGAGAGATAAACATTACCACAAATTTCACTCTGTTTTTCATGTAAGGAATATGATTTAATTAATTGACATTTCAGATTAACTGAAGCCACAATTTCTCCAACACAGTCATCATGGCAGAGGCAACCTCATTACATATAGAAATAGCCATACTGGCTGCAACCTCAACCCTGCTTTTCCCCACAAAGACATATATGACCAAGTTGAGGCATTCTGAGTACCTCCATGCTGCATGTGCTTGAGCAGGCTGTCACTGGCCATCCAGTGATACACTGGGATGAGCTTCTTAGGAATCATTCAGAAGACCAATATATAGAACAATGCAGAAAGCAAATAAAGTAGACTAAATGGCTGACAGATTATCTGCTCACTGTCAGAGATACAAAGAAGAGACAGCTCCTGACTAAACAGGCTCAGTGACCACTAACTGGGTCAGAGATGCACTTCCTCCTCCACTGGGAAAAAGTCTGTTCACTAAGAGATTTACACCTTGGAAAAATAGCCAAAAAAATTTCACTTTCCAAAGTTAATACCAGAAAAGAAGCTGGTAGTTCTCCTAGGAGAAGGGACAGCAGCTCCACTGACAGCTATCTACATATGTATCAATCTGCCTACCACAGCCTGAGGGACTCACAACCACTTTAGGATCCCACAATTACAGATTGGTTTAGTGTTGTATAGTAATTATATTAGAATAGTGTTGAGTTAAATAAAGTTTCAATAATGCTGATGCTTGATATTGTTAGGTTCTAAAAAGTTTAAACAATGTAGCTTTGGTTCAGATGCATTCATTGCACATGGCAGCCTGGTTAAGGTCAAAGCAGACCTTTTGTCCTATTCTCCTTTTGTCTTTCCCAGGTAGATTAGGTCAAAACCAAATACTTAACATATAAGAAAGAAACTTTTGTCCCACAGCAGGAAGCAAACACCCTGCTGTGCTGAGACTAATTAGAATACAGGATAGTCTTTGATCTGTGACTGGGAGAAACCCCCAATGTGCATGCAAGAGGTGTGACCATCGCATCTGAGGCTATGAAGAAAGCCAATGAGATGCGTTCAACACAACATCATGCCAATGATGGGCCAATGAGAATAGAATCCGCTCCAGGTGCAGGGAGATATAATCCTGAAACTGATAATGATCGAGACAGTGAAAATGTGACTCCACCGAGGAAACATATGTACTGTCCACTGCTCGCAGTGTATTGTATTGTCTTGTTTGTCCAATGTCAGCTGAATTGTAACTGTTGCCTTTGTCATGTTGCTTTCATCATAGTGTTAATTAAATATTCTCTTAATCCTCCAATTGCTTCCAGGTCTTTTCTCCTTCCTCAAAGATCCAAGAACACGTCTTTTAGTTTTTCTCAACAATTGGTGACCCCCTGACGTGAATTTTGTGAGGAGAAAGGGAGAAAAGCAGATTCAAAGGACTGGACTGGTGCTTGCTGGATTTTCATGCAGGGCCCAGACAACTGAGGAATTGAGCAGAAGCCTGTTAAATCAAAATCCTGCATAGCTTATATAAGGAAATGTTTCAGGTGTGAAAATCCAGCAGCATCTCTGGAAGTCTTAATCCTCCAATTGCCCCCAGGCCTTTTCTCCTTCCTAAAAGATCCAAGAACACGTCTTTTAGTTTTTCTCAACAATAGCATATGTGACACCTACATGTTTAAGGCTATGAATTTCTGTAAACAGCTTTGAGAGAGAGACAGACAGAGGTGTGTGTTTCTCATTACCTCAGCTGTCTGAACACGGTCTGTTTCACTAAATACATAGATCTTATTTGGACGTAAAGCATATCGTGTCTGTAATTAATGGCTTTCATGGAATAAAAGTATACAGCCACAGTAAGAAACAAATATGAAATGCCAATAAATGAAATCATATTTAACATGATAAACAGTGACATTTTGTGGGAATGAACGTCCCTCCTGTCCTCTCGTTGCTCTGCAGATGCATAGACTGTCTGTCTCAGTAATATTTTAGATTTGTGCCAAACTAAGAGCAATAACAAGTTTTGGATGTCACACAGTGTGATACATGGATCTTATTTGGACGTAAAGCACATCGTGTCTGTAATTAATGGCTTTCAATAGAAATTAGCAGCCATAAAAAAGTCATTAAACGCTGTTTTCTCAAAATGAGTTCTTGTCACACTGCTAGTCATGATTTTGCCTTCCGTAGAACCTACATACACCAAAGCTTGCAGTCGTATTTTTACCTATATTGTGAAATGCAAAAATGAGCCAATGAATTTAAAACATATGCATCATGTAATGTTTACTTGAGAATGTACTGCGCTGTTACATATTTCTCTGTTAAATAACAGGAACGTACTGGCAGCAGGGTTACCATAAATTTCCTGTTACTTTAACAGTTTATTCATGTTTGTTTTCAGAGGAATTTGGTATTAATCAGTCATTTTGCTCTCCAAGTATCTATGCTTGGAGAGTATCAATTAAACCCCTGTCGTTTTGCCATTTGCTTGGATAGGCTGTGTTCATTCAATGCTCTCATTCCAGTTGAATAGAGAGCCAGCAGACAACGGAGAAGGGTGCTTGCCCTGCTGTATTTACCAGGTAGGTTTGACATTATCCTTAGGAACACAGCTTTATAGGTGACAATAGAATGCAGTGATTATCACAGTTTTTTTTCAGAAATGGATGTTGACACAAGGCTTTTGTAAGGGAAAGACATTTTTATAAAAGCACACAGAGAGGAGCGGACAGCAAAGAGGGGAGGAAACAGGATGGAGGAGAAGAGGAAAACAGGGAGAGGAGAGTGGAAAAAAAGGAGGTGAGAAGAAAGGAGAGAGAAAAGAACACATGAAGAGGTAGGAGAGAGGAAATGATTATGAGATATTGACTTAATATAGAGACTTGTATTCATATACTCCCTCATGCACTGTGTAGTAGGCCATATAGTTTAATTACATCTATGAAAATATGTTTTTCACAATACAACTTCACAATTCAAAATATATTCTGGGATGATGGTAGACCTCTTACAACTAATGAAAGTGCAAAGTACTACACATTTCCTTTACTTGAATAGTCAGATGGCTTTGCTTGTGACACAGCTTGCTCTGGTTGCGGCTTGAGAGGGCACTGTGTCAAATGTAGAAAGTTGTTGCTTTGGCCTTAACGACAAAAACACAAAGACAAAATAATACGGTAAAACTACAGAATCGTGTAACCAAAATTACCTGTACCATTGTCAGTAGCTCTATAACAACTCCAAAAGATGGTTGATGTATAATTTCAACAAGTGTTGGTTCTTTTAGTTGAAATGTGACACATACAAAGTATTTTCATGTATGGAATAAAAGTATACAGCCACAGTAAGAAACATATGAAATGCCAATAAATTAAATCATATTTAACATGATGAACAGTGACATTTTGTGGGAATTAACATCCCTCCTGTCCTTTCGTTGCTCTGCAGATGCACAGACTGTCTGTCTCAGTAAGATTTTAGATTTGTGGCAAACTAAGAGTCCACTGCGACATAAGAGAATTGATTTTATTAGTGTCATTTCTATGTTTATCTTACAAAATGACCCCACTTTTTAATTACATTTCATTAAATATTATGTATTTGCTTGGTAATATACATAAGAATGTATTATGGAATTATATGAAATACCATAATAAATAACCACCTAGTGGACGGGAAGTAGAACTCCATCTTCTTACTCAGTTCACTGAAATTGGTGCTGTATCTGTGCTGGTGAGTGTGGTCTTGGCGCCCTCTGGTGGACACCATCAGGAACTTCATGCAGAACACCACCAAACGTTTTCACACATTAAAACCATGGTAACAGATTTTTATTAGTGTCATTTCTATGTTTATATTTTACACACTCACACCAACAAAAGATTTAATGTAACATATCATACATTTATATTTATTACCATAATAAATTATACTAACTTAAACTATTACATAATATTGCAACATGTAATATGAAATAGCAGTAAATGTATATTATGTTATATGGAAATATAAATGTGAATGTAGTATGGCATTATAGGAAATGCCATAATAAACAAATACCTAGTGGACAGGGAGGAGAATTCCATCTTATTACTCATTTCACAGTGAAGTTCATTTACCCACTGAACCCATTCAGACACAGCATCTCTGTGCTGGTGAGGTCATGGTCTTAAGGACCTCATGCACAACTCTAGTGATTCCTGAACTTTATTTCCTGTCTCTCAGTATTGGAAACACTGAAAAATACAGATGTGCATGTAGCACACAGAAAGGAGCGGACAGCGAAGAAGGGAGGAATGAGGACGGAGAAGAGAGAAACAAGAAGAGGATAAAAAATGAGAGAGAAAAGAACACAGGAAGAGGTAGGAGAGAGGAGATGATTATGAGATATTGACTTCATTTAGAGACTTGTATTCATATTCTCCCTCATGCACTGTGTAATATACCATATAGTTTAATTACAAGAGAACTTATAAGAACTACATGCAGAACAACACCAAACGTTTTCACACATTAAAACCATGGTAACAGATTTTATTAATGTCATTTCTATGTTTATATTTTACACACTCACACCAACAACAGATTTAATGTAACATATCATACATTTAAATAACGTAATACATTATACCAACATAAACTATAACATAATATTGCAACATGTAATATGAAATAACAGTAAATGTATATTATATTATGATTTCTTTAGGTAATTTCTATGTTTATCTTACAAAATCACGCCACGTTTTGAATTACATTGCATTAAATATTATGCATGTATTTGTTAATATACATAAGAATGTATTATGGAATTATATGAAATATAATAAACAAACACCTAGTGCACGGGAAGTAGAGCTACATCTTATTACTCAGTTCACTGAAATTGTTGGCGTATCTGTGCTCAGTTACACTCCACGTCTTCTGTGTTCTTGTTTCTCACCTGACAGGACAACGAGAAAGATGAAAATGCAGCTGAATGTCTGAGGCGTACGGCAGTGGCAAGACAGAGACGGCTGCTGTCCTGTGAGTGACTGTGTGTGTGTGTGTGTGTGTGTGTGTGTATGTGTGTGTGTGTGTTCATTGATTAATTGAAACTGAAATGTTTGTGTATTTCTAATGTGATTTTGTAAGTAAATATTTCATTGTGACTATACGTATGTTTGACTACTCCTACCTTGTCCTTCGGGTCCCCTGGGACAAATAGCTTGCTGTGTTTGCAGTACGCATCGCTGGGCCCTCAAAGGACGAGTTGAGAGTGGTAAGAAAGTTGTTGCTTTGGCCTTAACGACAACAACCCAAAGACAAAATAATACGGTAAAACTACAGAATTGTGTAACCAAAATTACCTGTACCATTGTCAGTAGCTCTATAACAACTCCAAAAGATGGTTGATGTATAATTTCAACAAGTGTTGGTTCTTTTAGTTGAAATGCGACACATGCAAAGTATTTTCATGAATGGAATAAAAGTATACAGCCACAGTAAAAAACACATATGAAATGCCAATATATTAAATCATATTTAACATGATGAACAGTGACATTTTGTGGGAATTAACGTCTCTCCTGTTCTCTCGTTGCTCTGCAGATGCACAGACTGTCTGTCTCAGTAAGATTTTAGATTTGTGGCAAACTAAGAGTCCACTGCAAAATAAGAAAATTGATTTTATTAGTGTCACACCACCAAACGTTTTCACACATTAAAACCATGGTAACAGATTTTTATTAGTGTCATTTCTATGTTTATATTTTACACACTCACACCAACAAAAGATTTAATGTAACATATCATACATTTATATTTATTACCATAATAAATTATACTAACTTAAACTATTACATAATATTGCAACATGTAATATGAAATAGCAGTGTTACGGGTAGGGGATTTAAAGGACCCAAATGCAGAGAGAGAGGCAGGCAGGCAGGTGATGGTAGGATCTGCTCACGGATTTATTTAAACAAAAGCTGGGTGCAAACAAACAGAGTAATCCAAAAAAGGAAGCAGACAAAAACAAGGAATCCAGACTGGGGCAGGGAAAAATAAAAATCCAGAATAAAGGACAAAAAACAGGAAACTCACTGGACAGGCAAGAACAGGCAAGAACAGGCAAGAACAGGCAAGAACAGGCACAAACTCAGAGGGACACAGGAGCAAAACGATCGGACGAAGGACAAAGGAAACTCAGGGGCTAAATAAACTGGCTAACGAGGAAACAAGAGGCAGGTGACACAAGGGCTGGGGAACAGGTGGCAAACATCAGGTAATCACACAGGCGGGAAAACACAGGAAGTAGAACTAGACAACACAAGGGCAGACAGACAACTTTTCAAAATAAAACAGGAAATGGGAAGGGACTAACAGAGAACATGAAAAGAACTAAATACAGAAACTTGACAACACTAGACAAAAACCACAGAACATAGGCGAAGGGGAAATCCAGAAAAAGCAAAAAACCAACAAGGGAAATACACACAACCACGACAGAACCCCCTCCTCAAGGGACAGATTCCAGACGTCCCTAAAGAAAAAGAAACAAACAGAAAACTACCCAAGGAGGGCGAGAGTCCGGAGGAGGAAAAAGGGCGACTGGGGCATAGGGAACAGAGAGCCCTAGGGGCACAAGGCACTGGGGACACAGGGAACACGGAGCACTGGGGACACAGGGCACTGGGGACACAGGGAACACGGGGCACTAGGGACACAGGGAACAGAGTGCACTAGGGACACAGGGCACTGGGGACAAAGGGGACACGGGGCACTAGGGACAAAGGGGACACGGGGCACTAGGGACACAGGGGACACGGGGCACTAGGGACACAGGGAACAGAGGGCACTAGGAACAGAGGGCACTAGGGACACAGGGCACTGGGGACAAAGGGGACAGAGAGCACTAGGGACACAGGGAACACGGGGCACTGGGGACACAGGGCACTAGGGACACAGGGAACACGGGGCACTAGGGACAAAGGGGACAGAGAGCACTAGGGACACAGGGCACAGGGACACAGGGGATAGAGGGCACTGGGGCACAGGGGACAGAGGGCACTGGGGCACAGGGGACAGAGGGCACTGGGGCACAGGGGACAGAGGGCACTGGGACTCCGGGCACTGGGGAACAGGGGACAGAGGACACATGGGTCACAGGAAACGAAGGGCGCTGGGGCACAGGGAGCGAAGGGCGCTGGGGCACAGGGAGCAAAGGGCGCTGGGGCACAGGGAGCAAAGGGCGCTGGGGCACTGGGAGCAAAGGGCGCTGGGGCACTGGGAGCAAAGGGCGCTGGGGCACTGGGAGCAAAGGGCGCTGGGGCACAGGGAGCAAAGGGCGCTGGGGCACAGGGAGCAAAGGGCGCTGGGGCACAGGGAGCAAAGGGCGCTGGGGCACAGGGAGCATAGGGCGCTGGGGCACAGGGAGCATAGGGCGCTGGGGCACAGGGAGCATAGGGCGCTGGGGCACAGGGAGCATAGGGCGCTGGGGCACAGGGAACGAAGAGCACTCAGGACTCAGGGACTGGGAACTGGGGAGTGAGGACACACGGGACTGAACAGACTTGGACGAGACAGACGCAGACTGGACACATGCAGACACAGACAAGACAGATTCAGACAGAACAGACGCGGATGGGACTGACGCAGACGGGACAAACATAGAAGGGACCGATTCGGACTTAGGGGGAGGGAAGGTAACAGGGACGCGGACCGTGAGGGGGACAGAGACGGGCATGGTGACGGGAACAAAGACGGGCACTTTGATATAGACAAGGACGGGCACGGTGACATAGACAAAGACGGGCACGGTTACAGGGACGGGGACGGGCACGGTGACAGGAACGGAGATGGGCACGGTGACGGGGATGGAGACGGGCACGGTGACGGGGATGGAGATGGGCACGGAGATGGGCATGGTGACGGGGATGGAGACGGGCACGGTGATGGGGACAGACAGATTGGGTTTGGGGACGCCGGAGCCCGGCAAGGTACGAGGGGGAAAAGGCATGGTCCGGTTAGGGAAGCCGGACACCAGTTCGGGGGAGCGGTTAGCTAGCCGGGGGTCTGGGAGGCCGCTAACCGACCGGGGAACGTGGAGGCCGCTAACCGGCCGAGGAAGAGGGAGACCGAAAGCCGGCCGGGGAAGGGGAAGACCGCTAGCCGGCCGGGACTCGGGGGGCTTTGGGGAACCGCTAGCCGGCCGGGGAAGGGGGAGACCTCTAGCCGGCCGGGGAAGGGGGAGACCGCTAGCCGGCCGGGGAAGGGGGAGATCGCTAGCCGGCCGGGGAAGGGGGAGATCCCTACACGGCCGGGGAAGGGGGAGACCGCTACATGGCCGGGACTCGGGGGGCTCTGGGGAACCGCTAGCCGACCAGGACTCGGGGGGCTCTGGGAGACCGCTAGCCGGCCGGGGAAGGGGGAGACCGCTACACGGCCGGGACTCAGGGGGCTCTGGGGGGGCGCTACTCGGCCGGGACTCAGGGGGCTCTGGGGGGCCGCTGCACGGCCGGGACTCAGGGGGCTCTGGGGGACCGCTAGCCGGCCGGGGAAGGGGGAGACCGCTACACGGCCGGGACTCAGGGGGCTCTGGGGGGCCGCTACACGGCCGGGACTCAGGGGGCTCTGGGGGGCCGCTACACGGCCGGGACTCAGGGGGCTCTGGGGGGCCGCTACACGGCCGGGACTCAGGGGGCTCTGGGGGGCCGCTACACGGCCGGGACTCAGGGGGCTCTGGGGGGCCGCTACACGGCCGGGACTCAGGGGGCTCTGGGGGGCCGCTACACGGCCGGGACTCAGGGGGCTCTGGGGGGCCGCTACACGGCCGGGACTCAGGGGGCTCTGGGGGGCCGCTACACGGCCGGGACTCAGGGGGCTCTGGGGGGCCGCTACACGGCCGGGACTCAGGGGGCTCTGGGGGGCCGCTGCACGGCCGGGACTCAGGGGGCTCTGGGGGGCCGCTGCACGGCCGGGACTCAGGGGGCTCTGGGGGACCGCTGCACGGCCGGGACTCAGGGGGCACTGGTGGGCCGCTGCACGGCCGGGACTCAGGGGACTCTGGGGGGCCGCTGCACGGCCGGGACTCAGGGGACTCTGGGGGGCCGCTGCACGGCCGGGACTCAGGGGACTCTGGGGGGCCGCTGCACGGCCGGGACTCAGGGGACTCTGGGGGGCCGCTGCACGGCCGGGACTCAGGGGACTCTGGGGGGCCGCTGCACGGCCGGGACTCAGGGGACTCTGGGGGGCCGCTGCACGGCCGGGACTCAGGGGACTCTGGGGGGCCGCTGCACGGCCGGGACTCAGGGGACTCTGGGGGGCCGCTGCACGGCCGGGACTCAGGGGACTCTGGGGGGCCGCTGCACGGCCGGGACTCAGGGGACTCTGGGGGACCGCTGCACGGCCGGGACTCAGGGGACTCTGGGGGACCGCTGCACGGCCGGGACTCAGGGGACTCTGGGGGGCCGCTGCACGGCCGGGACTCAGGGGACTCTGGGGGGCCGCTGCACGGCCGGGACTCAGGGGACTCTGGGGCCGGAAAAGCCTCCAGGGCAGTCTCTGGGGCGCTGACCAACAAAGTCTCTGGGGCGCTGACCAACAAAGTCTCTGGGGCGCTGACCAACAAAGTCTCTGGGGCGCTGACCAACAAAGTCTCAGGGGCGCTGACCAACAAAGTCTCTGGGGCGCTGGAGACCGGCGTAGACTCTGGGAGAACGGTCAGCGTAGACTCTGAGAGAACGGTCAGCGTAGACTCTGAGAGAACGGTCAGCGTAGACTGAGAGAACGGTCAGCGTAGACTCTGAGAGAACGGTCAGCGTAGACTCTGGGAGAACGGTCAGCGTAGACTCTGGGAGAACGGTCAGCGTAGACTCTGGGAGAACGGTCAGCGTAGACTCTGGGAGAACGGTCAGCGTAGACTCTGGGAGAACGGTCAGCGTAGACTCTGGGAGAACGGTCAGCGTAGACTCTGGGAGAACGGTCAGCGTAGGCTCTGGACTGCTGGACGTCAGCGGAGGTTCAGGGACACAGATCAGCTCAGGCTCGGGGTCACTGGACAGCAAGGGCTCTAGTCCGCTGGACAACTCGGGCTCAGGTCCGCTGGACAGAGGATGAAGCTGGGAATGGCGTTGGGACCGGTTACGGCCACGTCCCCTCTTGCGACTACGTTTGACACTGGTCAACTCAGGCTCGGGGACAGAAGGGTTGCACGTCAGCTCAGGGTCAAAGGAGCTGCACGTCAGCCCAGGGTCGGGAGAGCTGCCCGTCAGCCCAGGGTCAGGGGAGCCGCATGCCAGCCCGGGAACAGAAGGGTTGCATGTCAGCTCGGGAACAAAGGGATTGCAGGGGAGGTCAAACTCCCTGGCAGTCGCCTGCCAGCGAACCTCCATAATATGTTTAGCCAGGGCGGGGTTCCTCTCATGGAGCCCGCGTAACATCCCCAGCAACTGCTCCCCGTCATTGTCCAAAGGGTGAAACAATGGTTCAAACCTCACCGCTGCTGGGTCCATGTTGGTCCGATCGTTCTGTTACGGGTAGGGGATTTAAAGGACCCAAATGCAGAGAGAGAGGCAGGCAGGCAGGTGATGGTAGGATCTGCTCACGGATTTATTTAAACAAAAGCTGGGTGCAAACAAACAGAGTAATCCAAAAAAGGAAGCAGACAAAAACAAGGAATCCAGACTGGGGCAGGGAAAAATAAAAATCCAGAATAAAGGACAAAAAACAGGAAACTCACTGGACAGGCAAGAACAGGCAAGAACAGGCAAGAACAGGCACAAACTCAGAGGGACACAGGAGCAAAACGATCGGACGAAGGACAAAGGAAACTCAGGGGCTAAATAAACTGGCTAACGAGGAAACAAGAGGCAGGTGACACAAGGGCTGGGGAACAGGTGGCAAACATCAGGTAATCACACAGGCGGGAAAACACAGGAAGTAGAACTAGACAACACAAGGGCAGACAGACAACTTTTCAAAATAAAACAGGAAATGGGAAGGGACTAACAGAGAACATGAAAAGAACTAAATACAGAAACTTGACAACACTAGACAAAAACCACAGAACATAGGCGAAGGGGAAATACAGAAAAAGCAAAAAACCAACAAGGGAAATACACACAACCACGACAAGCAGTAAATGTATATTATGTTATATGGAAATATAAATGTGAATGTAGTATGGCATTATAGGAAATGCCATAATAAACAAATACCTAGTGGACAGGGAGGAGAATTCCATCTTATTACTCATTTCACAGTGAAGTTCATTTACCCACTGAACCCATTCAGACACAGCATCTCTGTGCTGGTGAGGTCATGGTCTTAAGGACCTCATGCACAACTCTAGTGATTCCTGAACTTTATTTCCTGTCTCTCAGTATTGGAAACACTGAAAAATACAGATGTGCATGTAGCACACAGAAAGGAGCGGACAGCGAAGAAGGGAGGAATGAGGACGGAGAACAGAGAAACAAGAAGAGGATAAAAAATGAGAGAGAAAAGAACACAGGAAGAGGTAGGAGAGAGGAGATGATTATGAGATATTGACTTCATTTAGAGACTTGTATTCATATTCTCCCTCATGCACTGTGTAATATACCATATAGTTTAATTACAAGAGAACTTATAAGAACTACATGCAGAACAACACCAAACGTTTTCACACATTAAAACCATGGTAACAGATTTTATTAATGTCATTTCTATGTTTATATTTTACACACTCACACCAACAACAGATTTAATGTAACATATCATACATTTAAATAACGTAATACATTATACCAACATAAACTATAACATAATATTGCAACATGTAATATGAAATAACAGTAAATGTATATTATATTATGATTTCTTTAGGTAATTTTTATGTTTATCTTACAAAATCACGCCACGTTTTGAATTACATTGCATTAAATATTATGCATGTATTTGTTAATATACATAAGAATGTATTATGGAATTATATGAAATATAATAAACAAACACCTAGTGCACGGGAAGTAGAGCTACATCTTATTACTCAGTTCACTGAAATTGTTGGCGTATCTGTGCTCAGTTACACTCCACGTCTTCTGTGTTCTTGTTTCTCACCTGACAGGACAACGAGAAAGATGAAAATGCAGCTGAATGTCTGAGGCGTACGGCAGTGGCAAGACAGAGACGGCTGCTGTCCTGTGAGTGACTGTGTGTGTGTGTGTGTGTGTATGTGTGTGTGTGTGTTCATTGATTAATTGAAACTGAAATGTTTGTGTATTTCTAATGTGATTTTGTAAGTAAATATTTCATTGTGACTATACGTATGTTTGACTACTCCTACCTTGTCCTTCGGGTCCCCTGGGACACTTAGCTTGCTGTGTTTGCAGTACGCATCGCTGGGCCCTCAAAGGACGAGTTGAGAGTGGTAAGAAAGTTGTTGCTTTGGCCTTAACGACAACAACCCAAAGACAAAATAATACGGTAAAACTACAGAATTGTGTAACCAAAATTACCTGTACCATTGTCAGTAGCTCTATAACAACTCCAAAAGATGGTTGATGTATAATTTCAACAAGTGTTGGTTCTTTTAGTTGAAATGCGACACATGCAAAGTATTTTCATGAATGGAATAAAAGTATACAGCCACAGTAAAAAACACATATGAAATGCCAATATATTAAATCATATTTAACATGATGAACAGTGACATTTTGTGGGAATTAACGTCTCTCCTGTTCTCTCGTTGCTCTGCAGATGCACAGACTGTCTGTCTCAGTAAGATTTTAGATTTGTGGCAAACTAAGAGTCCACTGCAAAATAAGAAAATTGATTTTATTAGTGTCATTTCTATGTTTATCTTACAAAATGACCCCACTTTTTAATTACATTTCATTAAATATTATGTATGTGCTTGGTAATATACATGAGAATGTATTATGGAATTATATGAAATACCATAATAAATAACCACCTAGTGGACGGGAAGTAGAACTCTATCTTATTACTCAGTTCACTGAAATTGGTGCCGTATCTGTGCTGGTAAGTGTGGTCTTGGCGCCCTCTGGTGGACACCATCATGAACTACATGCAGAACACCACCAAACGTTTTCCCAAGGTAACAGATTTTAGTAATGTCATTTCTATGTTTATATTTTACACACTCACACCAAAAACAGATTTAATGTAACATATCATACATTTAAATACCATAATACATTATACCGACATAAACTATTACATAATATTGCAACAAGTAATATGAAATAACAGTAAATGTATATTATATTATGATTTTAAAAGGGCCATTTCTTTTTTATCTTACAAAATCACCCCACGTTTTGAATTACATTGCATTAAATATTATGCATGTATTTGTTAATATACATAAGAATGTATTATGGAATTATATGAAATATCATAATAAACAAACACCTAGTGGACGGGAAGTAGAAATACATCTTATTACTCAGTTCACTGAAATTGTTGGCGTATCTGTGCTCAGTTACACTCCATGTCTTCTGTGTTCTTGTGTCTCACCTGACAGGACAAAGAGAAAGATGAAAATGCAGCTGAACGTCTGAGGCGTACGACAGTAGTAAGACAGACATTAGTGGCAAGACTGAATAAAAAGTCATTAAACGCTGTTTTCTCAAAATGAGTTCTTGTCACACTGCTAGTCATGATTTTGCCTTCCGTAGAACCTACATCCACCAAAGCTTGCAGTCGTATTTTTACCTATATTGTGAAATGCAAAAATGAGCCAATGAATTTAAAACGTATGCATCATGTAATGTTTACTTGAGAATGTACTGCGCTGTTACATATTTCTCTGTTAAATAACAGGAACGTACTGGCAGCAGGGTTACCATAAATTTCCTGTTACTTTAACAGTTTATTCATGTTTGTTTTCAGAGGGATTTGGTATTCAACAGTCATTTTGCTCTCCAAGTATCTATGCTTCTTCCATCTACTGTCTCAGTAAGATTTTAGATTTGTGGCAAAGTAAGAGTCCACTCTAGACTATGATTCATTGACATTTCAGGTTAATTTCTCATGAGACATTGAGTGGCAGTAATTTAGAGATTTTTATTGATATTCCCTCTGCTGCACTGTCTAATAGCCCATATAGTGTGACTTCCAACATTCCACAGGCCAATAAACCCCCGTCGTTTTGCCATTTGCTTGGAGGGGCTGTGTTCATTGAATGCTCTCATTCCAGTTGAATAGAGAGCCAGCAGAAAATGGAGAAGGGTGATTGCCCTGCTGTATTTACCATGTAGGATTTACAATATTCTTAAGAACACAGCGTTTTTGGTGACAATAGAATGCAGTGATTATCACAGTTTTTTTTCCAGAAATAGATGTTGACCCCTGAGGACGAGATGAGGGTGGTGGGAAATGTGCTTGACTGCAGGATGGGTGACAGGGACCCCTGTGGATGAGAGCACTGCAGCATGGGGCTCCGGGACCCTGAGGACAAGTTGAGGGTGGTGGGAAATGTGCTCGACTGCAAGATGGGTGAGAGGGACCCCTGTGGATGAGAGCACTGCAACATGGGTCCCTGGGACCCCTGAGGACGAGATGAGGTCGGTGGGAAATGTGCTCGACTGCAGGACGGGTGACAGGGACCCATGTGGGTGAGAGCACAGCAGCATGGTCCCCGGGACCCCTGAGGACGAGATGAGGATGTTGGGAAATGTGTTTGACAGCAGGACGGGTCCCCGGGACCATGCAGGATGACATGAGGGTGGTGGGAAATGTGCTCGACTGCAGGATGGGTGACAGGGACCCCTGTGGATGAGAGCACTGCAGCATGGGTCCCCGGGAACCCTGAGGGCGAGATGAGGGTGGTGGGAAATGTGCTTGACTGCAGGATGGGTGACAGGGACCCCTGTGGATGAGAGCACTGCAACATGGGTCCCGAGACCCCTGAGGACAAGATGAGGGTGGTGGGAAATGTGCTCGACTGCAGGAAGGGTGACAGGGACCCTTGTGGATGAGAGCACTGCAGCATGGGTCCCGGGACACCTGAGGACAAGATGACGGTGATGGGAAATGTGTTTGACTGCAGGATGGGTGACAGGGATCACGCATGATGAGAGCACTGCAGCATGGGTCCCCGGGACCCCTGAGGGCGAGATGAGGGTGGTGGGAAATGTGCTTGACTGCAGGATGGGTGACAGGGACCACGCAGGATGAGAGCACTGCAGCATTGGTCCCCGGGACCCCTGAGGGCGAGATGAGGGTGGTGGGAAATGTGCTCGACTGCAGGATGGGTGACAGGGACCCCTGTGGATGAGAGCACTGCAGCATGGGTCCCTGGACACCTGAGGACAAGATGAGGGTGGTGGGAAATGTGCTTGACACGCAGGATGACACGCAGGATGACATTAGCGTGATGGGAAATGTGCTCGACTGCAGGATGGGTGACAGGGACCACGCAGGATGAGAGCACTGCAGCATTGGTCCCCGGGACCCCTGAGGGCGAGATGAGGGTGGTGGGAAATGTGCTCGACTGCAGGATGGGTGACAGGGACCACGCAGGATGAGAACACTGCAGCATTGGTCCCCGGGACCCCTGAGGGCGAGATGAGGGTGGTGGGAAATGTGCTCGACTGCAGGATGGGTGACAGGGACCCCTGTGGATGAGAGCACTGCAGCATGGGTCCCGGGGACCCTGAGGGCGAGATGAGGGTGGTGGGAAATGTGCTCGACTGCAGGACGTCTGACAGGGACCCCTGTGGATGAGAGCACTGCAGCATGGGTCCCGGGATCCCTGAGGACAAGATGACGGTGTTGGGAAATGTGCTCGACTGCAGGATGGGTGACAGGGACCCCTGTGGATGAGAGCACTGCAGCATGGGTCCCGGGACACCTGAGGAAAAGATGAGGGTGGTGGGAAATGTGCTTGAAAGCAGGATGGGTGACAGGGACCACGCAGGATGACATGAGCGTGATGGGAAATGTGCTCGACTGCAGGATGGGTGACAGGGACCCCTGTGGATGAGAGCACTGCAGCATGGGTCCCGAGACCCCTGAGGACAAGATGAGGGTGGTGGGAAATGGGCTTGACTGCAGGATGGGTGACAGGGACCCCTGTGGATGAGAGCACTGCAGCATGGGTCCCGGGACACCTGAGGACAAGATGAGGGTGGTGGGAAATGTGCTTGACTGCAGGATGGGTGACAGGGACCCCTGTGGATGAGAGCACTGCAGCATGGGTCCCCGGGACCCCTGAGGGCGAGATGAGGGTGGTGGGAAATGTGCTCGACTGCAGGATGGGTGACAAGGACCCCTGTGGATGAGAGCACTGCAGCATGGGTCCCGAGACCCCTGAGGACAAGATGAGGGTGGTGGGAAATGTGCTTGACTGCAGGATGGGTGACACGGACCCCTGAGGATCAGACCACTGCAGCATGGTTCCCCAGGACCCCTGAAGTTGAGATCAGGATGCTGGGAAATGTGTTTGACTGCAGGACTGGTGTTTGGGACCCTGAGGATGACATGAGGGTGGTGGGAAATGTGCTCAACTGCAGGAAGGGTGACAGGGACCCCTGTGGATGCGAGCACTGCAGCGTGGGTCCCCGGGAACCCTGAGGATGAGTTGAGGATTCTGGGAAATGTGTTTAACTACAGGACGGGTCCCCGGGACCACGCAGGGTGACAGGAGGGTGGTGGGAAATGTGCTCGACTGCAGGATGAGTGACAGGGACCCCTGTGGATGAGAGCACTGCAGCATGGGTCCCCGGGACCCCTGAGGATGAGAGCACTGCAGCATGGGTCCCCGGGACCCCTGAGGATGAGAGGAGGATGCTGGGAAATGTGTTTGACTGCAGGACTGGTGTCTGGGACCACGCAGGATTACATGAGGGTGGTGGGAAATGTGCTCGACTGCAGGATGGGTGACAGGGACCCCTGTAGATGAGAGCATTGCAGCATGGGTCCCCGGGACCCCTGAGGACGAGATGAGGGTGGTGGAAAAAGTGTTTGAAAGCGGGATGGGTGTGTGGGACCACGCAGGATGACCTGCACCAAGGGTCTATGAAACCATGCGCATCAGTGCAAAAAGGCTCTGTGGGACACTGAGGTTGAGTGCACCAAAGGTCTGTGAGACCCTGAGGACAAGTGCAACGTTTTTCTAAGTGTTGGATTTTTTCTAAGTGTCGGACCCTGAGGAAAACAGCACCAAAGGTCTATGGGACCCTGTGGTAAGCCTCTCAAAAGGTCTATGAGACCCTGAGGTAAACCGCTCAAAAGGTCTATAAGACCTTGAGGATCAGTGCACCATGAGTCTATGGAACCCTGAGGAAAACAGCACCAAAGGTGTATGGGACCCTGAGGTTGAGTGAACCAAAGGTCTATGAGACCCTGAGGACGAGTGCAACATGGATCTATGGGACTCTGAGGAAAACAGCACCAAAGGTCTATGGGACCTGGTGGTAAACTGCTCCAAAATTCTGAGACCCTGAGGACAAGTGCACCTTGAGTCTATAGGACCCTGTGGTAAACTGCTGGTAAGTGGGTGAATGACATTGATTGCACAAATGATCTCTGGAACCAACTCTGGGACCCTGCGGAAAACAGCACCAAAGGTCTATGGGACCCTGTGGTAAACTCCTCCAAAGGTCTATGAGACCCTGAGGACAAGTGCAAAATGTTTCTATGGGACCCTGAAGAAACCTGCACCAAGGGTCTATGAGACCATGCACATCATTGCAACAAGGGTCTGTGGGACCCTGAGGTTGAGTGAACCAAAGGTCTATGAGACCCTGAGGACGAGTGCAACATGGATCTATGGGACCCTGAGGAAAACAGAACCAAAGGTCTATGGGACCGGTGGTAAACTGCACCAAAGGTCTGAGACCCTGAGGACGAGTGCACCTTGAGTCTATAGGACCCTGTGGTAAACTGCTGGTAAGTGGGAGAATGACATTGATTGCACAAATGATCTCTGGAACCAACTCTGGGACCCTGAGGAAAACAGCAACAAAGGTCTATGGGACCCGGTGGTAAACTGCTCCAAAAGTCTGAGACCCTGAGGACGAGTGCACCTTGAGTGTATAGGACCCTGTGGTAAACTGCTGGTAAGTGGGTGAATGACATTGATTGCACAAATGATCTCTGGAACCAACTCTGGGACCCTGAGGAAAAAAGCAACAAAGGTCTATGGGACCCTGAGGTTGAGTGAACCAAAGGTCTATGAGACCCTGAGGACGAGTGCAACATGGATCTATGGGACCCTGAGGAAAACAGCACCAAAGGTCTGAGACCCTGAGGACGAGTGCACCTTGAGTCTATAGGACCCTGTGGTAAACTGCTGGTAAGTGGGTGAATGACATTGATTGCACAAATGATCTCTGGAACCAACTCTGGGACCCTGCGGAAAACAGCACCAAAGGTCTATGGGACCCTGTGGTAAACTCCTCCTAAGGTCTATGAGACCCTGAGGACAAGTGCAAAATGTTTCTATGGGACCCTGAAGAAACCTGCACCAAGGGTCTATGAGACCATGCACATCAGTGCAACAAGGGTCTGTGGGACCCTGAGGTTGAGTGAACCAAAGGTCTATGAGACCCTGAGGACTAGGGAAACGTTCCCCGGTGTCCGAGATTTTGCATTGAAAAGTATGGCCATTGGCCGAAACGCACCCCAATGTCAATGTGGTCGCCGTTTTTGCCATTTGGCAGGAGCGTGCATGTTACTTTGGGAAGATTCTCGCCATTTGGGGTGTAAACATGGGAACAATGGGGCCATTCAGGAATACACCGTGACGGCCACCTTTAAGGCATAGGTGGCGCTATTCCTGCATTTGCCATTGTGGTACATGTTTGCAAATTGGGAATACATGGTAAGGGGCTGCAGAAGTGCTGGCCAATAGGGGGCAGTAGTGGGTTGTGAGGGCACGGGTGTATAGGGAATGTTTTTGACACTTGGGTATTAAAATGGTGGGACACTCTGAGGAGGGGGCTGCAGTGGCCTGGGGGGGTCTTGGGAGGGGGGTTTGGGGGGGGTGTGGGGGGGGGTGCGTTGGACAATTGGGAACACTTTTACCAATTGGGAACACTTTTGTCATTTGAAAAAGGGAGGGGGTTGCGGTGGGCTTGGGGGGTCTTGGGGGGTTTGGGGGGTCTGGGGGTGGGGGGAGAGGGGGGGTGCATAGGACAATCGGGAACACTTTTGCCAATGAGGAACACTTTTTGATATTTGGGAAAGAGAATTGGGAACACTCAGCCACCCTATTAAAAACAGGCCAAATGTCGTGTGATTTCTAAAGTGTTATCTGACACATTCTCGGGTGCCAGTATGGACCCTTCCCATGGGTCCAGGACCACCAGAATTTGGTCCTTGGTTCTCCACGTCACCCTCACCAACACTGAACAGGTTCCAGGCCATCACTTCACTGCTAAGTGTGTTAAACGATATATTGGCATTGAAAAATGGAGCATGACCTTTAGGTTTAATAATGTGGGACACTTGGGAACACTTTTTCCAATTGGGAAGGACAATTGGCAACACTCAATCCCCTATTAAAAACAGGCATAATGTCCTGGTTGAGGCTGTGAACCCTTATAGCAACTTCTTTTTTTTCGTGCCCCTGGTATATTAACTGACTTCCATAGAGATGAAGGGAGGCTGGAATGGGCCTTAGCCTGAAATCAGGCCTCAAAGTCGGACTCTGCCCAACTCGCTCACCCCCTTATATTCCCATATGGCCAAAGTGTTCCCAAATGGAAGAAAATCCTTGCGATTCTAACAAGTACAATTGAAATAATAGTACTTCTCATTAAAATATTTAAACAAATGTCAAGTATGTTTAATAACAGGGGCGTGGCTGCAATATAGGCTTGGTTCCATCCCTTTGGAACCTTGCCTTGAGCGGATAGGATTCCTGATGTTCTACAATAACCACGCCCTACACACTTAATCTAGGGATCATAACGGCCGCATAGATACAGGAATCACGCATGTAGCAACATTTTTGGGAGAAATATGGCTGTTTAAACTCCGAACATTTGGGAACATTTCCCATTCATTTTCCCTTATAAAAATCGTCCCTATCATTTGCATGCCATTTGTCCCGCCTCCCACGCGCGCATGCTAGGTGCTAGCGACTCCAAACCAAGGTGGCCCCGCCCCATTGCAGCCCGGGAACAACATACTAAAGTTTCGTGGCGCTGGCCCACTCAGAACAAAAGTTTCTCAATTCAAAACTAAATTTCAAAGTGGTGTTGGACATAACGATCCTAAGACCATGTTTTGGGGGAATCTTGAACCAGCATTTTTTTGTTCTAGAAGGTTTGGAATAAAAACACTTATGCACATTGTTAGAGGGGACTGCAGCCCACTTCTGTGCAAAATTTGGGGTCTCTGGGTGCTTTCCATTATTAATTATGATTATTTGAAATTTTTGAAAATGCCATGAGAAATGTCAAAAATGTTCCCAAGTGTCAAGAAATATTTTTGGGGGGCCAGTAGGGACCCTTCCCATGGGTCTAGGTCCACCAAAATTTGGTCAAAGATTCTCCAGAACACCCTCTTTGACATGTCAAAGGTTTCAGGTCTTTATTTCAATGTTAAATGTGAAAAAAAAATGATTTGCATTGAACATGGCCTTTTGACCTTTGGGTCTTATAATTTGGGACACTTGGGAACACTTTTGACAATTGGGAAGGACAGTTGGGATTACTTTTGCCAATTGGGAAGGACAATTGGGAACACTCAATCCCCTATTAAAAACAGGCCAAATGTCACGTTTTCTCTAAGGGAAAATCAGGATAAGGACTCAGAAACTGTACATGAAATGGTCAAAGTGTTCCCAAATGTCAAGACCCCTTCTTGGAGGGCCAGTATGGACCCTTCCCATGGGTCCAGGTCCCCCCAAAATTGAACATTGATTCTCCAGATCACCCTCAACTACATGGAACAGGTTTCAGGTCAATATATCAATGTTAAATGTGAAAAAAAAATTATTAGCATTGAACATGGCCTTTTGACCTTTGGGTCTTATATTTTGGGACACTTGGGAACACTTTAGCCAATTGGGAACACTTATGATTGTATGGTTGGATGTTGACCTCCAGGCCCCCCAGTCTCAGCTGCCAGGCCCAGAAAGTGTCTCTAAGCCTGGATTGACAAGCTCATGCCCCTGGCAGACAATTTTTGGGAAAGGACAATCGGGAATACTTTTGCCTATTGGGAACACTTTTTGGTATTTGGGAAAGAGAATTGGGAACACTCAGCCACCCTATTAAAAACAGGCCAAATGTCCTGGTTGAGGCTGTGAACCCTTATAGCAATTTCTTTTTTTTCGTGCCCCTGGTATATTAACTGACTTCCATAGAGATGAAGGCAGGCTGGACTGGGCCTTAGCCTGAAATCAGGCCTCAAAGTCGGACTCTGCCCAACTCGCTCACCCCCTTATATTCCCACATGGCCAAAGTGTTCCCAAATGGAAGAAAATCCTTGCGATTCTAACAAGTACAATTGAAATAATAGTACTTCTCATTAAAATATTTAAACAAATGTCAAGTATGTTTAATAACAGGGGCGTGGCTACGCTATAGGCTTGGTTCCATCCCCCTGGAACCTTGCCTTGAGCGGATAGGATTCCTGATGTTCTACAATAACCACGCCCTACACACTGAATCTAGGGACCATAACGGCCGCATAGATACAAGAATCACGCATTTAGCAACATTTTTGGGAGAAATATGGCTGTTTACACTCCGGAAATTTGGGAACATTTCCCATTCATTTTCCCTTATAAAAATCGTCCCTATCATTTGCATGCCATTTGTCCCGCCTCCCACGCGCGCATGCTAGGTGCTAGCGACTCCAAACCAAGGTGGCCCCGCCCCATTGAGGCCCGGGAACAACATATTAAAGTTTCATGGCGCTGGCACACTCAGAACAAAAGTTTCTCTGTTCAAAACTAAATTTCAAAGTGGTGTTGGACATAATGATCCTAAGACCATGTTTTGGGGGAATCTTGAACCAGACTTTTTTCGTTCTAGATGGTTTGGAGTAAAAACACTTATGCACATTGTTAGAGGGGACTGCAGCCCACTTCTGTGCAAAATTTGGGTTCTCTGGGTGCTTTCCATTATTAATTATGATTATTTGAAATTTTTGAAAATGCCATGAGAAATGTCAAAAATGTTCCCAAGTGTAAAGAAATATTTTTGGGGGGCCAGTAGGGACCCTTCCCATGGGTCTAGGTCCCCCAAAATTTGGTCAAAGATTCTCCAGAACACCCTCTTTGACATGGCAAAGGTTTCAGGTCTTTATTTCAATGTTAAATGTGAAAAAAAAATTATTAGCATTGAACATGGCCTTTTGACCTTTGGGTCTTATAATTTGGGACACTTGGGAACACTTTTGCCAATTGGGAAGGACAATTGGGAACACTTTTGCCAATTGAAAAGGACAATTGGGAACACTCAATCCCCTATTAAAAACAGGCCAAATGTCCTGGTTGAGGCCGTGAACCCTTATATCAACTTTTTTTTTTTTCGTGCCCCTGGTATACTAACTGACTTCCAGGAAGGGGAAGGGGGGGCCCGACTGGAGCTAAGCCCATGGAGAGGCCTCAAAATCGGACACACTCCATGGCCCACACACCCCCTGATGGATGTGGGTGTTTGCAATTTTTTTTCATGCCCCTGGTATACTAACTGACTTCCAGGGAGAGGAAGGGAGCCCAGGCTGCAGCTGCACCCACTGTCAGGCTTCAAAGTCGGCTAGCACTTAGCATGGTTGCCTTGGAACTTAAGACATTTCGGAACACTTTAGCCAATTGGGAAGGACATTTGGGAACACTCACCCGCCCTATTAAAAACAGGCCAAATGGCCTGGTTCGGGCTGAAAACCCTTGTATCAACGTTTTTTTATTTCGTGCCCCTGGTATACTAACTGACTTCCAGGAAGGGGAAGGGGGGGCCCGACTGGAGCTAAGCCCATGGAGAGGCCTCAAAATCGGACACACTCCATGGCCCACACACCCCCTGATGGATGTGGGTGTTTGCAATTTTTTTTCATGCCCCTGGTATACTAACTGACTTCCAGGGAGAGGAAGGGAGCCCAGGCTGCAGCTGCACCCACTGTCAGGCTTCAAAGTCGGCTAGCACTTAGCATGGTTGCCTTGGAACTTAAGACATTTCGGAACACTTTAGCCAATTGGGAAGGACATTTGGGAACACTCACCCGCCCTATTAAAAACAGGCCAAATGGCCTGGTTCGGGCTGAAAACCCTTGTATCAACGTTTTTTTATTTCGTGCCCCTGGTATACTAACTGACTTCCAGGAAGGGGAAGGGGGGCCCGACTGGAGCTAAGCCCATGGAGAGGCCTCAAAATCGGACACACTCCATGGCCCACACACCCCCTGATGGATGTGGGTGTTTGCAATTTTTTTTCATGCCCCTGGTATACTAACTGACTTCCAGGGAGAGGAAGGGAGCCCAGGCTGCAGCTGCACCCACTGTCAGGCTTCAAAGTCGGCTAGCACTTAGCATGGTTGCCTTGGAACTTAAGACATTTCGGAACACTTTAGCCAATTGGGAAGGACATTTGGGAACACTCACCCGCCCTATTAAAAACAGGCCAAATGGCCTGGTTCGGGCTGAAAACCCTTGTATCAACGTTTTTTTATTTCGTGCCCCTGGTATACTAACTGACTTCCAGGAAGGGGAAGGGGGGCCCGACTGGAGCTAAGCCCATGGAGAGGCCTCAAAATCGGACACACTCCATGGCCCACACACCCCCTGATGGATATGGGTGTTTGCAATTTTTTTCATGGCCCTGGTATTCCAGCTGACTTCCAGGGAGAGGAAGGGAGCCCAGGCTGCAGCTGCACCCACTGTCAGGCTTAAAAGTCGGCTAGCACTTAGCATGGTTGCCTTGGAACTTAAGACATTTGGGATCACTTTAGCCAATTGGGAAGGACAATTGGGAACACTTACTCACCCTATTAAAAACAGGCCAAATGTCCCGTTTTCTCTAAGGGAAAAACAGGATAAGGGAAGCCCAAACCGGGACATTTGGCCTGTTTTTAATAGGATGGGTGAGTGTTCCCAATTGTCCTTCCCAATTGTCCAAAATTTTCCCAAATGGCCGAGCTTCCTGTTCAGCCATGCTAAGTGCTAGCAATTCCAAACCAACACAGTTGCACTCCATAGGGAGGTGGCAAAAACATATGTTAAAATCAGGGCTCTAGCTCAAGTTTGAAAAAATCTCAATTTTCTGCTATCTTGTGCAGTCCCGTAGCAAAAAATGAAACTCCTGTTTGGGCCCCTTCCCATGGGTCCAGGACCACCAAAAGTTGGTCATCGGTCCTCCAGAACACCCTCTTTGACATGGAACTTGTTTCAGGTCATTATTCCATTGTTAAATGTGAAAGATTAGCATTGGAAATGAGTCAGACGACTTGGGAAACTTGGGAACACTTTAGCCAATTGGGAAGGACATTTGGGAACACTCACCCGCCCTATTAAAAACAGGCCAAATGTCCCGTTTTCTCTAAGGGAAAAGCACTGTAAGGGAAACCGGGACATTTGGCCTGTTTTTAATAGGGCGGTGAGTGTTCCCAATTGTCCTTCCCAATTGTCCAAAATGTTCCCAAATGACCGAGCTTCCTGTGCAGCAATGCTAAGTGCTAGCATGTCCAAACCAACACAGTTGCACTCCTTAGGGAGCTGGCAACAACATATGTAAAAACCAAGGCTCTAGCCGAAAGTCCAAAAAATGCTGTTTTTCTGTTTCAGGTTAAAAGCCAAAAATGCATCCAAAAATGCTTCAGGGGAGATATTACATTTGGGAACACTTTGGACATTTAGAAAGGACAATTGGGAACACTCAACCCCCTATTAAAAACAGGCAAAATGTCCCGTTTTCTCTAAGGGAAGAACAGGATAAGGGAAGCCCAAACCGGGACACTTGGCCTGTTTTTAATAGGGTGGGTGAGTGTTCCCAATTTTCCTTCCCAATTGTCCAAAATGTTCCCAACTGGCCGAGCTTCCTGTGCAGCCATGCTAAGTGCTAGCAATTCCAAACCAACACAGTTGCACTCCTTTTTTTTTTTTTTCAAAGATATATTTATTGAAGCCTTTTTTATAAGTATAATTTCACAAACGTGGCGAACAAAGGAACATACATACAGAATCGGAATCCCTCACCAACCCCCACCCTTAACCATGGTACATTTATATAAAAAAAAAAAAAAAAAAAAAAAGTTTGCCTTTGGTTACAGCTGAAGAATAAAATAAGATACAATCAAGTGCTGTATGAGGTCCCAAATTGTCACAGAGGTATGGTAGACACAGTATTAAATTGATAAACATTATAGGGGAGCAAGTTACATACAGATGTACTAGTTAAACTTATGTAATGATGGAAGTAAGGCCAAGAAAGAAGACCAAATCTTTTCGTACTTCTCTGGGTTCCTTCTCACGCTGAATAAGATTTTTTCAGGTGTGCTGTAGGACGTTAGTTCACTTAACCATTGTCTCTGCGATGGAGGGTATTCTGCTTTCCAATTCTGCAAAATACATTTTTTACCAGCTGTACCTGCAAGTAATATGAAATATTTTTTAGTACAGTTGCACTCCTTAGGGAGCTGGCAACAACATATGTTAAAATCAGGGCTCTAGCTCAAGTTTAAAAAAATCTCAATTTTCTGCTATCTTGTGCAGTCCCGTAGCGAAAAATGAAAATCCTGTTTGGGCCCCTTCCCATGGGTCCAGGACCACCAAAATTTGGTCATCGGTCCTCCAGAACACCCTCTTTGACATGGAACTTGTTTCAGGTCATTATTGCATTGTTAAATGTGAAAGATTAGCATTGGAAATGAGTCAGACGACTTGGGAAACTTGGGAACACTCACCCGCTCTATTAAAAACAGGCCAAATGTCCCGTTTTCTCTAAGGGAAGAGCACTGTAAGGGAAGCCCAAACCGGGACATTTGGCCTGTTTTTAATAGGGTGGTGAGTGTTCCCAATTGTCCTTCCCAATTGTCCAAAATGTTCCCAAATGACCGAGCTTCCTGTGCAGCAATGCTAAGTGCTAGCATGTCCAAACCAACACAGTTGCACTCCTTAGGGAGCTGGCAACAACATATGTAAAAACCAAGGCTCTAGCCGAAAGTCCAAAAAATGCTGTTTTTCTGTTTCAGGTTAAAAGCCAAAAATGCATCCAAAAATGCTTCAGGGGAGATATTACATTTGGGAACACTTTGGACATTTAGAAAGGACAATTGGGAACACTCAACCCCCTATTAAAAACAGGCAAAATGTCCCGTTTTCTCTAAGGGAAGAACAGGATAAGGGAAGCCCAAACCGGGACACTTGGCCTGTTTTTAATAGGGTGGGTGAGTGTTCCCAATTTTCCTTCCCAATTGTCCAAAATGTTCCCAAATGGCCGAGCTTCCTGTGCAGCCATGCTAAGTGCTAGCAATTCCAAACCAACACAGTTGCACTCCTTAGGGAGCTGGCAACAACATATGTTAAAATCAGGGCTCTAGCTCAAGTTTTAAAAAATCTCAATTTTCTGCTATCTTGTGCAGTCCCGTAGCGAAAAATGAAAATCCTGTTTAGGCCCCTTCCCATGGGTCCAGGACCACCAAAATTTGGTCATCGGTCCTCCAGAACACCCTCTTTGACATGTAACTTGTTTCAGGTCATTTTTCCATTGTTAAATGTGAAAGATTAGCATTGGAAATGAGTCAGACGACTTGGGAAACTTGGGAACACTTTAGCCAATTGGGAAGGACATTTGGGAACACTCACCCGCCCTATTAAAAACAGGCCAAATGTCCCGTTTTCTCTAAGGGAAAAGCACTGTAAGGGAAACCGGGACATTTGGCCTGTTTTTAATAGGGTGGGTGAGTGTTCCCAATTGTCCTTCCCAATTGTCCAAAATGTTCCCAAATGACCGAGCTTCCTGTGCAGCAATGCTAAGTGCTAGCATGTCCAAACCAACACAGTTGCACTCCTTAGGGAGCTGGCAACAACATATGTAAAAACCAAGGCTCTAGCCGAAAGTCCAAAAAATGCTGTTTTTCTGTTTCAGGTTAAAAGCCAAAAATGCATCCAAAAATGCTTCAGGGGAGATATTACATTTGGGAAAGCTTTGGACATTTAGGAAGGACATTTGTGAACACTCAACCCCCTATTAAAAACAGGCCAAACGTCCCGTTTTCTCAAAGGGAAAAACAGGATAAGGGAAGCCCAAACCGGGACATTTGGCCTGTTTTTAATAGGGTGGTGAGTGTTCCCAATTGTCCTTCCCAATTGTCCAAAATGTTCCCAAATGACCGAGCTTCCTGTGCAGCAATGCTAAGTGCTAGCATGTCCAAACCGACACAGTTGCACTCCTTAGGGAGCTGGCAACAACATATGTAAAAACCAAGGCTCTAGCCAAAAGTCCAAAAAATGCTGTTTTTCTGTTTCAGGTTAAAAGCCAAAAATGCATCCAAAAATGCTTCAGGGGAGATATTACATTTGGGAAAGCTTTGGACATTTAGGAAGGACATTTGTGAACACTCAACCCCCTATTAAAAACAGGCCAAACGTCCCGTTTTCTCTAAGGGAAAAACAGGATAAGGGAAGCCCAAACCGGGTCATTTTTCCATTGTTAAATGTGAAAGATTAGCATTGGAAATGAGTCAGACGACTTGGGAAACTTGGGAACACTTTAGCCAATTGGGAAGGACATTTGGGAACACTCACCCGCCCTATTAAAAACAGGCCAAATGTCCCGTTTTCTCTAAGGGAAAAGCACTGTAAGGGAAACCGGGACATTTGGCCTGTTTTTAATAGGGTGGGTGAGTGTTCCCAATTGTCCTTCCCAATTGTCCAAAATGTTCCCAAATGACCGAGCTTCCTGTGCAGCAATGCTAAGTGCTAGCATGTCCAAACCAACACAGTTGCACTCCTTAGGGAGCTGGCAACAACATATGTAAAAACCAAGGCTCTAGCCGAAAGTCCAAAAAATGCTGTTTTTTCTGTTTCAGGTTCGGGACATTTGGCCTGTTTTTAATAGGGTGGTGAGTGTTCCCAATTGTCCTTCCCAATTGTCCAAAGTCTTCCCCATTGTCCTTCCTAAATGACCATAATGTTCCCAATTGTCCTACCATCCTAACAGTTTCCCTAATTCTTTAATTGATTCCCTTATTGTTTCCAATTAAGGACAGTTTTCTTCATTTATTGACTTTGTATCTATTAATATTCACTTAGTTTCTCTAAATAACAAGTTAGTTTCCTTAAATACTGGCTTAGTGTCTCTAAATAAAGTGTTAATAGCCATGAAAAGAACCGTTGGCCTATCTTCTTAGGTGTGGTCCCAATTGCCCAACTCAAATTGCAAATGTATTCCCAAATGTCAAAAATTTTCCTAATTGTCCTTTCTAAATGTCAAAACTATTCCCCAATGTCCTTTCTAAATGGCAAAAATGTTCCCAAATTTCCTTCCTAAATGTCCATAATATTCCCAATTGACCTACCATCCTAACAGTTTCCCTAATTCTTTAATTGATTCCCTTATTGTTTCCAATTAAGGACAGTTTTCTTCATTTATTGACTTTGTATCTATTAATATTCACTTAATTTCTCTAAATAACAAGTTAGTTTCCTTAAATACTGGATTAATGTCTCTAAATAAAGTGTTAATAGCCATGAAAAGAACCGTTGGCCTATCTTCTTAGGTGTGGTCCCAATTGCCCAACTCAAATTGCAAATGTATTCCCAAATGTCAAAAATTTTCCTAATTGTCCTTTTTAAATGTCAAAACTATTCCCCAATGTCCTTTCTAAATGGCAAAAATGTTCCCAAATTTCCTTCCTAAATGTCAATAATATTCCCAATTGACCTAACATCCTAACAGTTTCCCTAATTCTTTAATTGATTCCCTTATTGTTTCCAATTAAGGACAGTTTTCTTCATTTATTGACTTTGTATCTATTAATATTCACTTAGTTTCTCTAAATAACAAGTTAGTTTCCTTAAATACTGGCTTAGTGTCTCTAAATAAAGTGTTAATAGCCATGAAAAGAACAGTTGGCCTATCTTCTTAGGTGTGGTGCCAATTGCCCAACTCAAATTGCAAATGTATTCCCAAATGTCAAAAATTTTCCTAATTGTCCTTTCTAAATGTCAAAACTATTCCCCAATGTCCTTTCTAAATGGCAAAAATGTTCCCAAAATTCCTTCCTAAATGTCCATAATATTCCCAATTGACCTACCATCCTAACAGTTTCCCTAATTCTTTAATTGATTCCCTTATTGTTTCCAATTAAGGACAGTTTTCTTCATTTATTGACTTTGTATCTATTAATATTCACTTAGTTTCTCTAAATAACAAGTTAGTTTCCTTAAATACTGGCTTAGTGTCTCTAAATAAAGTGTTAATAGCCATGAAAAGAACCGTTGGCCTATCTTCTTAGGTGTGGTCCCAATTGCCCAACTCAAATTGCAAATGTATTCCCAAATGTCAAAATTTTTCCTAATTGTCCTTTTTAAATGTCAAAACTATTCCCCAATGTCCTTTCTAAATGGCAAAAATGTTCCCAAATTTCCTTCCTAAATGTCAATAATATTCCCAATTGACCTAACATCCTAACAGTTTCCCTAATTCTTTAATTGATTCCCTTATTGTTTCCAATTAAGGACAGTTTTCTTCATTTATTGACTTTGTATCTATTAATATTCACTTAGTTTCTCTAAATAACAAGTTAGTTTCCTTAAATACTGGCTTAGTGTCTCTAAATAAAGTGTTAATAGCCATGAAAAGAACCGTTGGCCTATCTTCTTAGGTGTGGTGCCAATTGCCCAACTCAAATTGCAAATGTATTCCCAAATGTCAAAAATTTTCCTAATTGTCCTTTCTAAATGTCAAAACTATTCCCCAATGTCCTTTCTAAATGGCAAAAATGTTCCCAAAATTCCTTCCTAAATGTCCATAATATTCCCAATTGACCTACCATCCTAACAGTTTCCCTAATTCTTTAATTGATTCCCTTATTGTTTCCAATTAAGGACAGTTTTCTTCATTTATTGACTTTGTATCTATTAATATTCACTTAGTTTCTCTAAATAACAAGTTAGTTTCCTTAAATACTGGCTTAGTGTCTCTAAATAAAGTGTTAATAGCCATGAAAAGAACCGTTGGCCTATCTTCTTAGGTGTGGTGCCAATTGCCCAACTCAAATTGCAAATGTATTCCCAAATGTCAAAAATTTTCCTAATTGTCCTTTCTAAATGTCAAAACTATTCCCCAATGTCCTTTCTAAATGGCAAAAATGTTCCCAAATTTCCTTCCTAAATGTCCATAATATTCCCAATTGACCTACCATCCTAACAGTTTCCCTAATTCTTTAATTGATTCCCTTATTGTTTCCAATTAAGGACAGTTTTCTTCATTTATTGACTTTGTATCTATTAATATTCACTTAATTTCTCTAAATAACAAGTTAGTTTCCTTAAATACTGGCTTAATGTCTCTAAATAAAGTGTTAATAGCCATGAAAAGAACCGTTGGCCTATCTTCTTAGGTGTGGTCCCAATTGCCCAACTCAAATTGCAAATGTATTCCCAAATGTCAAAAATTTTCCTAATTGTCCTTTCTAAATGTCAAAACTATTCCCCAATGTCCTTTCTAAATGGCAAAAATGTTCCCAAATTTCCTTCCTAAATGTCCATAATATTCCCAATTGACCTACCATCCTAACAGTTTCCCTAATTCTTTAATTGATTCCCTTATTGTTTCCAATTAAGGACAGTTGGTCTAGCAGGGGGCATGAGCTTGTTAACCCAGGCTTAGAGACACTTTGTGGGCCTGGGAGGTGAGACTGTGGGGCCTGGAGGTCAACACTCACCCATGCAATCATAAGTGTTCCCAATTGGCAAAAGTGTTCCCAAATGTTCTTTCCCAAAAATGGTCTACCAGGGGCACGAAACTTTAAGAAAAACATAGTTAAAGTTTTTCAACCAGGGAAGGGGAGGCAGGCAGGCCAACAGTTACTGCAGTCCCCCTCCTCTGGTCAAAAACTTAGAAAAAATTCAAGACGTTTTTGACTCATCCCCTGCCACTTTTAACCCAGGGATAGAGACCCTTTGTGGGCCTGGGAGGTGAGACTGAGGGGCCTGGAGGTCAACACTCACCCATACAATCATAAGTGTTCCCAATTGGCAAAAGTGTTCCCAATCGTTCTTTCCCAAAAATGGTCTACCAGGGGCACGAAACTTTAAGAAAAACATAGTTAAAGTTTTTCAACCAGGGAAGGGGAGGCAGGCAGGCCAACAGTTACTGCAGTCCCGCTCCTCTGGTCAAAAACTTAGAAAAAATTCAAGACTTTCCCAAAAATGGTCTACCAGGGGCACGAGCCTGTTACCCCAGGCTTAGAGACACTTTGTGGGCCTGGGAGGTGAGACTGTGGGGCCTGGAGGTCAACACTCACCCATGCAATCATAAGTGTTCCCAATTGGCAAAAGTGTTCCCAATCGTTATTTCCCAAAAATGGTCTACCAGGGGCACGAGGCTGTTACCCCAGGCTTAGAGACACTTTGTGGGCCTGGGAGGTGAGACTGTGGGGCCTGGAGGTCAACACTCACCCATGCAATCATAAGTGTTCCCAATTGGCAAAAGTGTTCCCAATCGTTATTTCCCAAAAATGGTCTACCAGGGGCACGAGGCTGTTACCCCAGGCTTAGAGACACTTTGTGGGCCTGGGAGGTGAGACTGTGGGGCCTGGAGGTCAACACTCACCCATACAATCATAAGTGTTCCCAATTGGCAAAAGTGTTCCCAATTGTTATTTCCCAAAAATGGTCTACCAGGGGCACGAAACTTTAAGAAAAACATAGTTAAAGTTTTTCAACCAGGGAAGGGGAGGCAAGCAGGCCAACAGTTCCTGCAGTCCCCCTCCTCTGGTCAAAAACTTAGAAAAAATTCAAGACTTTCCCAAAAATGGTCTACCAGGGGCACGAGCCTGTTAGCCCAGGCTTAGAGACACTTTGTTGGCCTGGGAGGTGAGACTGTGGGGCCTGTAGGTCAACACTCACCCATACAATCATAAGTGTTCCCAATTGGCAAAAGTGTTCCCAAATGTAATTTCCCAAAAATGGTCTACCAGGGGCACGAAACTTTAAGAAAAACATAGTTAAAGTTTTTCAACCAGGGAAGGGGAGGCAGGCAGGCCAACAGTTCCTGCAGTCCCCCTCCTCTGGTCAAAAACTTAGAAAAAATTCAAGACGTTTTTGACCCATCCCCTGCCACTTTTAACCCAGGGATAGACACCCTTTGTGGGCCTGGGAGGTGAGACTGAGGGGCCTGGAGGTCAACACTCACCCATGCAATCATAAGTGTTCCCATTTGGCAAAAGTGTTCCCAATCGTTCTTTCCCAAAAATGGTCTACCAGGGGCACGAGGCTGTTACCCCAGGCTTAGAGACACTTTGTGGGCCTGGGAGGTGAGACTGTGGGGCCTGGAGGTCAACACTCACCCATACAATCATAAGTGTTCCCAATTGGCAAAAGTGTTCCCAATCGTTATTTCCCAAAAATGGTCTACCAGGGGCACAAAACTTTAAGAAAAACATAGTTAAAGTTTTTCAACCAGGGAAGGGGAAGCAAGCAGGCCAACAGTTCCTGCAGTCCCCCTCCTCTGGTCAAAAACTTAGAAAAAATTCAAGACTTTCCCAAAAATGGTCTACCAGGGGCACGAGCCTGTTACCCCAGGCTTAGAGACACTTTGTGGGCCTGGGAGGTGAGACTGTGGGGCCTGGAGGTCAACACTCACCCATACAATCATAAGTGTTCCCAATTGGCAAAAGTGTTCCCAAATGTAATTTCCCAAAAATGGTCTACCAGGGGCACGAGGCTGTTACCCCAGGCTTAGAGACACTTTGCGGGCCTGGGAGGTGAGACTGTGGGGCCTGGAGGTCAACACTCACCCATTCAATCATAAGTGTTCCCAATTGGCAAAAGTGTTCCCAAATGTTCTTTCCCAAAAATGTTCTACCAGGGGCACGAGGCTGTTACCCCAGGCTTAGAGACACTTTGTGGGCCTGGGAGGTGAGACTGTGGGGCATGGAGGTCAACACTCACCCATACAATCATAAGTGGTCCCAATTGGCAAAAGTGTTCCCAAATGTTCTTTCCCAAAAATGGTCTTTCCAGGGGCACAAGCCTGTTACCCCAGGCTTAGAGACAGTTGTGGGCCTGGGAGCTGAGACTGTGGGGCATGGAGGTCAACACTCACCCATAAAATCATAAGTGTTCCCAATTGGCAAGAATATTCCCGATTGTCCTATGCATCCCCCCCTCTTCCCCCGCCCCCAGACCCCCCCAAAACCCTACAAGGTTTCACAGCCTCAACCAGGACATTTGGCCTGTTTTTAATAGGGGATTGAGTGTTCCCAAAAGTCCTTCCCAATTGGCAAAAGTGTTCCCAAGTGTCTCACATTATAAAACCTAAAGGTCACACTGCATTTTTCAATGGCAGTATATTGTTTAACACACTTAGCAGCGAAGTGATGGCCTGGAACCTGTTCAGTGTTGGTGAGGGTGTCGTGGAGAACCAGGGACCAAATTCTGGTGGTCCTGGACCCATGGGAAGGGTCCATACTGGCCCCCCTTAGAACGTGTCAGACAACAATTTAGAAATCCCAGGACATTTGGCCTGTTTTTAATAGGGTGGCTGAGTGTTCACAATTGTCTTTCCCAAATATCCAGAAAGTGTTCCCAATTGGCAAAAGTATTCCTGATTGTCCTTTCCCAAACATTGTCTGCCAGGGGCATGAGCTTTTCAATCCAGGCTTTGAGACACTTTCTGGGCCTGGCAGCTGAGACTGGGGGGCCTGGAGGTCAACATCCAACCACACAATCATAAGTGTTCCCAATTGGCAAAAGTGTTCCCAACTCTCTTTCCCAAATGACAAAAGTGTTCCCAATTGGCAAAAATATTCCCGATTGTCATATGCATCCCCCCCTCTTCCCCCGCCCCCAGACCCCCCCCAAAACCCTACAAGGGTTCACAGCCTCAACCAGGACATTTGGCCTGTTTTTCATAGGGGATTGAGTGTTCCCAGTCGTCCTTCCCAATTGGCAAAAGTGTTCCCAAGTGTCTCACATTATTAAACCTAAAGGTCACACTGCATTTTTCAATGGCAGTATATTGTTTAACACACTTAGCAGTGAAGTGATGACCTGGAACTTGTTGAGTGTTGGTGAGGGTGTCGTGGAGAACCAGGGATCAAATTCTGGTGGTCCTGGACCCATGGGAAGGGTCCATACTGGCACCCCAGAACATGTCAGACAACACTTTAGAAATCCCAGTACATTTGGCCTGTTTTTAATAGGGTGGCTGAGTGTTCACGATTGTCTTTCCCAGATATCAAAAAGTGTTCCCAATTGGCAAAAGTATTCCCGATTGTCCTTTCCCAAATATTGTCTGCCAGGGCAACAGCTCGTGGATCCAGGCTAAGAGACACTTTCTGGGCCTGGCAGCTGAGACTGGGGGGCCTGGAGGTAAACGTCCAACCATACAATCATAAGTGTTCCCAATTGGCAAAAGTGTTCCCAACTGTCCTTCGCAAATGAAACAAGTGCTGCATTTTTCAATGCCAATATGTCGTTTAACACACTTAGCAGTAAAGTGATGGCCTGGAACCTGTTCAGTGTTGGTTAGGGTGTCGTGGAGAACCAAGGACCAAATTCTGGCGGTCCTGGACCCATGGGAAGGGTCCGTACTGGCACCCCAGAACGTGTCGGACAACACTTTAGAAACCCCGCGACATTTGGCCTGTTTTTAATAGGGCGGCCGAGTGCTCGCGATTGTCTTCCCAAACGGCAAAAGTTTTCCGGTTTGGTCCGGGGCTTCGGGCCTCGGGAACATTTCGGACGTTTCGGATGAGCTCGTCGGGGCGTGTTCCCTTTTGTCCAAAGTGTTCCCGATTGTCCCGTGCGGGGGGAAAAAATTTCGCCACCTGGTGGCCGAGAGCGGGATTTATGCCGAAACGGGACAACCGGGAACGTTTCCAAAAATCCATAGGATTGGCCCCGCCCGGCCCCCGGGGGCCCGGGGGCCGCGTCTCCCTCGCGGGGTCGCGGGCTGCGCCGTCCCGCCCGACCGGGCGCCGCTCGCCTATTTTTAGGACCCCCCCTCGGGGCGGGGCGGTCCGGGACAGAGCGGCACGTGTATTCGTCGCGATTTTTTGACAAAGTCTTCCCGTTTGTCCTGCGAGTATATACGGGGACAAGTGTAACATGGATATATGGGACCCTGAGGAAAAGAGCACCAAAGGTCTATGGGACCCTGAGGTTGAGTGAACCAAAGGTCTATGAGACCCTGAGGACGAGTGCAACATGGATCTATGGGACCCTGAGGAATACAGCACCAAAGGTCTATGGGACCGGGTGGTAAACTGCTCCAAAGGTCTGAGACCCTGAGGACGAGTGCACCTTGAGTCTATAGGACCCTGTGGTAAACTGCTGGTAAGTGGGTGAATGTCAATGATTGCACAAATAATCTCTGGAACCAACTCTGGGACCCTGAGGAAAACAGCACCAAAGGTCTATGGGACCCGGTGGTAAACTGCTCCAAAGGTCTTTGAGACCCTGAGGACAAGTGCAACATGGGTCTATGGGACCCTGAGGATGAGTGCACCATGAGTCCATGGGACCCTGTGGTAAACTCCTCCAAAGGTCTATGAGACCCTGAGGACAAGTGCAAAATGTTTCTATGGGACCCTGAAGAAACCTGCACCAAGGGTCTATGAGACCATGCACATCTGTGCAACAAGGGTCTGTGGGACCCTGAGGTTGAGTGAACCAAAGGTCTATGAGACCTTGAGGACGAGTGCAACATGGATCTATGGGACCCTGAGGAATACAGCACCAAAGGTCTATGGGACCGGGTGGTAAACTGCTCCAAAGGTCTGAGACCCTGAGGACGAGTTCACCTTGAGTCTATAGGACCCTGTGGTAAACTGCTGGTAAGTGGGTGAATGATTGCACAAATGATCTCTGGAACCAACTCTGGGACCCTGAGGTTGAGGAGCCGTTGATGAAGGAATGCAAATGATTTTGTGTGATCCAACAGTAAAGACAACTAGGATGATTGCACCAAGCGTCTATGGGACCCTGAAGAGGAGTCCAGCAAGGATCTCTGAGACCCTGAGAACGAATGCCGCAAGGGTTGTGACCCACAGGAGGACTGCAGCAAGGGTATCTGTGAGCCTGAGGTTTAGGAGGCGGTGAGGTAAGTGGGCAAATAACAAGTGCATCATGGGTCTCTGGTACCCTGAGGATTATGGTAAATGCAGGGATAACTAAGGTGTTTTGATATAGGCTTCATTATTTAGCTTTATTATCTCCACTTATGGTTTCAATTGGTTAATTTTGAGCCCTGCATGCCAAGCTACTGTGAGGACCAGCTGTGTGGTTTTAGTATGTGATGTTTGTGTTTTGCAGACCCTTCGCACCGGAGTACTTGACCCTAGTCACTCATCTCCATAGTAAACACAGGTTGTAAAATAAATGACACATGTCCATGACTAGCCTACACCTTTAATCATTCATAATCAAATACATGACACATTACGGCAAACAAAACAGATCGACACAAGGTCATGTCAATTTAAATGTTGAAATCAAGGTACCTATTGAAGTATGACACAAGCAAGCTATTGACATACAGGAGAAAGCTATAATCATTTGAGTGTGTTATGGCTAGCAATAACAGCAGGCTCCTGATGACACCAAGAAAACTGGTCTGTGAGGGATCTGATGCTCAGGTTCCTCGTGAGCTCCTGTGGACTCCACAGCTGGTGAAATACCATGGACTAGGGAACCAAATGGTGTGCTGGCACAGTTTGGGTAAAGGACTGACAGCCTCACGCAGCCTGTAGGAGAAGCTGATGGTCTTGCATAGCCTGTGGGAGAGGCTGGTGACTCCCCATTGGGTGTGACCATAATTGCTGAACTCTCAGGTGTTGTGGAAACTGCAGACTGGCTACCTGTCTGTACTCCGGTTCGTGCTCATGTTCGTAAAAGCACTCAGGCCTCAAACTGCAGATACGTGACCCATACATGGTATAATTGCCATTACATTCCTGTCTTAAAATCAACTTCTGCTCTGTTGGACGCACATCCCCTGTCGTCCGATGCACAGCTCTTGAGAGTGTATTAGACAATCACTGACAATTCCAATATATTTAACACGACTTCGGAAATATACCCTCAATATTCCTCTTCACTCTCAACTGTAGAATTGTATCCACAGCGAACCCCACTCCTGGAACTATCTGGGCCTTTGGACATCTTGGTACTTTGGACTGTGTACCTGTTATTGCATCACTCAGATGCTTGTCGCTCACACTCTAGATCTTGAGGTAGCTGCTGAGGCCGACGAAGAGACTTGTTGTCACTGGGTCCTGGGGTGTACCTGTGGGGCATAGGTGGAGCTGAAGAGTAGTTGGTACACACTTTAGTCTCAAGCCAGCATGCGGGTATGTCCACTAAAGGAGCTGTGTGCATCTTGGCTTCCCAATGAGACATGCGGGTCCAGCGGTTGTGTGTCACAGGCCACGCAGAACTCATGCAGTAACGAAACAAAAGATATATATAGTATCTGGAGAGTTTGCGATTGTCCACGATTATCAGCTCAGGGATTTGGGCTCCGCGATACGCCGTGCTACCACACTCCATTCCATGGAGAGACTCTAGGTCCACTTTGGGTATGTACAGTGTATCAGCTCTCTGCCACATATCTCTCAAGATCTTCAAGGTAGTCTGTAGAGAGTTTTCACATTTCAACGTGTCTTGCAGCAAACCCGTGGCTGGCGCACCTGCCACAATTAGGCACTCGAAGAGTAACAACGAGGCGTGTTCAGAGAACACGATTTCTCTGCGAGAAAGTGACCCGGTCATCCCGTGTTATTTACAAGTCCAGGTACGATTGCAGAGCATATGGGTGTTGATGATCTCGTGGAAATGGTCAGCGTCAGGGTTCCAAGCAACGCAGAAAAACTGATACATCTGGTGGAGCGGTACAATCTGTACTATGTTAAGACTTTGCGTTACAATGACTTGCATGGCGTGCTGGACTGGCTCGGGGTACGGTGTGGCAATTCCGAATTCAGCCAACACAAAGACACAGTTACAGTGCTCAATAGGCTTCTCCCATCACTCCTCAATGTGGCGGTGGTGAGTATAGACACAGAGCCACAGATCGAGGGCAAGAGGCGTGTGATTGTATACATAAAAGGGGACCATGGCCAAACGCGGTATGACTCGTTAGTACTGTTCCTAGTGGTGAACTTTGATGGAGCCCCATACAATCTGGATACCAGCATTATCTTCACACATGTGCGTGCGTTGCTCACCAAATGCAGGACCCCCCTGTTCCCAGAGTTTGCCAAGTGTCGCCATGGTAATTTGTCAACTGTGGTGGCAGTCCGTCGGGAGCACCTCCCGGTAATAGACGGATTCATGGCCCTTAGCCACGATACGACTAAACCCAAGATGCCCAAGGTAACCGTAGACAGATTTGGGCGACAATACAAGCCTCTAAGGTCTAACAAAGAAGCCAGTCCATGGAGCCTCTACGCAGACATATCCAGGGACCTCGGATGTGCAATAGACATAGAAACACTGATAACCACAAAGGACACGGTTCTGGGTCGAGGAGGCTTCGGGGTGACAGTTCTGCTCAACCAGAATCTGGTTGCAAAGGTCAACCTGTTTCCAGATATGGTGAACTGGAGCAGGCCTGTGATAGACTCTGAATTCAATTGCTATGCACACATTGCCTCACAAGTGGAAGAGGTCATGATGGGTGTTTCTATGAAACACGCCAACATCTTGCGTACATTCAGGGGCCTTTGGTGTGAGATCCCCGGATACCAGCTGGGCGGTAGAGCCGTGCTCATTATGGAACGAGCCCTATGCTCACTGCATGAGTTCATGTGGAAAATTGACAACGTCTCGATAGTACCCATGGTCGAACTGGACACCCTGCAAGGACTGAATTATTTGCAATCTAGAGCCATCCAGCACAGAGACATTACACACAGGAACATTTTGGTATGTCACCAGAAAGACAGAACGCCCATACCATTAGCTTTCAAGATCAGCGACTTTGGAACCGCGTGCAACTTTTCCACCCCGGATCAGCCACGAGGCAACCGCTGTAACATGGCACCAGAGGTGTTGTGGACTTTGAACGCAGCCACAGGGAGCGATGTGTTCAGCTGGTACTGTGTTATGTGGGAGATGTACAATGGCTCACCATTGATAGCGTACAAGAATGGGAATGATATAGGGTTTTGTGGAAAGACATACGCTGAGAACCTATCCAAATTGGTTGGGGTGTACAATCCTGACAACATTCTGTCGTTAGAACACGGCTACATGAAAGCAATAGACGCTTGTGTCCTTCACGCGAAATACAAAGATTTGAGACCTAGCGTTGAGCAGATACAGGCAACCCTGACGCACATGGCCCTGAACACTAATGACAAGTCATTTATCCAGATAGGAGCGCTCTGCGTTACACTCTTCCCTCAGGAGAGACAGTCTCCTTCCGAACTGCTGAAACTTGAACGATACAAGTGTTTGAGTAGAGACATAAGTGAGGCAAATGTGCCACACAGAGTGCTGCCGCTGTCCATTCACGCAGGCGAGTACAGATTGACCGATATCATAGTCAGTGACGATTGTGCCCCTGAGGGACTCGCTAAACTGATGACCGATGCAGCCGCAGCGGCGCGTCCGCCGACAAGAATCACGTCCAAAGTCAAAGAGTTCTACGGAATAGACCTTTTGCGGCTGGCCCCTGGTCGAATACAGCCTTACCAGTGGTACTCAAACAAGGTCAAAGGACTCGCTGATGTGTACCAGATCAATAACAAACACAAAGCAGGAAACACAGAGATTCAGATCGGGGCCAGTCACTTGAAAGTGGAGTCTGTGGATCCGGGAGAGGGTACTTCAATCGCTGGCCCCGGTCGACGACAGTGTCTTAAACCAGCCGGGACCCAGATGCAGACACTCAACCCAGGAGCGGAACTGTTACCCAATCGAGCAAGGGAAAGTACCTGTGATTGTAGCAACGAGCCCGCACAAAGGCAGAGCTATGATGTGGTGACAGTGGAGAAGGCACCGGGGCCACACAGCGAATCGATTGCAGAGTCAGAGCTTCAGGGTACGGTGATTCTACGAACAAAACAGATACCGGGGGAGATAGCCACACAAATGGTCATTCTCAAGAGTCACAATGAGAAAGAGATGAAACGTTTCAAGGACAACGTAATCCTCCTGTCACAAAGCATGACCATAATGTGTCCTCTCATGTTTGCTGGTCCCCGGAACGGATTGTCTAAGTGCTCTAGGAGCAAAGGTGTGTTCATCTTCCAGTATGCCCAGTTTTTCGAAGGGTGCGAGCAGATGTCTACATTGGACACCTCAGACACACCTAACTCGGCTCACGGATTACTGCTGCAGGTTTTTCTAACGCTCAAAGCTGCTTTGGAGAGGAAGCTGTTACCCACGCACATGACCGAGTGTAACTTCATTCTAATCAGCAAAGGAGCTGTGATGATTGACGTTGTCTCGTACCTCAGCAGGTACTTCAACAAGCCCCGGTCCACCATGTTCGGTGAATATTGCAAGAGCTTGCTCAGGCTTTGTGTTATCATGGTGAAAAAACAATTACCTCATTCAGAACTGTGCAAACAGCTCCAGGAGATTGACCCCAAGACACCTGCATTGTGTATACTGACCACGGCAATTGAACACTTGAGAATCTTCTGTCCCAGTGAAAGAGCCACGCCGAGCATATCGACCCTAGATGGTAACTTTTTCACATTCAAAGATTACACATTGGATATACCCAACTGGCTGACAGCCGTGGGTGAGAAGGAAGCTGCTCACGATAGAAGTTGCACTACAGTGCTGGTGTACGGACATCCGAGAGCAGGCAAACGAGACCTGACAGCAGAGGGTTTAGGCGCTACCAATCTGAAGACACTGGTTAGGGATATAGTACTGAGGATGAAAGTGAAGCTATTCGGACTAGCGAGGCTCAAAGTGACAACACTGGATTGCACGCAGGGTTTCACTAAGGTGACTCTCAAGAATTCAGCACTCTGTAAGATACCTTGTGTAGACCAACTTGACCATTCAAGGTTACTTCATGACAACAACGGAAACTGTTTCACATATGATGCTATTTTGCCCCAGTCCAAGTGGGCCCCTGTCATAATGTTCACAAAGTGTAGGCAAGATGGACCTACTCCAGAGTTCACTGCTGAATATTACAGCGTAAAGATCCTAATGGTTCTACTGGGGCCTGAGGGCACTGTGGAATCGCTTAAAGCATTGTTCCAGAGCATGTCAAGTTTCAGCGTGACACACTACTAAGAGCACAAACCCTCTCACTGTCCACAGTCACATAAGTGTGACTTGATTAATCATGGAACACAATGCAGCATCAACAGGGTTGAACGGAGGATGTCACAGTGATATATGAAGCAGTGTCTTTATACAGTGGGGTAACTTACATGCTTATGTAGAGAAGGGAATCAGCTGCAATTTGAACCTCTTTGTTTTCTTTTTGTTGTTTTGTTGTTCGTCTTTCAATATATAATAAATGTTAAATACCCCTCAGTACATGTGTGCTCATTATTTGCATCAGGTAATACAACTCATGATTATGAGTATAAGAAGTATTTGTGCACATGAAATAATACTCACTGACATGCATACACTCAAAGACTGTGACTCACTTTAATATGTTTCTTACAGCATGATCAATACTCGCAGAACACAATAGATTTCAACTCATTTAATCATTTTACAGAACATGAATAGCATGCAGCAAAGTATACTTAAACAGAAGAAACACATACATAGTAGATTACACGTTCATAGGCCTTCAAACAATCATTTCCTAACAAAATATCTGTCCAGAGTATTAGGCATGACCTTGGGTCCCGGACTTGAATATTTAGATGACAATACTACAGCTGAAGAGGTTCCTCCAACTGAGATGTGCACACAGCATTTGCCAGACGCTCCAAATATCGTATCATAGAAGCACTGCTGGGTCCTGGTGGAGCTCTTGGCATTTTTACCACATGATGGGAAGACATGATTGAAAATGTCACTACATGTGGACTCTGACACAATTGTTATAGTCAGAGTCTGTACTGGTCTCGCCACACCCTGTCTTGTCAGGTTTGGTGTCCATACGGTTGTGCCCAAGATCTGAATCCTCGTCCTCTGATGGATTGGTGTCCGGATGGTTTGAGTGATCCTCGTCCTCCGATGTACTCTTGTCTGTATGGTCTGAGAGATCCTCGTCCTCTGATGTACTCTCATTCGTACGGTTTGAGTTATCCTCACTCTCTATCCGTTCCTCTTCAGGGTCACAGAGGTCCTCGTGATCAGATTCTAAGGTGTCACTAGGCCACGAGGCTTGCTTGGTCAAATAAGCAAACTCTGTTGCCTCTCCATGTAACCTTGGCACCTGTGACTGTGTGTCATCAGGGCTCTGACGTGAAGCTGTAGACACAGGGTAGTTATGGAGTGACTCCTGTGGCCTGTTTTGCTCTATTGTTTCACATTTTTGTCTGGTTGAATTGTGAGGCCTGGCCTTTTGGGTCTTACTGTGCAACCTTCTCTCTTCTTGTCTGGCCTGGGTAACTGGAGACGGATGGCATTTTATATCGACATTGATCCCTCCCCAATGCGACTCTGGGTCATATGTTTCTAGGTCTGAAAGCTTATTTTTGTAGAGCGGGGAATCTTGTTTCTTGGCGTGGGTGTTCTTATTCAATTTTACTGCTTTACACCTCTTAGACCCCTCCTGTCTATTTCTAGTCTCCTCTTTTCTTTTAGGACGTGGGACAGAGGTTTTGTTTTCAGCCCTGATCAGTTTCTCCTTAACACGTCTCTCCGTCACACATTTGGGGCGCTTCACAGTGGGTTTGATCAACTCCTCATCTGACGAGGATGACAGTGTGCGCTTATATGCACCAGTGTCCGCTTCGGTGTCACCAATACCACCGGGTTGGCGATAATAGTCTTCTTCGGACTCTGAATGAGAGACACGCTTATGCCTTCGAACAGCCCTCCTCCTTTGATGCTGTGCACAGAACGCCTTTTCGTCCGCCTCCTCATCACTGCTACCATCCTCATTACTGCTGTCCTCATCTATAGGTCTGTTGTCTATGAATTTGTCATTGGGATCGTATTCGTCAGGACTCTCAATGTTATCCCTATGCATTGTGGCGTCCAAGTCCTCGCCCCATATTTCATATTCAGACTCTGTATCGCACTCTTCCTCGTCACCACTCACTTCTACAGCCTCGCACAGCACATGGTCCTGGTACCTTGTGTACTGGTTGTGGATTTGTGACCCGTGAGCCTCAGCCTTCTTTTTGACCTTGATCCTGAATGGCTTAGAGGTTGAGTCCTCACTGGTTCCCTCATCCTCCTCCTCCTCACTGGCAGCTTCAACAATCTCAGAGTCTTGCTCTTCATAGTTCTGCATAGACTTACAAGTGGATTGCTTATTCCTCTCATAGGTGCGGTCTTGCTTGAGAGCTGTCGTGTGATGTAAATTTGTATCCTGTCCACATATTTTGCCACGGAAACCGCCAGGGTTTGTCTTGATGTAATGCGTAGTCTGGGCCGAAAGCCCCATGGATTGACTTGGGGCCCCATGGAAGGACGTCAGTATGTTGCATTTCCAGTTCTCTTTGGACGTAGAGGCTAAGCAATCCACGAGAGCTTTACTGAGTCTATCCTGCAAGCTATGGCTTTTGAGCACATGGACCACAGGGCGATTGTTAATGACCCACTCCTTAAGGATAACACTGTGTCTACTGTGCAGGAGAGTGTTGTCTAATGCAAGGAGTGTGCAAACAGCTTCTCTCCTCAGATGTTCACCATTCAGCCATGGTTCACTCATCAGTAGTGTTGACATGTTCTTTATCCACGTCCAAATGGGAACAGCTTCCGGTATGGCTATAGAGTACAGACTGCTCTGCACGCTGATCTTGACCTTGTTGAGCTTCTTGCCCTTGGTTACATGGTTAGAAGGCCCGTCTGTGTCAACCACTTCTTCGGCGTGCTCTCCTCTTAACTTGAGCCCTTTCTTCACTCTTTTGTACTTGGTGCGGAGTTTTATAAAGAGCACCTTAGCTTTGGAATACAGCTGCGTCAAAGTTTTGTCTTTGTGCACATGAGGTTTGATCAAGCTGTGCCACATTTTCTGGGCTTTGGCAGCGTTGTCCATGGCACAGTCTTTGTACAACGCGTTGCACGCTGACACCATCTTGACATCACCCGGGTATCTAATTTGACCATAACTGGAGGCGATGTGGCTCAACTCGGTCCAGTCCATTGCCATCTGCGCTTCGATCATATTGTAATGCTTCTTCTTTACTGCAGTGGCAATTTGTCTGTCAGAGTTGTACAGGTTCCAAAAACTCTGATATTCCTGGACTTTCTTCATGGGGCAATGTAACAGCTCTGCGACTGCAAACGCATTGGGAATCTTGCTGTCCATGAACTTAATGGCCAAGTCCACAACTTCAACCTCGCCGGGATCGCCAATTGTGCTCTCAATGTGCTTTGGTGTATAATTGCACCAGCTGTTTGGGTTGACACGTTTAATGAAGGCTGTCAATGCAGGATTGTATATCTCCTGATGCATCTCGCGTCCCAGGATGAAAGTATCCCTGTCCAAGTCCTGTATTGTCTCATTCCAACTGCTCACTAGCTCTCCATTGCCCTTAAAACAACTTTGTTTCACGGCCCTGCAAAACCTAACCGTTGTTGACACATAGAGCCCAGGTATGTCATCCTGTCCATGTCTCAGGTTGACAACTGAGACTAGGTACGCCTTCTTGCCCTCCACTGACCTACTGTTCCTTTTGTAAAAGACAGTAGGAGTGCCACCGTTCTCGTAATGAAAGTGTGTCAAATTGAATCTCACGTGCTCTGCCTGGATGCAATCCGGGTTCTTCTCACGTTTACTCTTCATCGTTTCAGCCACATCCGCTCCTACCACACAGCACATTGGATCTATGTGAGAATCCAAGGCCTCGCTGTTGTTCTGAGTGTCTAGGGTGACTTCGCTCTGCAGTAGCTGGGAAGGGTGGATTTGTTGAAAGCAAGGCATGAGAGCTGTTAAGTCCGTGGGCACCTCCAGGGCCATGTCCCAGAATTCATACTTGTCAGAGGTGACCACCTTCAGCAACTCAAGACTTTCGTGTCCTGGGACAAACAGCACCTCTTGTAGGAAGTATGTTTTCCCACAGTCTTCCCCGTTTTGCAGCATATCTACAATGTAGGTTCCGATCATAGATCTGGAAATGTCGTGTAAAATGAGATTGCGGGTTTCAGAGCACTGCGTGACAACGGGGATAACCTTCTTTGTGCCATTGGGGTTACTCAGCTCCTTTTGTGGCAGATAAAAGGCTGTGTAGTTACCGGATGCGATGAGCACGTGTTTCATGCCAACCTTGTCTACATTTTCAATACAATCAAATCCGTTGCCACCTTCCACATCCACTAGGTCCATAAGCGTACGTAACAGCTCAACCGAAGGTTTCTGCCTGAGACATTTGGCATTCTGGAGTACCTTGTCTCTGATAGTCTTGTGGATGTTTTTTGGTTTGCGCCTGTGTTCACTCTCAGACAGCTTGTCTTGCTTGCGCAGCATTAGATTGGCCACGGAGTTGAAGAGTCCTTGTGTGCTTTCACATGCAAACACATCTTTGTAGCTCGACTTGTAATACCACTTAGGTTTCTCTGTTACAATAAATCTAGCTTTCCTGTCCGCCATCTTGTTCAGCTCAATTTAATTCACCTGGGTAAAACTTGAATACAAACTGCACTCTTAAAGCAACCAGTTTGTAGAAATGACCTTGTGTGATGTTCCACTGTGGGTGACCGTAGCCTGTCCTGAGCCTATGTAGCAGCACAGACTATGAGGCAGAAGTGGATCTTGCGAGGGCTTTTAACCAGAGTTTGACAGAGAAATCCCTCCCCCAACATTGGTGTGATACAGAAGCTGGGAACTGCCAGACATTCATCAACAGCTGATTGTCCAACTGCAGGCAGAGGATCAGTTGAAAGCCTGAAGATCCAAGGAAAGTCTGAGGATCCAATGACAGGCTAAGGATTTGAGTAAAGGCTTTGCATCCGAGGAAAGGCTGAGGATCCAAGGAAAGGCTGAGGATCTGAGCAAGGGCTGTGATCCGAGCAAAGGCTGTGATCCAAGCAAGGACTGTGATCAGAGTCTAGTTCTAGTATCCCATGGACACATAAGGGATAAGTAACACACTACTCCATGTTTGTCAGACCTGAGAATATCTCACCAAGTAGTCAGGGCAGCTAGGAAATACACAACCGGGGTCATTAGAGATTCAGCAACAGCTGATTGTCCGACTGCAGGCAGAGGATCCGTTTAAAGCCTGAGGATCCAAGGAAAGTCGGAGGATCCAATGACATGCTAAGGATCCGAGGAAAGGCTATGCATCCGAGCAAAGCCTGTGATCCGAGTAAAGGCTGTGCATCCGAGCAAAGGCCAAGGATCTGAGCAAAGCCTGTGATCAGAGTCTAGTTCTAGTATCCCATGGACACATAAGGCATAAGTAACACACTACTCAATGTTTGTCAGACCTGAGAACACCTCACCCAGTAGTCATGGCAGCTAGGAAAGACACAACCAGGGTCATAAGAGATTCAGCAACGGCTGATTATCCGACTGCAGGCAGAGGATCCGTTTAAAGCCTGAAGATCCAAGGAAAGTCGGAGGATCCAATTACAGGCTATGCATCCGAGCAAAGCCTGTGATCCGAGTAAAGGCTGTGGTTCCGAGGAAAGGCTATGCAGCCGAGCAAAGCCTGTGATCCGAGTAAAGGCTGTGATCCGAGCAAAGGCTATGCATCCGAGCAAAGGCCAAGGATCGGAGCAAAGGCTGTGATCCGAGCAAGGACTGTGATCAGAGTCTAGTTCTAGTATCCCATGGACACATAGGGGATAAGTAACACACTACTCCATGTTTGTCAGACCTGAGAATATCTCACCAAGTAGTCAGGGCAGCTAGGAAAGACACAACCGGGGTCATTAGAGATTCAGCAACGGCTGATTGTCCGACTGCAGGCAGAGGATCCGTTTAAAGCCTGAAGATCCAAGGAAAGTCGGAGGATCCAATGACAGGCTAAGGATCCGAGGAAAGGCTATGCATCCGAGCAAAGCCTGTGATCCGAGTAAAGGCTGTGATCCGAGCAAAGGCTATGCATCCGAGCAAGGACTGTGATCAGAGTCTAGTTCTACTATCCCATGGACACATAAGGGATAAGTAACACACTACTCAATGTTTGTCAGACCTGAGAACACCTCACCCAGTAGTCATGGCAGCTAGGAAAGACACAACCAGGGTCATAAGAGATTCAGCAATGGCTGATTATCCGACTGCAGGCAGAGGATCCGTTTAAAGCCTGAAGATCCAAGGAAAGTCGGAGGATCCAATGACAGGCTAAGGATCCGAGGAAAGGCTATGCATCCGAGCAAAGCCTGTGATCCGAGTAAAGGCTGTGGTTCTGAGGAAAGGCTATGCATCCGAGCAAAGCCTGTGATCCGAGTAAAGGCTGTGATCCGAGCAAAGGCTATGCATCCGAGCAAAGGCCAAGGATCTGAGCAAAGCCTGTGATCAGAGTCTAGTTCTAGTATCCCATGGACACATAAGGGATAAGGAACACACTACTCAATGTTTGTCAGACCTGAGAAAACCTCACCCAGTAGTCATGGCAGCTAGGAAAGACACAACCAGGGTCATAAGAGATTCAGCAACGGCTGATTATCCGACTGCAGGCAGAGGATCCGTTTAAAGGCTGTGATCCGAGCAAAGGCTATGCATCCGAGCAAAGGCCAAGGATCTGAGCAAAGGCTGTGATCCGAGCAAGGACTGTGATCAGAGTCTAGTTCTAGTATCCCATGGACACATAAGGGATAAGTAACACACTACTCCATGTTTGTCAGACCTGAGAATATCTCACCAAGTAGTCAGGGCAGCTAGGAAACACACAACCGGGGTCATTAGAGATTCAGCAATGGCTGATTGTCCGACTGCAGGCAGAGGATCCGTTTAAAGCCTGAGGATCCAAGGAAAGTTGGAGGATCCAATGACAGGCTAAGGATCCGAGGAAAGGCTATGCATCCGAGCAAAGCCTGTGATCCGAGTAAAGGCTGTGGTTCCGAGGAAAGGCTATGCATCCGAGCAAAGCCTGTGATCCGAGTAAAGGCTGTGATCCGAGCAAAGGCTATGCATCCGAGCAAAGGCCAAGGATCTGAGCAAAGCCTGTGATCAGAGTCTAGTTCTAGTATCCCATGGACACATAAGGGATAAGTAACACACTACTCAATGTTTGTCAGACCTGAGAACACCTCACCCAGTAGTCATGGCAGCTAGGAAAGACACAACCAGGGTCATAAGAGATTCAGCAACGGCTGATTATCCGACTGCAGGCAGAGGATCCGTTTAAAGCCTGAAGATCCAAGGAAAGTCGGAGGATCCAATGACAGGCTAAGGATCCGAGGAAAGGCTATGCATCCGAGCAAAGCCTGTTATCCGAGTAAAGGCTGTGGTTCCGAGGAAAGGCTATGCATCCGAGCAAAGCCTGTGATCTGAGTAAAGGCTGTGATCCGAGCAAAGGCTATGCATCCGAGCAAAGGCCAAGGATCTGAGCAAAGGCTGTGATCCGAGCAAGGACTGTGATCAGAGTCTAGTTCTAGTATCCCATGGACACATAAGGGATAAGTAACACACTACTCAATGTTTGTCAGACCTGAGAACACCTCACCCAGTAGTCATGGCAGCTAGGAAAGACACAACCAGGGTCATAAGAGATTCAGCAACGGCTGATTATCCGACTGCAGGCAGAGGATCCGTTTAAAGCCTGAGGATCCAAGGAAAGTTGGAGGATCCAATGACAGGCTAAGGATCCGAGGAAAGGCTATGCATCCGAGCAAAGCCTGTGATCCGAGTAAAGGCTGTGGTTCCGAGGAAAGGCTATGCATCCGAGCAAAGGCTGTGGTTCCGAGGAAAGGCTATGCATCCGAGCAAAGCCTGTGATCCGAGTAAAGGCTGTGATCCGAGCAAAGGCTATGCATCCGAGCAAAGGCCAAGGATCTGAGCAAAGCCTGTGATCAGAGTCTAGTTCTAGTATCCCATGGACACATAAGGGATAAGTAACACACTACTCAATGTTTGTCAGACCTGAGAACACCTCACCAAGTAGTCATGGCAGCTAGGAAAGACACAACTGGGGTCATTAGAGATGCATTGTTCCTAGCAGTTGGGACCGACATTTTACATGAGAAGACATATCACGAATTGTCCTTTGGTGCGTTGTCTCCAAATGACAGAGCGACCTTTCAATTTCTGCTATATCTGACGTATTGCTGCAAAGGGGAGTTTCTCCAAGTGACTCTAGAGAACACAGATTTTGGCAATATGTCACCTCCCATCAGATTGTTGATGTTTCAGATGTTTTGTCTTAGACATGAGCGAAGAGAGCATGTGTGAAAAACAATCCTCAAGTGGTATACAATCCGATCTGGGCAGAGCGGCAACGGACGATGACATGGGCGAGCACGTATCCAGTACCCAGCTGTACAGTCTCATGAACACAATTAACATGGATGTGTTCAGAGGGGAGGAGGAGCCCGAAGACAACACGGGTTCGCAAGCATCCTCAGCTGACGATACCCTAAAGGAAGCATTCAACGCGTTCATGCGTCTACAGTTGGTCAGGAAAAAGGCATGTTCGCTAAACAACGCTATGTTATGCATGAGAGACGAAAAGGGTGAGTTAGGCTCCATGTTCGAGTGGTTAGATATCTGCAATGACACACTGAACGCCCACAAGGTGGACAAAAAGAAAGTCAAGGACCTACAGGGTTCCATGTACACACCAGTGTCTGGTCGACAGGCTGTCATCTTGCCAGAGACTATCACCGTCCAAAATCTCAAGTCTCTGGAGACCTCGATAGGTAGGATCACAGACTGTGTGAGCAAAGGAGAGGGCAAGGCATTGTTCCTGTCCATCATATCTAAACTCACGAGGACGCAATGGTTGAAACATAAAGTTATTCAAACGGGCTATACCACGGTCATGCCAAAGGACAGGGAATTCATGAAACGACTGAGATATTTCACGAGCGAACTAGACGGTTCCTCAAGAGGCGGCGAGGTCGACATCGGAGGACTGTTGGTATTCAGGTACTCTCTGGAGAAACTCATCGACAGGGAGAACCCGGACCTGTTTGTCAAATCTCTGATTCACAGGCATGTGCCCATTTCACAGACCCGCATTGACAGTGTGTTATCTGACATAAAGAGCAAACGCAGAACAAAAGCTCTTGCGTCTTTGCTGAACCACGGACGCTGTCATTGCAAGAGGAGTAGGCACATGGAGGTACACGGCGCGTGCACCGGCGAGTGTCAGACAGCGTACTCCTATTTTTACAACTCATCTGAGCAACACCCGTTCCTTGTGAGCAAAGGCGACCACAGTTGCTACATCGTGCGCCTGTACCCTAATCTGGGTAAACTGGAGCTCCTGAGCAAAGAAATGAAAGTCAAGTACAGAGGATGCTGGCTGTTTGAGAGCATAGCGAACATGGTCTTCAGTATCCTTGTCAGGCTACGGTTCAACCAGAACGAATCGCTATACCAAGGTTTGAGCGAAGTGATCGACGGGAATATGAGCATCTCGAGCCTGTCTCTCGGTTACGGTCTCGCTGAGATACACGAGTCGTTATACCTTGCTCTGGACAATCACAATGACTACCCGAATGAGCCCGGTGCCCTGGCTCCACTGAAAGTGTACGACCACGCATTAGTGCGCTACTTGTTCTGTGACAGCCTGCAAGTTGGCAGGTTGTTTCAGGCGTCGACTACATTCAACTACATTATCGCCAACACGGCACCCAGGTTTACGACCGAACGGTTCATGCTGTTCAACAACACTGGTCCGGGAGAAGGTAAGAGCTATGCAAACCTTGTGCTGAACTATCAGTTTCGGAGGATAAATGGTTGCATAGAGACCCTGTCGTCTTTCACCCCGCAAGCTTTCAAGTACAAGCAGAAGAGGACCGCCTGCGTTGTCATCATAGACGATGCACACATAACCCACGAGAAGAACGTCAATGCTGCAGACAGGGAGTCCAACGTGATCCCCAATACATTCAAAAATCTTCTGGACACCAGTGTGTTGGAGAGTGATGTGGTGACCAGAGATATGAGCAGCGGTCAGATGACCACGGTCAAGTACGAGGTTACGCACAACTGCGGCTTTGTGTGGAACACCAACACAATGGGGTTTGTGAGCGAGGCATGGGCTGATCGGAGCTTGGTCATGGAATCCGAGTCAAAGTCTACAGACTGTGACTAGGGTTGAGGCTAGCCCTCAGTGCTCCCAGAAGGGGGTTAGGGTTAGGGTAGTACGGATCCCAGAGATCTCCCCACGCGTCCGACGACGGCGCAGTTGAATGGAGATCAACGGTAGTGCACGGGCCGTCGCATGTCACTCGGTTCTCCCCTAATCCAACAATTGTGTAGATGAGAATTCTCATCAGAGAAGAAAGGGGGATAGTACCACTCATCCCTCTGTCTAGAGGAGGTGAGGGAGAGAGAAACACAGACCCATCCCTTTGTCTAAAGGAGGTGGGGGAGAAGGAAAGACACCTCCATCCCTCTGGGTTAGGGTTAGGGTAGTACGGATCCCAGAGATCTCCCCACGCGTCCGACGACGGCGCAGTTGAATGGAGATCAACGGTAGTGCACGGGCCATCGCATGTCACTCGGTTCTCCCCTAATCCATTAAATCCAAAAATTGTGTAGATGAGTTTTCTCATCAGAGAAGGGAGGGGGGATAGTACCTCCCACCCCTCTGTCTAGAGGAAGTGGGGGGAGAGAGAAGCACAGACCCATCCCTTTGTCTAAAGGAGGTGGGGGAGGAGGAAAGACACCTCCATCCCTCTGTCTAGAGGCGGTGGGGTGAGAAGTACAGACCCATCCCTTTGTCTAAAGGAGGTGGGGAGAGACAGAGACACGTCCATCCCTCTGTCTAGAGGCGGTGGGGTCAGAGAAACACAGGCCCATCCCTTTGTCTAAAGGAGGTGGGGAGGAGAAAAGGAGAAAACCATCCCTCTGTCTAGAGGCGGTGGGGTGAGAGAAGTACAGACCCATCCCTTTGTCTAAAGGAGGTGGGGAGGAGAAAAGGAGACACCTCCATCCCTCTGTCTAGAGGAGGTGGGGGTGAGAAGAAATCTGCAGCATCCCGTCATCCCATAGCCACCCAGTGCACCCACCGAAGTGGGATACACTGGAATGGTCAGGGGGGACCACGGAAATGCTTACAGAAGCAGGCGTCCGTGACGCCCCGCAATCCCATAGCCAAACGGCGTCTCCACCTGAGGCGGGAAACGTCAGATTGGTCAGGGGGGAAAAAAACGGAGACGTCAACGGTAGTTGCATCATCTGGGGCCCCCCGTAATCCCATAACCGTCCGGCGGTCCCACCAGGTGGGAGACGTCGGAGCGGTCAGGGGGGAAGAACGGGAAAGCATCCAGATGCCCACAGCCCCCCGCAATCCCATAGCCGTCCGGCGGTCCCACCAGGTGGGAGACGTCGGCACAGTCAGGGGGGAAGGACGGGAGAGCTAATGGGTGCACGCCCCAAAGAGAGGGTGGAAAGGGAGGGGGCTTTAGTCAGTATCTTGTGGAAAAGTTCTATTTTAGAAGCTAAATTTCAGGACACATCATCAGTAGTGAACCTCAGCATCATCAAGTGTTTCGGCCATTACCAACTAGACACTTTCCGCTGAGGACGGCCCTCCAAGGATTGATCAAGTCCTGGAGTGTGTCCCATAGCCAATTCATTTTAAAATAGTTCAAGTGTGGAAAATTTAGGATCAATTAGCTAAGAATGTGAGGATTTTCAAAAAACTAAAAGTAAGGCTAAAAAGAAAAACGCACTAAAAACGCTAAAGAATGGAAGAGGAGGGGGGCCTAGGTCCCGTTGCATCCACGGCATGACCACCTAAGCTGGGTCAGGGATGAAGAATTTAGTTGGTAAAAGTTTGGATAAATTCAATTGAACCGAATTAAACGTATGTGGTGCAAGATGGACTGTGCATTGGAGAGGCTAACCCTCATAGAAGACTGGGCTACGTTTAAGGTCCTGATGCCCTGGACCACCACTCCCACAGTGCTGTCCTAGAGTCGGAACATGGGGGGCCGCATACTTACCACCTGAATGCCCAAACCATTTGTTAACACCGCTAGGTTTCCCTGGTTTGGCCAGTGCAGGACTGAAGATCTGGGTCCTGGGACCGGAAACTAAGCTAAAAGTTGAGCTAAAAGCTCAGCTAAAAGCTAAGCTAGAAGTCAAGCTAAAAGCCAATTTTGAAAGCATTCCTGTGCTCCATACAACGCACAGCCCCAGGAAATGCTAAGGATAAAGCTAATTTTAAAAGTCAATTAAATTATTTGAAGAAAAATTTTTTAAGAAAATTTAACTCCAAATTTTTTTAGACCTTTCCTGTGCCCCATACACCGCACGACCCCAGGAAGGTTCAGAGCCTATTTTAAGGTTTTTTGTTTAGCAAATACCTGTGCCCCATACACCGCACGACCCCAGGTATGCAGAGTGACTCACCATGAAAGATGTGTCCTCAAAGGCTCAAATTGAATGGCCGTTTTGTTGGGGGTAGTGATTCTCCAGAAAGTATTTCTCGCTCATGGTTTTAGAAATTATGGACCAGAATGCAACATTAAAATTAATTCGTAAGAATCGTCCAATCAGAATTATTTCCTGGTTAATTTGTAAAAAATTCCCATCATGCCGAGTTTGCGCAAAGTTTTGAAATCGTACCGCGAGCGAAGGGGGTTGGTAGATAAGTATGGTAGCCATTCATTGTATTGATTTGAATGAGCTTGATCTGATGGCTGTTCAATAGAACTAGGCCATTGATCGCTCCTAACGTCTCTCTAGTAGAGGCGGCGACTGTTGAAAGATAATCCTAGGTTATTGTACTAGTTAATTGATCGGTCAATGACTATTGATCAGGTAGGGTGTATTGGTTTAAAAAAGAGAGCCAGGGAGATGGGACCAAGAGCAGTGGAGTAAAGTAGGGCAGAAATATAGGCAGTTTAGAGTTAAGGTTATGAGTTCAACAAGTGGGAGTTTAGGAAAAACGTGGTTGGGTTTAGGTGGAAGGGTTAGATGTTAGGTCTTAGGGCCCAGTGTTAGGGTTAGGTGTTGGGTACCACAATTGGATGTTAGGGTTAGGTATTAGACGTCAGGGTTAGGGTCAGGTGTTAGGGCATCAAAATTAGGTGTGAGGTTGGGGTTAGGTGTTAGATGCCAGGGTTAGGTTTTAAGGTCAGGTGTTGAGTGTTAGGGTTAGGTGTTGGGTATCACAATTAGGTGTAATAGTTAGGTGTTAGGGATAGGTTTTAGGATCAGGTGTTAGGGTTAGGTGTTAGGCAACCCAATAGGACGTTATGGTTAGGTATTAGATGTCAGGGTTAGGTGTTAGGGTCCAGTGTTTAGGGTTAGGTGTTGGGTACCACAATTGGATGTTAGGGTTAGGTATTAGACGTCAGGGTTAGGTGTTAGGGTCAGGTGTTAGGGCATCAAAATAAGGTGTGAGGTTAGGGTTAGGTGTTAGGCAACCCAATAGGACGTTATGGTTAGGTATTAGATGTCAGGGTTAGGTGTTAGGGTCCAGTGTTAGGGTTAGGGCACTACAATTAGATGTTGGGGTCAGGTGTTAGGGCAACACAATTAGGTGTAAGGTTAGGGTTAGGTGTTAGATGTCAGGGTTAGGTTTTAAGGTCAGGTGTTAAGTGTTAGGCATCGCAATTAGAGGTTAGGTTTAGGGTCAGGGAATAAAGGGAGAGAGAGAGAGAGAGAGAGAGAGAGAGCAGAGAAAAGGAGGGGCGCCGTGTCTGCAGCAGCCACACTCCCTTGCCGGTCTAGGCATACTCTGCTTCCCTGCACACCACCCAGGGAGTATTCCCAGGGGGGTGAGAGGGAGATAGTATCAAGGTCGTAAGTGGAAACTCTAATTCCCACTAAGCTTCCAAGTAGAGAAAAGAGAGCTTTTCTTGTTCTTGTAGTTATCAGTCTGTTAAAAGGATTAATAACTTATCTTATTAAAGGGGAATTGGGACCATCAGAGTAGGCTCCTCATATGTAATATGAGTATTTGCCGTTATCGTCATGAGTCCTATTCCAACCTTTATTTTATTTTTATTTTTTTTATTTTAGAGTTCACAAACGTTCAAATACAGACTGATTAAAACCACAATCAGAACAGTAAAGGCAGTGGGGAACACAGTAACAAGGAACAGTAAAGTCAGGTAATTAAACTATGTACAGTGTAAAATGAATAGGTACTAATTCCCGTAATATGATGCATTCAAACCATTAGGGTGTAGGGTATTTATTCTTCGGATCCATTGTCTTTCGGCCTTTCTTCTCTCCTCAGTTGTCCAGTCCGGGTTGTGTTGTAGTCCTTGTAGTCGCAGATTTTCAACCCCATGGTGGGAGAAGTGCTTTGTGAGGTATGTGTTTTCTTTCTTGTTGTTTTTGATGTTGTAGCGATGGGTTGAGAGACGGGAGGACAGACTGTTCCTAGTTTCTCCAACATATGTTTTACCGCATCTCCTACATTCTATCATGTAAACACAGTTTGTGTGTTTAAGTGTGATGTCCCTTGGTACGGGATATGTGTGTTTTGTGATGGGATTGGTTGCGGTGCGACATCTACCTGGAGAGCGGGGTTGTTCCCTAGGCTGGGGTAGTTTTGCACGGACAAGGAGATCCTTCAAGTTGGGGTTTCTCCTGTGGGCTGAAATGATTTTGAGTCGTTCAAAATGTGTCCCCTTCATTAGTCGGTCAAAATTGCTCTTTATTATTTTGGAGGCCCGGATTGCAGAAGATGAGTATCGTGTTATGAAGGGGACAATGTTCAGGTTTTTGTCTTCTCGTGCCGATGGGGTTTGTGTTGATTGTAACGCCTCCGTTTGGACCGACCGAAAAGTGGATCTGCGGTACCCTCTTTTCCGGAGGGCGTCAAGGAGTGTTCTTGTGGCTGTTTCATAGTCGTCTTGGTTGGAGCAAATTCTGTGGAACCGTATTAGTTGTGATTTTAGTATACCTCTGAAGGTGTGTTTTGGGTGGAAGCTAGTAGTATGGAGTAGGGCATGTGAGTCAGTTGGTTTAAAATAAACCTTAGTGTCAAGTTTTTTTGTCAGTGAGAAGTTTGGTCCCTTAAAGGTGGTCACGTCCAAAAAGTCTATGCTTGAGTGGTTGGTGGTCGCTTTCAGTTTGATGGTAGGATGGTGAGAGTTAAGGATTGTGACAAACTGTTTGAAATCCTCCTCCGAGTGCTGCCAAATGCCCCAGATATCGTCCAGGTACCGGAAGTAGCATGTTGGTTTGTTTGGGCATTTTGGGAGAATAGTTTCCTCCCAGATAGACATGTAGATGTCGGCATATGCTGGGGCGAATTTTTTGCCCATGGCTGTGCCCTTTATTTGGAGGTAATGCCTACCATTGAAGTCAAAGTCATTTTTAGTCAGGCTGATGTGGAGTAGTTCAAGGATGTATGAGTCTGGTCGTGATGGGTCTGGGTATCTGGTCATTTTACATTGTACCGCCTCTAGACCTCGGTCAGTTTCTATGTTTGTGTAAAGGCTTTCAACATCCATGGAGAAGATCAACGAGTGTTCTCCCACTGTCTGGTCCCTCACTTTCTGGATAAAGTCATAGGTATCCTTGAGGTAGCTGTCATGTCGGTTGGAAAGGGGGTTCAGGTAGTGGTCAAGGAATTCCGCAACGTTGTAGCTTTCGCTGTCACAGTCGGAAACTATCGGTCGTCCTGGGGGAATTTTGAAAGGAATTGGCCAACTTTCAGGTGTTTTGTGGATCTTCGGGAGGAGATAAAAAAGTCTTCGTCGTGGGGGATTTTTTCCTTTCAGGTATGTGTTTTGTTTTTTTGAAAGGAGGCCCTTCTGGGTCATAATGTCCAGAATGTTTTGTATTTGGCGTGCTGTACTGTCCTGTATTGGCTCCGGTAACGGGGTGTAGTAATTGGTGTCGTCCAGTTGTCTTTGTGCCTCCTGAATGTATTGTGAGCGGTCCATTATAACCACTGCACTGCCTTTGTCTGCGGGTTTTAGGACAATGGAGGTATTTTCTTGAAGATCCTTTAGGGCTTTTCTTTCTGCTTCTGAGAGATTGGGTTGTTCTGGGAGAGGGCCCAGAGTTTTAAGGGACCTCTGATCTGCATGCATCAACTGTATGAGTTCGTCCGGGAGTGTTTCAGGGTCCGGTTCCCAAGTGGATTTAGATCGGAATGGAATGGGGTCAGTATTGGTCTGGTTGTCAAAGAAGGTATGGAGTTTAAGTCTTCGGTGGTAATCCGTGAGGTCACATGAAAGAGTTTGTCGGAAATTCTTCAAGGTAGAGGGGGTGGGAACAAAGGATAGTCCCTTTTGTAGCAGGTGTTTTTGTGTTTTTGTTAGAATGAAAGTTTCCGAGAGGTTGATGACTGATTTGTCGGAGGAGTTGTGCGAGCACGGTTCGTCAAGCCTAAAAAAGAGCTCCAATGTTGCCACATGGCCTCGGCAGTAGACTTTGTCCAGTGTATGTCATCGGGTTCCGTATGGAAATGGTGTGGGAGGCGGGGGATGTGGTTGCGAAGTTGTTTTATGAGGGTATTGAGTTTGTGGATTATCCTTAGTTCTTCTGCAGGTAGAAAAGGGGAGGCATTGATAACCGGGATGAAGATTTGTGCATGTGGGAAGGTGGCTTTTGCTGCACGGATTAGTTTGTTGAGGGGTTGGTCCATCAGGAATGTGTTCCGACGGGATCGTTCGTTGAGGCCAAAGGATAGAATGATCTTGTCCACGTTGTCACTTGTCGGGGTTTTGTTTTTCAGGATGTTAACGGCGTGGGACAAGTTGGCCCCGGGGTAACAGTCAACTTGGATTCTTCTGTCTCGGATTAGAGGTAGCCTAGAAAGGTTTGAGTCCCCCATGATCAAGATTCTTCTGGTTGGGTTGAGGGACCAATTTTTAAATTTGTCCCCTTGGTGAAGGTGGCGGTTAAATTTTTCGAGTGGCGGTGAAGGGGGGAGGTTGAAGTCAGCCAGGGTGAGTGCCCTGGAGGGTCCAGGGGGAGTGGTGGGATGTGCTCGCTGTGTAGGTTGGGGTTTCGGTGGTGAGAAGAGCTCGTCTGCAAGAGAAAAGGTGGGAGGTGTTCGTGGTTTTAGTGTTGTTTTAGTGGTAGATGTCCGGGAATTGTCCTTTGGGGAGTTGGTATGGGGTGTCTGGGATGTGGGTTGAGATTTTGGAGATGTTCCAAGCTTTGTTTTTGTTTGGGTAGATATGGGGGTAGTCTTTTTGGGGGGAGCCATGGAATAGGTTCTTGATTTTGCTGGGGGTTTAGGGATGGAGGAATGAGAGGTTCGTTTAAGAGTGGCATCCCCGCAGGTTTTCTTTCTGGGGGGAGGAGTAGTGGTGGACTTCAGGGGGTTTGTTGGGTGTTCTTGTGGCCTAGGAGGGGTCGTCGTAGGCCTGTTAATTTGAGTTGGATTCGTGGTGGTTGTTTCTGATTTACCCTTAGTTTTGGGGTTGACTTGGGGAATGGTTGGTCCTTTGCCCCTATTGGTTGGAGATTTGCGGCGGCAGGTTTCAATGAGGGTTGTCAAATCGGTAATCTCCGGTTGTTTTGGGGGGGTAACTGGAGGTTCAGGATTCTGGGCCTGGGTTTGTGTGGCGGTTATGGTTCCATGTTGTTCCGGAAGAGAACCTTTGGGTCTGGTGGATGTTGCATCCGTCTGGTTGAGTGTTCTTTGTGGGAATGGGTGGCTGAGAGGTACAAGTCGGATACGCAAGGGTTTTATTTCATGCGATCGGGGGGTCAGTCGCCAGGTGGAGGGAGGAGGGGACCGTCTAGGTATTTTGTTTTGTGCCGGAGAAGATAGGGGAGTTTTATCCTTGTGTATTTTGGTTGCGTTTGAGATCACAGGTTGTTCCAGTTCCAAGATGTCAGTAAGGGAGACTGGGGGTCCGTGAGGAAATGTTCCCAAAGGCGCTGTTGTGTCAGTCAGGGCTGTGGGGGGGATTTCTGAAGGTATTGTGGATAAATGATTAGGGGTGGAGTTTGGAGAAGGGTTGTCCATCTGTGTGGGTAAGGCTGTGGCTGATGGAAGTTCAGGGGTGGAGTTTGGAGAAGGGTTGTCCATCTGTGTGGGTAAGGGTGTGGTTGATGGAAGTTCAGGGGTGGAGTTTGAAGAAGGGTTGTCCATCTGTGTGGGTAAGGGTGTGGTTGATGGAAGTTCAGGGGTGGAGTTTGGAGAAGGGTTGTCCATCTGTGTGGGTAAGGGTGTGACTGATGGAAGTTCAGGGGTAGTTTTGAAAGAGTCGTCTGGTGGTGGGTTGGTGGGGGGAGGGTCAAGGATACATCTTGTCTTAGATCCTGAAGGGGTGGAGGAGCAAGAAGAGGACGTCATTTTTCTTTTGCGGTTGGGAGTGCGTTGAGGAGGCATGACAGGGAGATTGGTGATTCCCAGGTCCTTTAGATCTTCGGCGGCCCATTCAAAGATTCTTCTTTGAATGTAGGGGTATCGTCGTCTTGTCCACCTAATTGCCACCGTCCAGGCCCTAGCCATGTCTCCATCCTTCAGAGTCAATAAGGTGTTCTTAAGATCTGTAGTGGTTCCTTTATAGTGGTCACCCAGGATCTGTAGGGTGCATTGGAGCCAATTCTCAGAGTTGCCTTGGAGGAAGGTGGCCGTATTGTTGGTATTTTTGGCTGGCATGATTATGCTGGAGAGCCAGTCTTTGATCTTTGTGAAGTGTATGGGAGTGGATTGGTCGTTTCCTGGGTCAACTCTCCAGAGGTGATGGTGGCAGCGAAGGAAGTCGAAGAGAGTTCGAACCAGTTTCTGGAAGTCATCGTGTTCTCGAGGGTTTGCCATTATAAGAGGTTTGTCCTTGGAAGAGACAAGAGAAGGAGAAAACTTAAGTATTCGCTAGGGATACTTCAAGAAAGTTTAAAAACCCTTTTACAATGGTTGCGATTTTTTATGGAAGTTATCCTAGGATATTTTAGATTTTCAGGAGATAAGATAGATTGACGATGAGTAGGTTTAAAGGGGAGAACGGTTGTCCGAGGCTCTGGCTGGGTTAGGGTAGTACGGATCCCAGAGATCTCCCCACGCGTCCGACGACGGCGCAGTTGAATGGAGATCAACGGTAGTGCACGGGCCATCGCATGTCACTCGGTTCTCCCCTAATCCATTAAATCCAAAAATTGTGTAGATGAGTTTTCTCATCAGAGAAGGGAGGGGGGATAGTACCTCCCACCCCTCTGTCTAGAGGAAGTGGGGGGAGAGAGAAGCACAGACCCATCCCTTTGTCTAAAGGAGGTGGGGGAGGAGGAAAGACACCTCCATCCCTCTGTCTAGAGGCGGTGGGGTGAGAAGTACAGACCCATCCCTTTGTCTAAAGGAGGTGGGGAGAGACAGAGACACGTCCATCCCTCTGTCTAGAGGCGGTGGGGTCAGAGAAACACAGGCCCATCCCTTTGTCTAAAGGAGGTGGGGAGGAGAAAAGGAGAAAACCATCCCTCTGTCTAGAGGCGGTGGGGTGAGAGAAGTACAGACCCATCCCTTTGTCTAAAGGAGGTGGGGAGGAGAAAAGGAGACACCTCCATCCCTCTGTCTAGAGGAGGTGGGGGTGAGAAGAAATCTGCAGCATCCCGTCATCCCATAGCCACCCAGTGCACCCACCGAAGTGGGATACACTGGAATGGTCAGGGGGGACCACGGAAATGCTTACAGAAGCAGGCGTCCGTGACGCCCCGCAATCCCATAGCCAAACGGCGTCTCCACCTGAGGCGGGAAACGTCAGATTGGTCAGGGGGGAAAAAAACGGAGACGTCAACGGTAGTTGCATCATCTGGGGCCCCCCGTAATCCCATAACCGTCCGGCGGTCCCACCAGGTGGGAGACGTCGGAGCGGTCAGGGGGGAAGAACGGGAAAGCATCCAGATGCCCACAGCCCCCCGCAATCCCATAGCCGTCCGGCGGTCCCACCAGGTGGGAGACGTCGGCACAGTCAGGGGGGAAGGACGGGAGAGCTAATGGGTGCACGCCCCAAAGAGAGGGTGGAAAGGGAGGGGGCTTTAGTCAGTATCTTGTGGAAAAGTTCTATTTTAGAAGCTAAATTTCAGGACACATCATCAGTAGTGAACCTCAGCATCATCAAGTGTTTCGGCCATTACCAACTAGACACTTTCCGCTGAGGACGGCCCTCCAAGGATTGATCAAGTCCTGGAGTGTGTCCCATAGCCAATTCATTTTAAAATAGTTCAAGTGTGGAAAATTTAGGATCAATTAGCTAAGAATGTGAGGATTTTCAAAAAACTAAAAGTAAGGCTAAAAAGAAAAACGCACTAAAAACGCTAAAGAATGGAAGAGGAGGGGGGCCTAGGTCCCGTTGCATCCACGGCATGACCACCTAAGCTGGGTCAGGGATGAAGAATTTAGTTGGTAAAAGTTTGGATAAATTCAATTGAACCGAATTAAACGTATGTGGTGCAAGATGGACTGTGCATTGGAGAGGCTAACCCTCATAGAAGACTGGGCTACGTTTAAGGTCCTGATGCCCTGGACCACCACTCCCACAGTGCTGTCCTAGAGTCGGAACATGGGGGGCCGCATACTTACCACCTGAATGCCCAAACCATTTGTTAACACCGCTAGGTTTCCCTGGTTTGGCCAGTGCAGGACTGAAGATCTGGGTCCTGGGACCGGAAACTAAGCTAAAAGTTGAGCTAAAAGCTCAGCTAAAAGCTAAGCTAGAAGTCAAGCTAAAAGCCAATTTTGAAAGCATTCCTGTGCTCCATACAACGCACAGCCCCAGGAAATGCTAAGGATAAAGCTAATTTTAAAAGTCAATTAAATTATTTGAAGAAAAATTTTTTAAGAAAATTTAACTCCAAATTTTTTTAGACCTTTCCTGTGCCCCATACACCGCACGACCCCAGGAAGGTTCAGAGCCTATTTTAAGGTTTTTTGTTTAGCAAATACCTGTGCCCCATACACCGCACGACCCCAGGTATGCAGAGTGACTCACCATGAAAGATGTGTCCTCAAAGGCTCAAATTGAATGGCCGTTTTGTTGGGGGTAGTGATTCTCCAGAAAGTATTTCTCGCTCATGGTTTTAGAAATTATGGACCAGAATGCAACATTAAAATTAATTCGTAAGAATCGTCCAATCAGAATTATTTCCTGGTTAATTTGTAAAAAATTCCCATCATGCCGAGTTTGCGCAAAGTTTTGAAATCGTACCGCGAGCGAAGGGGGTTGGTAGATAAGTATGGTAGCCATTCATTGTATTGATTTGAATGAGCTTGATCTGATGGCTGTTCAATAGAACTAGGCCATTGATCGCTCCTAACGTCTCTCTAGTAGAGGCGGCGACTGTTGAAAGATAATCCTAGGTTATTGTACTAGTTAATTGATCGGTCAATGACTATTGATCAGGTAGGGTGTATTGGTTTAAAAAAGAGAGCCAGGGAGATGGGACCAAGAGCAGTGGAGTAAAGTAGGGCAGAAATATAGGCAGTTTAGAGTTAAGGTTATGAGTTCAACAAGTGGGAGTTTAGGAAAAACGTGGTTGGGTTTAGGTGGAAGGGTTAGATGTTAGGTCTTAGGGCCCAGTGTTAGGGTTAGGTGTTGGGTACCACAATTGGATGTTAGGGTTAGGTATTAGACGTCAGGGTTAGGGTCAGGTGTTAGGGCATCAAAATTAGGTGTGAGGTTGGGGTTAGGTGTTAGATGCCAGGGTTAGGTTTTAAGGTCAGGTGTTGAGTGTTAGGGTTAGGTGTTGGGTATCACAATTAGGTGTAATAGTTAGGTGTTAGGGATAGGTTTTAGGATCAGGTGTTAGGGTTAGGTGTTAGGCAACCCAATAGGACGTTATGGTTAGGTATTAGATGTCAGGGTTAGGTGTTAGGGTCCAGTGTTTAGGGTTAGGTGTTGGGTACCACAATTGGATGTTAGGGTTAGGTATTAGACGTCAGGGTTAGGTGTTAGGGTCAGGTGTTAGGGCATCAAAATAAGGTGTGAGGTTAGGGTTAGGTGTTAGGCAACCCAATAGGACGTTATGGTTAGGTATTAGATGTCAGGGTTAGGTGTTAGGGTCCAGTGTTAGGGTTAGGGCACTACAATTAGATGTTGGGGTCAGGTGTTAGGGCAACACAATTAGGTGTAAGGTTAGGGTTAGGTGTTAGATGTCAGGGTTAGGTTTTAAGGTCAGGTGTTAAGTGTTAGGCATCGCAATTAGAGGTTAGGTTTAGGGTCAGGGAATAAAGGGAGAGAGAGAGAGAGAGAGAGAGAGAGAGCAGAGAAAAGGAGGGGCGCCGTGTCTGCAGCAGCCACACTCCCTTGCCGGTCTAGGCATACTCTGCTTCCCTGCACACCACCCAGGGAGTATTCCCAGGGGGGTGAGAGGGAGATAGTATCAAGGTCGTAAGTGGAAACTCTAATTCCCACTAAGCTTCCAAGTAGAGAAAAGAGAGCTTTTCTTGTTCTTGTAGTTATCAGTCTGTTAAAAGGATTAATAACTTATCTTATTAAAGGGGAATTGGGACCATCAGAGTAGGCTCCTCATATGTAATATGAGTATTTGCCGTTATCGTCATGAGTCCTATTCCAACCTTTATTTTATTTTTATTTTTTTTATTTTAGAGTTCACAAACGTTCAAATACAGACTGATTAAAACCACAATCAGAACAGTAAAGGCAGTGGGGAACACAGTAACAAGGAACAGTAAAGTCAGGTAATTAAACTATGTACAGTGTAAAATGAATAGGTACTAATTCCCGTAATATGATGCATTCAAACCATTAGGGTGTAGGGTATTTATTCTTCGGATCCATTGTCTTTCGGCCTTTCTTCTCTCCTCAGTTGTCCAGTCCGGGTTGTGTTGTAGTCCTTGTAGTCGCAGATTTTCAACCCCATGGTGGGAGAAGTGCTTTGTGAGGTATGTGTTTTCTTTCTTGTTGTTTTTGATGTTGTAGCGATGGGTTGAGAGACGGGAGGACAGACTGTTCCTAGTTTCTCCAACATATGTTTTACCGCATCTCCTACATTCTATCATGTAAACACAGTTTGTGTGTTTAAGTGTGATGTCCCTTGGTACGGGATATGTGTGTTTTGTGATGGGATTGGTTGCGGTGCGACATCTACCTGGAGAGCGGGGTTGTTCCCTAGGCTGGGGTAGTTTTGCACGGACAAGGAGATCCTTCAAGTTGGGGTTTCTCCTGTGGGCTGAAATGATTTTGAGTCGTTCAAAATGTGTCCCCTTCATTAGTCGGTCAAAATTGCTCTTTATTATTTTGGAGGCCCGGATTGCAGAAGATGAGTATCGTGTTATGAAGGGGACAATGTTCAGGTTTTTGTCTTCTCGTGCCGATGGGGTTTGTGTTGATTGTAACGCCTCCGTTTGGACCGACCGAAAAGTGGATCTGCGGTACCCTCTTTTCCGGAGGGCGTCAAGGAGTGTTCTTGTGGCTGTTTCATAGTCGTCTTGGTTGGAGCAAATTCTGTGGAACCGTATTAGTTGTGATTTTAGTATACCTCTGAAGGTGTGTTTTGGGTGGAAGCTAGTAGTATGGAGTAGGGCATGTGAGTCAGTTGGTTTAAAATAAACCTTAGTGTCAAGTTTTTTTGTCAGTGAGAAGTTTGGTCCCTTAAAGGTGGTCACGTCCAAAAAGTCTATGCTTGAGTGGTTGGTGGTCGCTTTCAGTTTGATGGTAGGATGGTGAGAGTTAAGGATTGTGACAAACTGTTTGAAATCCTCCTCCGAGTGCTGCCAAATGCCCCAGATATCGTCCAGGTACCGGAAGTAGCATGTTGGTTTGTTTGGGCATTTTGGGAGAATAGTTTCCTCCCAGATAGACATGTAGATGTCGGCATATGCTGGGGCGAATTTTTTGCCCATGGCTGTGCCCTTTATTTGGAGGTAATGCCTACCATTGAAGTCAAAGTCATTTTTAGTCAGGCTGATGTGGAGTAGTTCAAGGATGTATGAGTCTGGTCGTGATGGGTCTGGGTATCTGGTCATTTTACATTGTACCGCCTCTAGACCTCGGTCAGTTTCTATGTTTGTGTAAAGGCTTTCAACATCCATGGAGAAGATCAACGAGTGTTCTCCCACTGTCTGGTCCCTCACTTTCTGGATAAAGTCATAGGTATCCTTGAGGTAGCTGTCATGTCGGTTGGAAAGGGGGTTCAG